>OY992876.1:332078036-332295536 GCA_963921405.1 Cepaea hortensis | reverse complement strand
CTCTCTGTCTCATACTCATTCTCTCACTCACACTCTTTCTCACTCACTCTCTCACCCACTCTCTCACTCTCACACACACAGTTAAGAATGATAGTGAAAAATTGATAACAGTAGGTGAGTTATGGAGGGATTAGTCGGTATGAAGTAAGTATTGAAAGAGTTTTCGGTTGAATGTGTAGGGACATATTGGAGTTTTCAGATCTAGTGGAAGGTTATTCCACAAGTGAGCACCAGAATACGCGAAACATGTTTTGTATAAGTCCAATCTAGGCTTCGGAACCTGTAATAAATTTAAGCGCTTACTTTTCATTGCATTAGATTGTATTAACGGTAGAAGATACTCTAGGGTATTTTCAGATATAATTTTATTCATTAATTTGGCTTTGTTAAAAAGGAAGCGCTTTCGAAGTGGTAGAAGTCTTAGATGGCTGTATAATTTATCACTTTCAACGTGCTTTATGCCAGAAACTAAACGTATAGCGCGGTTTTGAATCGAACACAGTCGTTTCATATTAGATTTAGGGCAACCATCCCGAGAGCTGATTGGATATAGGATGCATATAATATTTTTCGAGTTCTTTCATCAAAGAAGTGCTGAATTTTAGCAAGTTGGTAAATATTTTGTGCTGTTCTCTTGGTGAGGACGTGAACATGAGAGCTCCAGTTTAAATGTCTGTCAACTAAAAGACTTAATGTTTTATGTTCATTTACATTAATTATCGTGTCCACTTGGAGCTCGAGCGGTGCCCCAGTTATGGCTAGGGTCTGTAGTTTTTGTCTGGTCGTTATTAGCATGGATATGATTTTGTCGATGTTAATTAACGTGAGGTTTTCATTGCTCCATCTACTAAGGTTATCAAGTTCGTTTTGTAAAGATCTCTCTAAGTCACTACGGTACTCTTGACTAGTGTATATAGTGCAGTCATCCGCAAATAGGTCAATATAAACTGCAAAAAGCAGCGGACCTAGTATTGAGCCCTGAGGCGCACCAATATTACGTTGTGTGGGTCTTGATAGACAGTTATTGAAGGACACTACTTGTTGTCTGTCGGATAAAAATACGTAATTAAGTTCACCATATTGGTGTTAGTCTTCATTTGTTTTAATTTTCTAATTAAAATATCATGATCTACCATATCAAAGTCTTTTTTATAGTCTATAAATACTGCCCCACAGATGTTGCCATTGTTGATACAAAGATGAATCACCCAAAAAAAAAAAAAAAAAAAAAAACAGAAGTAGAATGTGAGCTTTACTAAAACACGAATACAAGAAACAAATTGGACTTTGCGGCCAAAGCCTTCGTAAGCACAGGACAAGCAAATACAAGCCGACATAAAACTGCATGAAACACACTAAAAGATGTTTTGCGTATCCTTTTACAGGACTTAGCTGTCAACAGCAGCATCTTTCAGCTGTCTGTTGATCTCTTGGCAAGATTACGCTCAGTAGTTTGCCATTGCTTTCTGAGCGGCCGGCTCAGTATCCGCAAGTCACGAGCGGGGGTCGAACCACCTCAGTTCTCGCTCCGCTGCGAGACTCTGCGTGATAAACGGGATTACAGAGAGAAAGTGTTGTAACCCCACAGCCAGAGAGACCGGCATGAAACACACTACATGAAAATATTTTTAAAAACACTAAAGATACTTATCTGAATCTATATCCTTGCTAGGAGAGACTGACACACGTTGGATTGTCAGTGGATTGTGGATTGTCAATGGATATCTCATTTTTGATACCAAGATGCCAGTTATCGGTCATTTTTGTAAGGGCACTATGGCAAGAATATTTAGGTCGAAGCCCAGATTGACTGTCAATTATTAGATCGTTGTTAATTAAATGGTGTAATGTTATTTTATGTATGTGTTTTTCTAATGGCTTTGATAGCGACGGTAGTAAGGAAATAGGTCTATAATTACCGAAGACGCTATTATTAGTTGAGCCATTATAAGTAGAGGATAAACTTTAGCAACTTTAAAGGCAGATGGAAAGTAGTTTTTGGACAGGCACTGGTTATATATAAACGTTAAGGACTCACTAATAATTGGTGCAGCACACCGAAGAATTCTATTACTGATACCATCTAGGCCTTCTGAATTTGTTGCTTTGAGATTTGAGAGATATGTATATACTTCTACAAGAGACATCAAAGGAATCTCGGGGGAATATTTCTAGAGAACTTTCCTTTACAGAATGATGACAGTGAACTTAAATTACATACTGAGTCTCGTATTGAGGACTTTAGATTCTCTATTTCTGATTGAAAGAAGCAACTGAAAACCTCGCATGATATAGTGTTTGGTATTGCTGACTCTGAAGCGTGTTTCTTGTTGGTTAGCGAATTAATAGCCTTCCATATATTTGTGTTATTTGATTTATCTACAATCACATTTTTGATATGATCTTTCTTTATCCTTCGAATTTCATATTTAACTGTATTTCTTAGTCTGCGTTAACTGATAAAATCTTTATTTTTGTGTGCTGTATCTCGTTCTCTAATGATTTCGAGAACTTCGCTAGTGACCCATGGGAATTTATGTTGATTCTTGACTCGAACTTCTTTGACTGGCACATGTTTATCAAATACACAGTAGACTGTCTTTGTCCAGTAAGCTAGTGCATCATCTAGATCAGGAAGTTGGTAAACATGTTCAAGTGCTGCATTTTTAAGTCGTCTAAAAATAAATTTTGGTTGCGAGAGCTTTAAAATTTCTAAATGTGATGCTTAAATGTTTATATTTAGGAGTTTTGAACCCAATTTTCGACCATATATAACATATTGGGTAATGGTCACTAACTGCACTAACAGGAACAGGACATTCGGTAATATTAACTGGACAAGTAACATATATATGATCAATTATAGTTGATGAGGTGTCTGTAACCCTTGTTGGACGATTTATTAATTGTTTGAAATTGTAAGATAGAATGATATCCGCCCATGTCTGGTTGGATTTTGTAATATCTATGTTAAAGTCACCTAATATCATGACTTCTCTACCTGCTGTAAACACTCCATTCATCATTGTAGTGAATCAATCATACCAACTGTATCCAGCTCAAGGATTCCGATATAGGTATCCAATCAGAAACGGTTTCTGGCTGACTGGCTTCACCTGTAACCAAACACATTCTATCTCTTCTGTCTCGAGATCACTTCTACGGGAACAGTTGAGAGAGCTGGAAATGTAAACAGCAATACCTATCTCTAATTTTTGATTTGCGTCTCTTCGAATTACTTTAAACCTTTTAAGAGAGATTTAAGAGTCGTTTATTTTGTCGTTGAGACGACTTTCTGTGATTCCAAACACATGGAACTGTTTGCACAGTATTAATCAAAGCTCGGGTAATTTATTGAGCACATGATAGATGTTGAGAAGGCCTATATGTAGACCATCTTTGTTAAGCCACTTATTGTGATTGGAGAACATTACACAATGAAAAGATGATGTAGCTTGTGGTAGAAAATTTCAGAGTTATTGAAACTTTATTTAGTAGTAGTTAAGCCTATTAGAGGGGGTAGGAAAATGTCTGTGCTGAAGTGACATCATAAAAGCTTGGTGCAGGGCTGCAGGATTGTATTGCATTAGCTGTTGAAGTTGACGGTTCCACTGATAGGAGTGTAGATTACCGTCCAACGAGGGATCACTGCTATGAGAGTTACTGGAAGTGCCTACATTGTAAGCTGGCATCGGGGGCACGGCAACATTGTTTAACTGTGTCCCCATTGACATGATAGGGGTAGAATATTTTACGGGCAAGGGAGGAAACAAAGCACCATAGTTAGCAACATTGGGATTGGAGCATGGATTGCTATTTATGGCATTGTAATCCTGGGGAATTGGCAAGGGTGATGTGGGCAGAGATTGAGTGTTTTCTGAATACTGAGAGATGGCTACTTCTGGTTTACTCCAGTAACTGGTTCTAGTTGTTGTGCACGTTCAGGATATTTTATGTTCTTCGCTAGTATTCTAGTTCCATAACATCCATAACATGGTGGGATGATTGATGAAAATAAAATAGATGATTCAGGAAATTCATTGCGCAACAACACTTCCAATGTATTTAGTTGTGAGGTGCTTATGATTTTATTGTTCATAATATCGTTGACACCAATATGGACTGTTCTGTTTCTAATTTTGACGTTCACTTTGAATTTCCGCAGTGTAGAGGTCAGCCTGTCAATGTCAGCTCCTGGTAGAGGGTAGATCGAGGTTGTTTCGCCGTCAGAAGATGACATGCGGTCACTATAGATTCCCTTGAGCAAGGTGTCTCCAATGACGTCATGAGTTGCACTGTCATCTATTGTTATTTCACGCTGTTGACGTGTCCGTTTGATTTGTTGCCACTGGTCCTTGTCGTCTTTCGTGCGTTCTTGTTTATTATAGTCGTTGCTTGTTTGGGCTGGTTGTTGATGCTCAGTAGTGGTAGCTGCTGATCTCTTTAATTCCTCGTCTGCTGCTGGAGAGTTACACTTAAGGCATGGAACCTGTTGCTGATACGAACATCAATGGGGTAGATAGATGGTGTGCGTTATACAAGTTTAGTAGTGTTGCAGCCTGTGGAAACTGTCTGTATGTCATTTTGCTACGAACATTCACTGGTCATACACACCTCTGCAGCACTATGGATAATTCCGTTTGGGCACTTTTGTCAAATGACTGCACTCTTTAGTTTTAAGGCATGGATTGCTGTTTTAAAGGTGTCCTTCTCTTCTTTAAGGAGGCGGATTTCTTTTTGAAATCGAGCGTTTTTGTCTTTAAACACGGCAATGATATTAGTTGTGTTGTTGGAAATAAAGTCTTTTAGCCTGTCCTCCGAAGCCTGGATGAGTTCACGACAGGCATTGTGGGTGTGCGGTTCGGCCGAGGAAAGAGTTACTAAAGGTGATGTGTTAGTCTGATCAGATTGGGCTAGTGAACTGTGATGTTCGTCTAGCTTGAGCTTGGGATCAGTGTCTGCAGATTCACTAAACCACATGTTTGAAGTTGGCGTTGAAGAAGTCCGACGTTTAGATGGCTTGCTCGTTAACTTTTTTCCCGTCTTGTCTTTGTTTGTATTTTCATGGCACTTGGATAAAGTAGAGTTCCGTAAGCTGGACGCCATTTTAGTAATTTATGCGGCCCCAACAGGCAGGGAGTACACACAACTTCGCCACCTTTCGGTAAAGCATGATTGGCGACTTACCACGCGCTAGTCACATGCATGGTTAAATCACACGTTGTCGTTAATCGATAATTGGTAGATTTCAAAATTGAATGCTCTTACCGTCCTTTTCACGAAGAAATCCTCATTTTACTAAATAAACAGTCACATACACTTAACATATTAATTAGTATTAGATCCAGCTTTAGAACAAACACAATGATATACACAGCTTCTCGATTAAGAGAGGCAAATCTTTGATAAATAATATAAAAATTGGGAGAGCTTGTGAAAACACGTCCGCTGGTAGCCGGAAACCGGAACAGACAGACAGACAGGCAGGCAGGCTGGCAGGCAGACAGACAGACAGACAGACAGACAGACAGACAGACAGACAGACAGACAGACAGACAGACAGACAGACAGACAGACAGACAGACAGACAGGCAGGCAGACAGGCAGGCAGGCAAGCAGACAGACAGACAGACAGACAGACAGACAGACAGAGATAGATAGATAGATAGATAGATAGATAGATAGATAGATAGATAGATAGATAGATAGATAGATAGATAGATAGATAGATAGATAGATAGATAGATAGATAGATAGATAGATAGATAGATAGATAGATAGATAGATAGATAGATAGATAGATAGATAGATAGATAGATAGATAGATAGATAGATAGATAGATAGATAGATAGATAGATAGATAGATAGATAGATAGATAGATAGATAGATAGATAGATAGATAGATAGATAGATAGATAGATAGATAGATAGATAGATAGATAGATAGATAGATAGATAGATAGATAGATAGATAGATAGATAGATAGATAGATAGATAGATAGATAGATAGATAGATAGATAGATAGATAGATAGATAGATAGATAGATAGATAGATAGATAGATAGATAGATAGATAGATAGATAGATAGATAGATAGATAGATAGATAGATAGATAGATAGATAGATAGATAGATAGATAGATAGATAGATAGATAGATAGATAGATAGATAGATAGATAGATAGATAGATAGATAGATAGATAGATAGATAGATAGATAGATAGATAGATAGATAGATAGATAGATAGATAGATAGATAGATAGATAGATAGATAGATAGATAGATAGATAGATAGATAGATAGATAGATAAAATTCCACTGGTATGAAAACAGCTATAAATAAAATTAACCAAATAACAGACTTTACCCTAAAAAAACCATCTTGGTGGGAAAACAATCTAACACAATTACCGTATTGTCACTAAGAAATCGAGTTGAACTAACTTAACCTTCCGGACTAGGCAGTATCGGAGCTACGGTTATAGCATTAGTGGCGTGGTATCGAAACAAGAAAAGTGGGAAATCTGCATGAAAACAAGGGAGACAGTTAAAGAGAAAAAGAAAACAGACAAATAAGTTAACACTAAGTGTGAAACACGGGCCTGGCGAGTATTTGTAGGATAAAGAACAGGATAAGAAAACGATGAAAACGTAGAAAGTCAGTGATAGAAACGGGAGAAAGAGGGAGAACTTGACATTGCACAGAAATATTGTGCCAATTTGGCTTAAGTTGAGTCTTTTAATGGATTAGAGTGTCAAGTTTGCGTTGGTTTGGTTTTATTTTCATTCGAATTGTCGATGCTTCTCTGTAAAATCTATGCTATTGTTTATTACTACAATACGCCACAATACGATTCTGTGTATATTCAGTTACAATGGATATTTTGAAATGTTACCTACGTGTTGACAAAATTCCCACCGTCTTCATCAGGCATAAAAACAAAAACAAACAAAAACAGGATGTCATGTTTGTTGCATACTCCATAAAGTTACTCCATATTTTGTTGCCAGGGACGAGAAAGTTGTTTTTTTTTTTTTTTTTACTGCCAAGGCGCCATTTGGATATTTACTAGGGGGCTTCAAATGAATACCTTACATGCTGTAAATATATTCTGAAATAGTAAGGAACAAATGTGTCGTTTTTTATGTAGGCACCACAGCGTTCAATGCAAGTCATGCGGCGCAAATAAGGTGCTTGGATTCATGTAGAAAACAATTCTCTTGTTCGCGTTTGTAACCTATCTGGGATCACTTCTCGGTGTGCCTGACCCGGTCGTAAACAGTCTGTCACAGAAGTCAACCGTTTTGAAGCGTCCTACTCCTCTCAAACATTTGCTGGACTGACAGGTGTGCATCGCCATACAGGATTTTCATTCACTAATGAATTTCTCAATGTTTCACGTCTTCACTGATTAAATCACGGATAACAGAACGCTGCTCCTCTTTGGTGCATGTCAAAAGTTGGGCGGCCATCATTAAACAGCCCTTACAACATCACCGTGTTCGTCTGCATCGTTATGTCACAGTGCTTAACACTTTTGACATCCTTAACAAGAATATTGACAGGTTACAAGATAAGGTCATGGTCATTGTAATTTCTATCACACTTTTAAGGTTTTCATTTGAAGCCCCGCTGGTATAATCTCATTTGCAGGAGTTCAAAATGGACGAAAGAATAAGAGATCTCGTTCTTAACCATCCGGTGTGCTGATGCCGAGGTAGCGGGTTCAACCAGTCATTTGAACTAAAATTATGACGTCTGGTCCTTGACTTGGTAACGTAAATTACAAGTACCTCAGAAGTCGGAGTGGGCCCACCCGATGGCGAGGAGGGACACTGGTAATATGGAAAGCGAATCCGCAAGCAAACATCAGCCTAGTGCACTAGTAGGGGTGTATTTTTAATGACTGTGGAAGTTTTCAAAATATTGCCGTTCCAAGTTTTGTATTCACCGTATGTGGACTCATGCAACATATACTGCTATAATGTGTCTTATTTTCAGTAAAGTTTTCACATTACAGCTCTATTTGAAAATGGTGTGGGAAATATCCACCACGGTTTAGTTGGCAAGTATTGATAAGCTTCTTCATGTCGTCAAAAACTGTGTGCAATTCAGGCAGTGTAATGTTATTCATGTTGTTGACGGTTGAAACCTGAAGCTCTATTATTGTGTGGGGATTGTTTTCGCACTCTTTTCCTTTAAGTGCCACCCAGAGGTAATAATCCAGGTGAGTAAGATCCGTAGATCGTACAGGTGAGAGATTATGCGATTTGCAAAAATGCCACCGTTAAGAAACCCATTTTCACCAAAAATACTCTTTCTTCAATAGTTAACACCATTGTGGCTGAGCTCAATTACTAAAACATCTGCATGTAGCAGTGATATTCTGAACTAACGTTGAAATGGCGATTGAACTATGACATACTACACTGTGAATACAAACCTCGGAACAGCATTATTTTGAAAATGTCCAGTCTCCCTGACAGATGTTCTCGGAATACTCTCCAGCTGATTCCGTAGCTCTGCTTGTTATCTTTTGTCTCACGTGGGTCGAGAGGTTTCATATACTTCGAGGCATAGTCTTTGTCTAAGTGAATGTAAACACAGCGCCTTAAACAAAATATTTAACAATTTCTTGCCCTGGCATATTTTGTTGCATTTTGTTGAATTCGGCCATCACGAAAATGTTATTTATTACCAGTCATAGAGTTAGTCGTTAGTCATTAGTCAACTTCACGGCAACGGGTCGTCCTCATTATGTTCCGTTTCTGTGCCAGTGAATATGACACAAAATGCTCCTCACCGCTCCATGTGAAAAGTGGAACAAATAGGAGTCTCGATAAACCAACAGCCCGCACAGATACACTGTGCATAATGCCGCCGCCAGAATACCGGCACAAAAGACCTCCACGAAAAATATAGTTCATCTTCAATGAAAGCGGCAGTCACTAGAAAACCAGCAGCCACACATTAATGCATGAGGCAATCCAGTCAGTTCTGCGACAAGCCTGCCACCATTATCCCGAACATGTAGTTCACGCTAAAAACAACCGCGGACAGATGTAAAAGCATTTCACACGAAATTCACAGCTTACAGTGTCGCGCCATGCACTCAACTCATTAGCAGGACGACGGAACCATGCACTTCCAGTCCAACATAAGCAAAATGTGAAAGCAAAAAACGATAGCAACAAGCATACACACTCCATAGGCCTGAACCGTTTAAAAGCCTCTCCTCCATGTTGGGGACCGGAACTCAATCGTAGAGTTAACAAACAAGATGCATTTCGTATATTATATTCAATGAACAAACCTCGATTGCTAAGATATATTGAAGTATTAACTATTAGGCGATTCCAGCCGTTGCAGTGCAAACAGATGAGCATCCTGTTTAGTGTCTGTGGGGATAACGTTTGTCCACATTCGGACAATATTAGCCACTATGTACCTTCGTATTTCAGTCAAAGTATTATTAGTGTTTCCATTTCATATGATATATAACTCTGACGAGATGCGGCGATATATGCAAGAAAACGTGCAATATTTTGTTTATGTGTTTAAATACGAGCTTCGGTCCACTTCTGTTGTTGATGCCGTTATCCTGTGTCAGTGAGCTAGCCATGTGATAACACTTTGCTTTATTTAATTCTGCCTCACCTGTTGAGATGGGTGTTATTCATATGATCAACTATTGTCGGATTATGGTTTTTGGGACAACCCCAAAGAGATAAAGGATACTAAGTTCATCTTTCTCAATGTGATCCTTCCCGTTATAATTAATTTAACTGTTACTGGCTCAGTGGCTTGAGACCATAAATAGAGTTTCGGAGAACCAAGGAATACCTCCAGGAAACCAATGAAAAGTTTTCTCTGCTACCCAAAATATCCTTTTGGTGGTTCCTTGCCTCCCCTCTCTCAACTAAATAATTTATTAATCTAGGGTTGTTAATTAACACAATTTTACTATGACAAGAGAACTCTCTAAAAGAGAAAATGACCCTTATTTTTCATAATTTATTACACATAAATGGTGCTATTGTTCATGAATGTCATAAAAATACAATCAATTCATTACAAAAAACAAAATCATGTACATGTACATCTCTAACCATGCCTATCTCCTGGCTGTGCCGAGATACTATCCACCCCACCAGTAATGTATCAGTACTCCATTATATTTATTGGGCCACTTCCTCTGACCTTTGTATAACCTGTGGAGAAAACAAACTATACACTCTGTTTGGCCACCTGTCCAGTTCTTTGATCTCTGCGGCAATAAGGCAGTGTGACATACATATACTAGTTTCTTGAGGGTTCTGTGTTATATGTTCCAAGGTAGGATTTTTGTTTGGCTCAAGAGTTTCTCCACCTAGATAAATATAGACTAAGTATCTAGAATACATGTCCTATATGGTAGAGAAATCTGCAGGAAGTTGCTTTGGACTAGTATTTGGCCTCACTATATCAGCTGTGTCACTCAGTCAAGCTCATACATTCAGTCAAGCTGTTACATTCACAAAGTCAGGTCTTGATCTAGATGGGTCTAGCCACTACATGAAATTTCAGCATCAATCACAAATCTATTGATATCATCACTATGGACATCAGAAATGAAACGCTGTACACTTTCCACACAAAAAAACCACACACACACACAAAGAAAATTATATAAAGGAATTGTGGTCCTAGGAATATAAACAGTGGAAGAAACAGTCTTGGTGCTCTCAAATAGTTATCCACAACATAATTGGTTTTTCTCCATCCAATCCGTTCTTATATGGCGCTCAAGGTTTAGACTAGCATATTTGCAGTGTCGTCTTCTTCCATGCCTGTCGTCTATGGTCTACAGGTTGTGTAATACCTTGATTTATTTGGAATTTGACAACTATGTTCTCCCTTATCTTCTGCACATAATTCGTTTCTCTGGATCTCCTTCCCTTACAAGAAAAAGATCTCATACATTAAGGTTTCAAAATCATTCCCCATTGCCATGAGTATTTGGTTATAAACAATGTAAGTACATTATGGTAACATCTCTTGTATAACCTTCAGATGAATTCTTTTCTAATCAAAAGTTTCAAGGCGTGTATATTCCCTCCTTTTCAACATGTATGCAATATGCTTTTACCTCATTTATCATTATCCTCATTATCATTATCATCATCATTATCATCATCATCATTATAATTCAGGACACAAAACTATATGATTGTAACCTGAGTTATATGTAACACAGAGTGGTGTCATTCAGGACACAAAACCATATGATTGTTACATAAGTGATATGTAATACAGAGTGTTGTCATGCGCCGGAGTGCACTAAATTATTAATTAGTGTATGGGTTATTATTCAAACGTTCTAATCTGATAGAAAGGACATTATACATCAAAGTGCCTTCCATCGTGAGATTGATTGACTGTTTATACTCCTCAGCATGTCTCTTCATCTCACTCATTCTCATCATTCATCAGATATAATATTCATATGTGCATGGATGATAAGTAAGCATACTGATGTGATTTTACAAATGATAAATTGACAGATTTGACATCAATGAAGTTACAATGGAATCTCACTCATTCCACCACCCTTCATTAGACATAATAATTGTATGGATGATAATTAGGCATAACTATAAGATTCACAAATGATGATTCCTCATTTTTAACAATAATGAAATTACACATGAACCACCACATGTATGTTCTCATCAAATACATAGAATTATGTGACACGCCCAATACACATTTATTCATCATGAATCATAACCACACTTGCAGAGGTGATGATTAGGATTATTATGTGTCTCACAAATGATAAATCCACATGTTTAACAACAATGAAAATACATTTGACTCACCACATGGGTGCTTTCTTCCAATATACAAAATTATTGTATATATAGAAATCTATTTACATCTCATGTGCTAATGTACTTTTCTGTTACACATTACACTAATTTCTCTTACCAGTGTTGGCACATGAAAAATAGTTTCTCCTTATTTAACTAAGTATTCTTAGCTTCTTGCTCACTACTTCAGATTCATTTTAAGTTAATAACACTTCTAGTCACTGCTGATTTAGTTTAACTTCTTAGGAAATAAATTGTTAACTAGAAGAACCCTTCCTCATGGTTTAACCTCGTGTATCATTTATTCATGACCTACGACATTTGAATAAAATACTTAGTCTCTCTTAATTAATTTCTTATGGACTAACCACCTGGTGACAACATATCCACTTATCAACTTCTTCTTGATAAAGGCTCACTTACTAACGTAATATAAATTATAGCATTGTGCTTGCCACGAAGCGCTGTCAAGAAAGACTACCGATGCATCTAGGGTTTGACATAATATCAATAATATTTGATACCTTCGAGTTCTCCTTGTTTAACTGAAGACCAAAAACAGCCACTGGAACAAACTCCACAAAGACTTTCCTCTCGCAAATTGACTTTAATATGTCGACGATTTTCTGATACTCAATTTCTCCACATGGAACGTAATATACCTGACATCTGACATACACACTGCTAAACACAAAGAGCGGCATAACGGACTGTTAGCCATGCTCCAGAAGACATGCCGCGTCCGTGCTGGACGGCAGCCCAAGTCTAACTCTTTTCTCAGTGACGTTTTTCCTGACGCTTCTTTAGTTTCCCTGCGCACTCTATAATTGTACCATTCGGTGCATCTTTTTAGGGAAGCTCCCTTCAGCCTTTCTCAGTCTGTTGTGTGTCAGTGACTGATATGTGGCAGTGCTTACCTTCATGTTAATTGAATGGCTTCAAATACTTCGGCTACATGTTTCAGGATCTCATTGGATTCGGTTTTCCAAAGGTTTTTCTGCTTGTAGGCTTATGCTTTCCTCATTTCAAGAGGATATCATCTTGTTTTAGCTTATTTGGAAGATGCTCTCACTCCTTCAGATTCATCGTATCTTCTCCTGTACCGTGCTTGGTTTGGTAAAACAAAACAGACAGTTTTTCGCTTGAATGCCGTATTTATTTTAGTTCCGTCTTGCTTGGGCTTGTGACGTTACAGCCAATCCAAAGTCTTCTTTCATCCGCTCTTCGGTTCAATGTCGCTGTTGGTTAGTGTTGTCGAAAATGATGTGGTATAGTGGGGGGAAATATTAATCATGCTTTCGACGGTTGTGAGACTTATATCACACATATTATGAACAGATAAGCTAGGCTTGTTAGAGCAGTGGTTCTCAACCTTTTCTGGACCATGCACCCTTTCGCCATATGTTCAGAATGTCATTTCTTCTAATAACATGTCCAAAAAATTTTGACTGTCTACCTCTAATGACTCTAATCAGTTTACGATCTTCATTTGTTTCTTGAAGGACTTGTTCATTAGTTTTTCTGTCTGTCCATTGTATTTTTTGCATTTATATATATATATATATATATATATATATATATATATATATATATATATATATATATATATATATATATATATATATATATATTCAGGAACTTACTAATAAAAGAACAAGTACATCAACAGGCTGTCTAAAAACTAAAGATGGCAAAATCATAATAGAAACAGATCAGATTATACATGTATGGACAGAGTATGTGAAAGACCTGTATAATGATAATAGAGAGGAACAGTATGCTATTAGATTTAATAATGAAGGACCAGAAATTTTAAAGATGGAGGTTCAAAATGTTCTTAAGCATATGAAAGCTGGCAAGGCCCCCGGTGCAGATAACATCACAACAGAAATTATTAAAGCTTTAGAAGAATTTGGACTAGAGCAAGTCACTAGACTGCTGAACACATTATATGATACTGGAGATAAACCTTCTGAATTATGTAATTCTGTATTTATTGCAATCCCAAAGAAATCAGGAACCTTAGAATGTGATCAACATAGAACAATTAGTATAATGAGTCACATCACAAAGATTTTGTTACGAATTATCATGCAAAGAGTGAGGAAGAAAATACAACCTGAAATAGGGGAAGAACAATGTGGGTTTGTAGAAGGAAAGGGTACAGTAAATGCTGTGTATATGCTGCGAACAGTTATTGAACGTGCTTTAGAAGTAAACAAGGATATACATCTTTGCTTTATTGACTACACAAAGGCTTTTAATAGAGTTAGACATGTCAACATTGTGGATATGCTTGCAGGTCTACATATTGATGGGAAAGACATTAGACTTATAAAAAACATATATTGGAAACAACAAGCAGGGGCGTCACTAGGGGGGTGCGGGGCGTGCGGGCCGCACCGGGTGACACCATCAAGAGGTGACACTAAAATAAAAAAAATTGCAAATTTGACAAAGCAGACATAGTCTAGTCGGGTTTCATAACGGTTCATTGTTAAATACATGAGCAGGCACAGGGTGCCACCATGCAGAGCGTCTGGTGCTTAAATGAATAAGACTCAGAGCTCAGAGCTGCTCGGAGCCTCGGAGTCGGAGTAGAATCGTGGGTCATTTGCAAACGCGCCAATTAATGACGTGTGGATTCACATGGTTGCAGAAAATGACAGACGTTGTTTACAGGTTCGTTTTTTATGTAAATAACTATTTTTTCGAAATTTTATAATTTTATCAATATCACTAAAATATAAATATTTTAAAGTAAATTAATTAGGACAGGGCATGAATTTTAAAGGAGAAAAACAGCGGCAGGCTTCCACCTAAAAAAGTTAGTATTACTATACTATAGTATACTGGTAGTTTACTACTACAATAAATTAATAATTACGGCATACATACGTTTTTCTATCTGTCTGAAAAATATATATTTTAATTTTTTAATTTATTTTTTTAATTAAAAAGATGGAAATAGAAAAATAAATAACGGTTGTGTAATTTTTCGAACCAACGAGTCACTGTTGAGACTGCCACACGCAGATCCCCCCAATAATTGATGAGGTTACTGACATTCGCCAGCAATTCGCAATATAAAATAATAAAATATATGTCATGAAATGACAGTCGTGCATTGGCGACAAAACTTCCTGATAAAAGTTAAGAAGAAGTGTTGCAACGAATATTGTTGACCGCCGGTTACATTTGTATATGAATCCATTAATTGTGCCTTGCAGCATTTGCCATGCGCATCGTATGCAGGTTGGTATGTTCAATACTCCATTAGCCAGTAAAAAAGTTACAATCCACTCAAACTTGTTACAATGAAATAAAGAAGTTGTAACTTCCATGGACAATATTTTAAAAAATTTAATATTTTGTAGACAAGTTTTCTTTTTTAGACGGTTCTTTTTAGTGTACATAATCATTTTTAATTCTACGGTAAACAACGCAATTTAACCTAAATAACTATATTTATTAAATTATGAATAAATCATAAATGTTTGGATTATAATTATTTATACAGATTTTATATATTTATATTATATCTTTTTGTTTAGTTGTATATTTTTAAGTCCCTAATTTATTATAGATTTATTATTTTAGAATATTCCATCATGCCACATGGAGTGCACAAATCAAAGAGGCCTAGTGGATGCGAGCAGCGAAAAGCAAAGAAGAAAAGATGTGAATCACTAAAATCACTACCTGGATTCATGCTTCAATATGTCAAGAGACCAAGTGATGGACAAGGTTCATCAAAATACGTTCTTCCTCAATCTACAATTGATAAGGATTCCTCCCATGCTGACAGAATGCATTCTTCAAAAGAGCAACTAGAGCCAGAAATGGAAGAGAATCACGAGATTGATGCAGAAATACATAATGAAATAGCAGTGGATGAAGTTGAAACAGAAATGCATGCTGAAAATGATTCTCGTCATGATACTGTAAATGTGATGAGTCAAGTGGATGAGAAAAATTTGAATATTTTATCTGATGCTTCTTTCTGGAATGCACCAGTTCCAGATCATTTTCGAGTTGAAATTATCAAAAGAGGAAGTTGTTCTTTTCAGAACAAGGATTGGCCTTTCAGTACTGTGACAAGGCAAGGTGCAAAGACTAAAGGAGATGTGCGCCAGCTGTCAAAAGAATGGTTCTACAAGACGATGCCAAATGGTGAGAAAATACTGCGGTCATGGATGGTTTACTCGCTCGTCAGTGAGAAATTATACTGCTTTTGCTGCAGACTCTTTGCTGTTAATGTAACAGAACAAACATCAAAATTTGTCACTGGGTTTCAGCAGTGGTGGAAGCTGAGCCCAAAATTACATAATCATGAGATATCGGATGACCATCTAGGTTGCCTTGAAAAATTTAAAACATTGGCAGCAGGCCTTAAGCTGCACAAAACAATTGATGCCGACAGTGTTGCTGTAATGGATAGGGATAAAAAAAATGGAGGGATATCTTGCACAGGTTGCTTGATATCACATTGTTTCTTGCTAAGCAAACTCTGGCATTTCGTGGCCCTAAGGAAGATGCATCTTCGTTGAATAAAGGAAACTTTCTTGAGATGGTTGAGATGCTTTCTAAATATGACCCTGTGTTGAAAGAGCACCTAATGAGATTAAAGGAACTACATCTGTAACAGTAAAAGCATCCGTATCTTATCTTTCACCAGAAACTCAGAATGAATTTATAACTGTTCTGGCAAATCATGTGAAGGAAATTCTTGTAAATGATATAAAGGCTGCAAGGTATTTTGGAATTATGTTCGACAGCACACCTGACATATCACACATTGACCAGATGTCTGAGGTGATCAGATATGTGAAAATCCACAATGGGGAAGTTGAAGTGAGAGAAGTGTTTCTAGGATTTTTCCCTTTAAAGGGGAAAAAAGCTGATGACCTCAGTTCAGACATTTTAAAAAATCTAGAAAGTGATGGACTTGACATAATGATGTGCAGAGCTCAAGGTTATGATAATGCTGCCACGATGTCTGGAATTCATGGAGGTGTTCAAGCCATTCTGAAAAGAAAGAATAAGAAAGCTATTTTTAACGGATGCGTGGACCATTCGCTTAACTTGTGTGGTCAACACTCTTTTGCTGAAAATGCTTTATGTGTAACATTTTTTGGAACTCTTGAGAGAATATATTCCTTCTTTGCTGCTTCCACCCATCGATGGGATGTTTTAATTGAACACACTGCAATGTCGATTAAAAGGCTATCAACAACACTCTGGAGTGCACATCATGCTGCTGTTAAACCGGTGAAAGATAAGTTTGATGAATGTATGGCGGCGATTGAAGCTCTATGTGATCCTCGTGAAAATGTGGAAACAAGAGGTGCAGCACAAGGTCTTTTACCTGCTGTCTGTGATTTCACGTTTCTGTGCTACCTTTACTTTTGGGCTGCTGTACTTGAGGAAGTTAATTTGACACAGCAGTATCTGCAGACTAAAGGCTTAACTCTTGACAAAGTAGTGACCAAGTTAGAGGCATTAAGACTTTTTCTGCAGGAGAGGCGCAGTCACTTAGTGGAGCATGCAATTGAACAGGCACTTTTAAAAGCAGACCAATTTGGAATAACAGTAGAGAGAAGATTAAGGTTCAAGAAGAGAATGGCAGGGGAACAACTCAGAGATGCTTCTGATGCTGGACTCACTATGCAAGAAGAAAACAATAGGGCGATGCTGGAGTGTATTGATCGTTTTCATTCTGAACTCCAGACCAGATCAACAGCGATCAAGGAAGTAGCAAATATGTTTGAGGCTGTTCAAGCCAAGAGTCTTCTATCAGCAACTGAAGAAGAGTTGCTGGTGTCAGTTCCAAAATTGACCACTTTCTATGATGAGCTATCCGAAGTAGAGCTTTTAAAAGAAATACCAAGGCTGAGAAGACACATGAAGGCAGCAGATATTGATATCCACAAAGCCAAAGACCGGTCAATATTTGATATTTTAAAATTCATAGTTGACTGGGATTTCCTTGAATCTCTCCCAATACTCTCACTAAGCCTACAACTATTTCTTACGATATGTGTGTCTGTGGCTTCACGTGAGAGGAGCTTTTCAAAACTGAAACTTATAAAGAACTATTTGCGATCAACCATGGGACAGTCAAGACTTTCTGATCTGGCTATATTATCAATTGAAAGTGATATGGTGAAAGATATTGATTTTGATGATGTGATTGACAGGTTTGCAGCTTTGAAGACCAGGATGGGAAACTTTTAATTTTAAATAACAGAAATTTTAATGTTAAATAACAAAAATTTAACTTTGTCCGAGTTTGTCGAAGTTCTTTATTTATGTTTTACCTGAAGTATTGAAGTTATATTGTTCAATTTGTTTTCTTTCTTATGTCCTTATTAACTTTTTGACTTATTTTACAAACATTACTATACGCGATTATATATGGTACAGGAACACTCGGAAGAAGACCATGGTGAAAGTCTAGAGGGGTGACACCAAGGGTTTACCGCATTGGGTGACACCAACCCCAGTGACGCCACTGACAACAAGCTGCTATAAGGATTGATAATGAAGTAGGACAATATCAACCTATTAAGAGAGGTGTTAGGCAGGGATGTGTAATGTCTCCAGATCTTTTTTCCCTATACAGTGAAAATATTTTCAGAAATGTATAAGACCTAAATGGAATCAGCATTGGAGGACGAAACATAAATAACATTAGATATGCAGATGATACAGTATTGATTGCAGACAATGCACAGGATCTGCAACAATTAGTAGGCGCTGTTGTTGTACACAGTGAGCAGCTGGGGTTGGAATTAAATTGTAGGAAGACACAGGTTATGGTCGTCACTAGGAAGAACAAAGCACCACAATGTAATATACAAGTAAATGGGAATATTCTTCAACAAGTGAATCGGTTCAATTATCTCGGAACAGTCATAACATCTGATGGCAGATGCCTTGAAGAGATTAGAACAAGAATCGCCATTGCGAAAGTAGCCTTTAGCAAGATGAAAAACATTCTGACCAATAAAATGTCAATTGAAACGAGAAAAAGAGTGTTGAGGGGATACATAGAGCCTGTTCTTTTGTATGGATGTGAAACTTGGACAATGTGTAGTCAAGCTGAAAAACATCTGATGGCTGCAGAAATGTGGTTTCTGAGGAAAATGCAAAGAATACCATGGACAGATAGAAAAACCAATGACCAAGTACTACAAGAAACAAATGAAAATCGTAGATTGATTAGAGAAATTAGACGTAGACAGTCAAAATTTTTTGGACATGTTATGAGAAGAAATGGACTGGAGAACTTAGTGACAGCTGGCAAGATCGAAGGGAACAGACCAAGAGGAAGACCGAGAGGAAAATACCTGGATGGCTTGGCCACATGGCATGGACGAGACAGGAACACTGAGCTGATCCACGACTCTGGTGATCGAGTGAAATGGCGAATCATGACCGCCCACGCTTTCCGGCATGGCACATGATTGATTGATTTATATATATATATATATATATATATATGTGTGTGTGTGTGTGTGCATGTGTGTGTATTATATATATATATATATATATATATATATATATATATATATATATATATATATATATATATATATATATATATATATATATATATATATATATATATAAGCATGGGGGGGGGGGGTCATTTATCGCCATCTTACAGTATCAGCAGAGTCGTGGATCACCTCTCTGTGTGTTCTTGTCTCGACCATGCCATGTGGCACAGCCATACTGCTATTTACTTCTCTACCTTTTCCTTGCTCTTTTCCCCTCAATATCTTGCAAGTTGTCACCAAGTTCTCCACTTTATTTCTTCTCAGAACGTGCCGAAATAATATGACTGTCTACGTCCAATCGCTCTAATAAGTTTGCGGTTTTCATTTGCTTCCTGTAGGACGTGCTCATTTGTTTATTGTTTTTATTATTATTTGTTTATTTTTGGTCTGTCCATGGTATTCTTTGCATTTTCCTCGTAAACCACATTTGCACTGCCATTAGATGTATTTCAGCCTGTTACATTATAATCACCAGTTACAACCTGTTACATTATAATCACCAGTTACAATCACCATTATAATAGTCGGCTCCGTGCTGGCGAAGGATTTTTTCGGTGCCTTCGAAACACAGCAGTGTCGGTTATTTTATGAAATGGTATTGGTGCCGGCCGTTTAGAAAGTAACGGCAAACTACTGAACGTAACCTTGTTCAGGAATTACGAACAGAAAAAAAATCCTGGGGTTGACTGCTAGTCCTGTAAAGGACATACAGCTAACTTTACATTATAATAAATGTTCATTTAATTGCGTACCATGTTTGGTCCAAACTTACTTTTTGTTCGGCATTGAATCAGTTAAAATAGTGCAGTAGGTCATTTGCAGTACGTCGCTCTTCACGGCCATCCGGGGAAGCTCTCGATCTTCCGTCAGGTCACTTGCCACGTGTATTTTCATGCTCAGGGTGCCTTTACTGTCCTGTATCGCCACCGGCTTGGTTGACCTCTGCATTTTCTTGGTGATTTTTGTTTAATAAGGGCTCGCGCTTCCCTAGGGGCCAGAGCTGTCCCATCAGGTCCACACGTCCCTGTGTGTCACTCGGATGACCGACTCTGCTAGGGTGGCCCTGGCAAAATCAAGTGCAGATGCTACACTTTGGTCTTAGCCAAAAGGTTGCTTGGTTCTTACCAAGTCTTCCATTATCGTTCTTTCTAAGCCACTCTGACATTTTAATGCGGCCAAATTATTCCATTTCCGGAAATCTGTTACCGTTCCTGAGCCAGTTTTCTTTTATATTGAGATCTGGTAGACAAAAACACGTAGAAGCTATTATGTGTGATTTCGTTTATAAATCACGTTCTGCGTTGTATGGGTTTCACTGGGATTAATATCACTTTAGAATAATCAATATCAAAATCCAAATAAAAAGAACAACAAGGAAAGGAATAGAAAATAGAAATATAAGATATGCTGTTAACATCTAGTGACATAACAAGCTACTGAAAGTCATAAGGGAGGTAAGAGTTGACGGGAAAAGATCAAAAAGGACAGAGAAGGTCAAAATGTGATTAGAAAACGGCGTGGTAGAATGTATAAATAAGGTTGGAGACGGAACCAGCTAGTGATGCAGACTATCTGTGACATGTAT
Source organism: Cepaea hortensis (assembly GCA_963921405.1). Taxonomy (NCBI): domain Eukaryota; kingdom Metazoa; phylum Mollusca; class Gastropoda; order Stylommatophora; family Helicidae; genus Cepaea; species Cepaea hortensis. Next base: position 332,274,527 of record OY992876.1, on the reverse strand, counting down.
CTTTGACATTTATGTGTGACATTTATGTGTGACATTTATGTGAGATATGTATCTATGAGGACAATACTGTTAATTGTGATTACGGGGATAATCCCCACGGTGTTACCATGGAAATCCATTGTATAGATTGTATACTCGTATATTGTATTAAGCTGTCTGTATATTGTATATTGTATATAGTATATTGTATATATATTTATACATTTATGTTTGACATTTATGTGACATATGTATCTATCGGGCCAGTATTGTGATGACCGGGATAATCCCGACGGTGTTACCATGGAAATCCATTGTATACATTGTATAGTCTTATATTTTATTCAGCAGTCTGGTAACATTATTTTTCCATATTCTTCTAAAGCATTAATCATGTATGTTGATTGTTGCCTGAACCGGGGATCGTGCCAGTTTTCATAAGGTTAAGAGCATTCTGAACCTCCATCTTCAAAATTGATGGTCCTTCTTTATTATTTTGAATATTATACTGTTTTTCTCTGTTATCATCATACAGGTTTTTCGCATAATCTGACCATATATGTAAAATCTGATATTTTTCTATTATAATTGTTCCATCTTTTGTCTTTAGGCAGCCTGCTGATGTGTGTGTTATTTGATTAGTAAGCCCCTGAATTCTTTTGTGATTGGTATTTTTACTGTTGTGTTGTTTTTCAATTTATATGCAGTTTTTCTCGAGCCATGCTTCTTTTGCCTCCTTACATAATATTCAGACTAAGAAGTGGAGTGAAACAAGCAGCGTGGAATATGAGAAGTCTTAGGAGGGAAAGCTCAAGGTAGTATGTGATGAGATTAAGAGGTTCCATATTCTAATTTTAAGAATAAGTGAACATCACTGGAGAGACTAGGGGCATTTTAAAAATGAAAATGGAGTTCCTTTCATATATTTTGGTAGAGACGTCGGAGGCCAGAACGGGGTGGCATTTGGTTAGATAAGACAACAGCAAAAGGTTTAATTGGATTTAATCCGGTTAATGAGAGAATTCTCACTATAAGAATTAGAGGCCATCCAAAGAACACAGCAATCATTCATATATATGCACCTACATCAACAGCATAGGAGGACGAAATTGAAGAATTGTATACCATACTGCAAGACACATTAGATCAGATTGGTAATACTCACATAACAATAATTGTGAAGATTTTAATGCAAAAGTACGCACAGCAAGAGCTGAAAATGAGAAACGTTTCTGGATAGTTTGGACTGGGAAATAGACATGATGCAGGTGATAAATTTATTTAATTTTGCACAGAAAATTGATTAACGGTAGCCAAAGTACTTTTTTTTCAAAACACCCAAAAAGACTCTTCACGTGGAAGTCCCCGGACACTACTACCAAAAAGCAGATACATTTTATTTTAATACAAAGAAGATGGAGATCAAGCATAAAATCGACAAAAACCATACGAAGTGCAGACTGTGTTACAGATCATCTATTTATTACAAGCAGATGTCCCCAACATGGCGGATAGGCATTCGAACCATTAAGGCATCTGGAGTGTTTACCCTTGTGGCTACGGCTTGTATTCGCATTTTCCTTATGTTGGTCTGGTAGTGCATGGTTCCGTCGCCCTGCAACAGTGTGCGTGGTGTGACACTATGAGCTGCGAATGTCGTATGGAATGCTTTTAAATCTGTCCGCTGATATTTGTAGCGCGAACTGCATGTTCGGAACTATGGCGGCCGACCGTTGCTTAATAAACTGGTTTGCCTTTTTGATTCACGAGTGCATTTTTTCAGAGACTACTGAGCTTGAGCTACGGAGTTCGTACTTTGTGCTGCGCTTTTGGTAGGTCGCCCTGCGGAAATAGACCAAGCCATATGGAATAAAATTCGGTTCAATGAAGTCTTTCAGGTGACTGCCTATTCCATCGACGATGAACTGTATTTTTCGTGGAGGACTTTTGTGATGGCATGCTGGCGACGGCATTATGCATAGTGTACCTGTGCAGGCTGTTGTTTGCCGAGTCCTGTCTTTTCCACTTTTACCACTGGACAGTGAAAAGCATTTTGTGTGATATTCACTGGCACAGGAACAGAGCATAATGGGAACGACCCGTTGCCGTGAAATTTGAACAGCGACTAACTAACTAAGATGTGAAGTGAAAGTGAAACTCAAAAGCTTACTCGAGGTCTAGGGCCACATCTTTTTGATCTCACAAAAATACCAGATGCATTCATCGTTGAAGTGAAGATTGTTTTGAGGTCTTGATGTCAGTAATACCTTGAGTCCTGACTAAGACGAAAATCAACAATTAAATTTCTACATGAAACATTCAAATTGGAAACAATAAAGAGAAATGTAATTGTTAACTTTTGTACAATTTTATTGTTGAAATTTTATTTTATTTTTCATTCAACGATAGTGGCTTATTGCATAAGATACTTTTCTATTTTCTGAAATACAGCTGTTCTTTGCATAGGGGGCAGACGATTATCTCTAGTAGGTTGGAAATTTTCCCACTCAGCAGAAAACCGAATGTGGTGTAATCAAAAACAATGTTAGTGTTAAGTGATATGAAACGTTTGACTGAGATTTTTATAAGTTTGGTTGAAATGTGGCCAAAATTTTTAACTTGGGTTAACAAATGTTCCTACTTTTCATAAGTTTGTTAGAAATTTGGCCAAACTTTTCACATTTGGTTAACAAAGTTTCCTACTTTTTATAAGTTTGGTTGAAATTTGGCCAAACTTTTCACAATTGGTTAACAAAGTGTCCTACTTTTTATAAGTTTGGTTGAAATGTGGCCAACATTTTTCACTTTCGTTAAAAAAGTGTCCTACTTTTTATAAGTTTGGTTGAAAGTTGGCCAAACTTTTCACATTTGATTAACAAATTTTCCTCCTTTTTATAAGTTTGGTTGAAATTTTTCAGACTTTGGTCAACAGTTTTTCTACATTGGTTTACATGTTTACTTAGTTTTGTTGAAATATTTCTTGAATTTCTCGTCAGTGTGTATCATTCTCTCACCACATGACAACTATATATACCGTAAACACTAAAAAAAAAGATCAACAACCAAAATGTAGTTATAATATATACCTATTTATTTACAGTATTTCAGTACATTTTATAAGAATAAAAAAGCATAATGTCATTATACGACATGGATGATGCAGTATGAGCTGGTATACATAGTATGATCGCAACATTTTATTTTCACATACAGAGCTATACACATTGTATGTCGTTTCTGGATTTCTTCACACCATTGTTTGAGTAGGTTGGTTTTTTCGGGTAGTAGCCTGGTATATATCTGTCACTTGGCGTGTAGACATAAGACTGGTCTCTTGATTGGTGGGCTGACACTTGAGTGCCGGCCACATTAAACAGCTGGGTATCTGGCACATCATACATCTGGTTATTGGGCTCATCACACATCTGGTTGCTGGGGTCATCACACATCTGACTGTAGCTGGGTTGAAAACCAGCGGTATAGTATGCGTCTACTTGGTGGCTTCGTTTAGTACACTGTTTGACTTGAGCACTGACTTGATCGTTTGGACTTGATTGCTTCGGTTGGTGTCTTGGTGCACATCACACATCTGGGTATTTGGGCTATCACACATCTGGTTGCTGGGATCCTCACACATCTGATTGTAGCTGGGTTGAAAACTGGCAGTATAGTATGCGTCTACTTGGTGGCTTCGTTTAGTACCCTGTTTGACTTGAGCACTGTCTTGCGTAATATATATATTAACTTTAACATATGTTAACTTTTGTACAATTTTATTGTTGAAATTTTATTTTATTTTTCATTCAACGATAGTGGCTTATTGCATAAGATACTTTTCATTTTCTGAAATACAGCTGTTCTTTGCATAGGGGGCAGACGATTATCTCTAGTAGGTTGGAAATTTTCCCACTCAGCAGAAAACCGAATGTGGTGTAATCAAAAACAATGTTAGTGTTAAGTGATATGAAACGTTTGACTGAGATTTTTATAAGTTTGGTTGAAATGTGGCCAAAATTTTTAACTTGGGTTAACAAATGTTCCTACTTTTCATAAGTTTGTTTGAAATGTGGCCAAACTTTTCACAATTGGTTAACAAAGTGTCCTACTTTTTATAAGTTTGGTTGAAATGTGGCCAACATTTTTCACTTTCGTTAAAAAAGTGTCCTACTTTTTATAAGTTTGGTTGAAAGTTGGCCAAACTTTTCACATTTGATTAACAAATTTTCCTCCTTTTTATAAGTTTGGTTGAAATTTTTCAGACTTTGGTCAACAGTTTTTCTACATTGGTTTACATGTTTACTTAGTTTTGTTGAAATATTTCTTGAATTTCTCGTCAGTGTGTATCATTCTCTCACCACATGACAACTATATATACCGTAAACACTAAAAAAAAAGATCAACAACCAAAATGTAGTTATAATATATACCTATTTATTTACAGTATTTCAGTACATTTTATAAGAATAAAAAAGCATAATGTCATTATACGACATGGATGATGCAGTATGAGCTGGTATACATAGTATGATCGCAACATTTTATTTTCACATACAGAGCTATACACATTGTATGTCGTTTCTGGATTTCTTCACACCATTGTTTGAGTAGGTTGGTTTTTTCGGGTAGTAGCCTGGTATATATCTGTCACTTGGCGTGTAGACATAAGACTGGTCTCTTGATTGGTGGGCTGACACTTGAGTGCCGGCCACATTAAACAGCTGGGTATCTGGCACATCATACATCTGGTTATTGGGCTCATCACACATCTGGTTGCTGGGGTCATCACACATCTGACTGTAGCTGGGTTGAAAACCAGCGGTATAGTATGCGTCTACTTGGTGGCTTCGTTTAGTACACTGTTTGACTTGAGCACTGACTTGATCGTTTGGACTTGATTGCTTCGGTTGGTGTCTTGGTGCACATCACACATCTGGGTATTTGGGCTATCACACATCTGGTTGCTGGGATCCTCACACATCTGATTGTAGCTGGGTTGAAAACTGGCAGTATAGTATGCGTCTACTTGGTGGCTTCGTTTAGTACCCTGTTTGACTTGAGCACTGCCTTGCGTAATATATATATTAACTTTAACATATGTTAACTTTTGTACAATTTTATTGTTGAAATTTTATTTTATTTTTCATTCAACGATAGTGGCTTATTGCATAAGATACTTTTCATTTTCTGAAATACAGCTGTTCTTTGCATAGGGGGCAGACGATTATCTCTAGTAGGTTGGAAATTTTCCCACTCAGCAGAAAACCGAATGTGGTGTAATCAAAAACAATGTTAGTGTTAAGTGATATGAAACGTTTGACTGAGATTTTTATAAGTTTGGTTGAAATGTGGCCAAAATTTTTAACTTGGGTTAACAAATGTTCCTACTTTTCATAAGTTTGTTAGAAATTTGGCCAAACTTTTCACATTTGGTTAACAAAGTTTCCTACTTTTTATAAGTTTGGTTGAAATTTGGCCAAACTTTTCACAATTGGTTAACAAAGTGTCCTACTTTTTATAAGTTTGGTTGAAATGTGGCCAACATTTTTCACTTTCGTTAAAAAAGTGTCCTACTTTTTATAAGTTTGGTTGAAAGTTGGCCAAACTTTTCACATTTGATTAACAAATTTTCCTCCTTTTTATAAGTTTGGTTGACATTTTTCAGACTTTGGTCAACAGTTTTTCTACATTGGTTTACATGTTTACTTAGTTTTGTTGAAATATTTCTTGAATTTCTCGTCAGTGTGTATCATTCTCTCACCACATGACAACTATATATACCGTAAACACTAAAAAAAAAAAAGATCAACAACCAAAATGTAGTTATACCTATGTTACCTACAAAATACCTATTTATTTACAGTATTTCAGTACATTTTATAAGAATAAAAAAGCATAATGTCATTATACGAAATGGATGATGCAGTATGAGCTGGTATACATAGTATGATCGCAACATTTTATTTTCACATACAGATCTATACACATTGTATGTCGTTTCTGGATTTCTTCACACCATTGTTTGAGTAGGTTGGTTTTTTTCGGGTAGTAGCCTGGTATATATCTGTCACTTGGCGTGTAGACATAAGACTGGTATCTTGATTGGTGGGCTGACACTTGAGTGCCGGCCACATTAAACAGCTGTAATGTAACATGCAAATGGGTATCTTCCCATGCTATAAACACAAAATATCACAGATATCTCCAGAGTAAACACAAGTACTCTTCTTTAAGATACCAAATTTAGTATACATGAGTGCGAGAAAGAAACAGGCAAAACTGAGTGAATGTTGAATGAATGAACACAAAATCACAGATGTTTACCAAACCAATGAGATTGTAAATATTTATGTTGATACAAATGCTTGGTTTATTTTATTTATTTTTTTTAAGGGAAAAAGAAAAAATGAATGAACCCTTACAATTAAGACCCAAAAAAAAAAAAAAAAAAAAATAAGCAAGGAGAAAAAAGATAAACAACTCCTTTTACACCTACTATATTATTGAACATTGCGGTTTGCAATTGTTATTGTATGTACCTGCCATGTTTTAACACCATCCCTAAGAAAATCCTTTTAGCAAATGGAATCACATGTTTCGAAAATGTGATCATTATCATAACTATTTTTATCATTGCGTTTATTAGCACTGCTGTTATTCACACTTAGTAGTTTTATTCTTTGTCATTATTATTATAGATGTATTTCATGTAAACATTGCTGGTATTATCATTGCTGTTATTTGAGGGTTATTGTTATCACCCTTAGCAGTTTTATTCTTTGTCATGTTTATTATTTTATGTATTTGGTTGTTTATTTGCATTATGATCATTGTAATCATTATTAATATATATGGCTTTGTAAACCCGTAAACTGTCACATCCCTCTATCCCACCTTTTTGATACTGTGATTGTTGTTTTCTGCTGTCGCCCTCACCGGTTGTTTGAAAACAGTTTTGCACCGCCATGTTTCATCATCACCGAGGGGTGGTGATGGTACTTGGTAGGAGTTTTGGAGCTGACAGGAGAGCGAGAAGGCAGGGGAAATAACAACGGCGCACTACCATCACGCGTTTTGTTTTGAAATATTTTCCTTACAACAATGTCAATGAAGAAATGTTCAAATGTATAAAATGTTGGAAATTTTGCGCATATGTCACCTACACGTTCACATGCAACGCTCTGTAAAAACACGAACAATACAATTCGCAACGATTTTAACACTCAAAAGTGTTGTTGTGTTTTTTTTTTTTTTTTTTTTTTTTTTTTTTTTTTTTTTTTAAATTTACTAAAGATTTCCGTGGAGAAGAGCAATTAAAAAAAATATCTGGATGTGAGTATGATGGTCCCTCTCCGGGGACAAAGGCTAATATCCGGGGTAGGGGCCTATTCCCTAGCGTCCTTCACATCGGCCTACCACACACACACACTCACACTTGGACTAGAATCCCGGTACCCGGCGCATATTTGGTCTACTTATCCATATAAGTATTCCACATGCCCGGGGCTTGCCTCACTGTCTTCGCCCCGGCGGTGTTCGGGTCGGATCGGGGGATGGGGCAGAGGACACCTAGGGCGGGAGAAACTGCCACCCATGGACCGGAAGTAGTCATCCAGAAGTAGTCAACCGGAAGGGACACCGGAAGTATCCCCAAAACCCGCCAATTTTTGAAATATCTGGGTCAGTTGAGGTACGTTCTGGATTCGGTTTATGACGTCACGGATCTTGATCTATACTCTTCATATAGCAACATATGACGTCACCAATCTGGATCGGATGCATATTTTTGCCTTAGGAACCAAAGTACTACTGATGTCTATACAGGAGGAGATGGCACCTGATGAATTTTCTGTACACGCTACAGATATCTTCATGAAAGCAGCCAGCGATTTAATGCCGACCAAGAAAAGCAACATAAGCCATAATGTAATGTACAAGTAAATGGGCATATTCTTAAACAAGTGAATCGGTACAGTTATCTCGAAACAGTCATATCGTCTGATGAGAGATGCCTTGAAGAAATTACAACAAGAATTGCCATTGCGAAGGTAGCCTTTTGCAAGATGAAAAACATACAGACCAATAAAATAATATCAACTGAAAAGAGAAAAAAAGAGTGTTTAAGTGCTACCTGTACCTTTGTATGGGTGTGAAGCATGGACAATGAGCAAACAACATGAAAAACATCTGATGGCTGTGGAAATGTGGTTTCTGAGGAAATTGCAAATAATACCATGGACAGACAGAAAAACCAATGAACACGTCCTTCAAGAAACAAATGAAGAACTTTTTAGAGACATTAGACGTAAACAATGAACATTTTGTGGGCATGTTATGAGAAGAAATGAATTGGAGAACTCGGTGACAATTGACAAGATCGAGAGGAAGAGACCAAGGGGTAGACCGAAAAGTAAATACCTGGATGGCATGGTCGAGACAGAAACACGGAGCTGATCCACGATTCTGGTGATTGAGTGAGATGGCAAAACATGACTGCCCACGCTTATCGGCATGGCACTTGATGGATGGATAGATATATAACTATTGCCCTGATCAGTCATGCAAGTACAATTCTACTAAAAATTAGAATGGGAGGAAACCGTAAGAAAATGGAAGAAGAAATTAACGTGGTTCAGGCTGGATTTAGACAAGGAAGATAAACAAAAGATCACATACATACTCAACATGCATTTAGTAATAGACAAGTGCAGAGAATTTAATGTAAATGTATTTTCAGGTTTTGTGGATTATTCAACGGCATTTGACAGTGTACGACATCGGAAACTTTGTGAAATCACATGGAATATGGGCTTTCCATCACATGTAATGCAACTCATAAACATTTAGACCAACAAGCAGCGGTTAGAATAGATGGCGAGTCGTGAGATTAGTTTGACATCAAGCAAGGAGTCAGTCAGAGTTGTGTGCTGTTTCCCTTTTTTTTTTTTTTTTAAGCTGTACGAAGCAAAATATATTGAGAAATGTCAGAGATGATATAACCAAGGAGAAATATGATGCCCTAAATATCGGTGGCCATGGAATACCAGCGATTCGACATGCTAATTATGCAGTATGACTATCCATATCACAGAATGGTATAGAAAACCTAATTGCCTCAACCCAAAAGAATAGTGAAAATCACAACTTATATCTTAACATAGCAAAAACAAACATAATGCATACAGATAACACTAATATGGAGAAAGAAATATATGTTAAAGCGCAGGTCAGCATGGCAGAATAGAGAAGGACGTATCAGATGTGCTGATGCCGAGGTAAGGGGTTCAACCCCTACACCGGACAGTTGGACTAAAATGTTGAAGAAGGAAGTAATAATATTACAAAAACCGCCCACCCGCCCACAAACACACTTACACACACACAAACACACACACACACACATATATATATATATATATATATATATATATATATATATGTGTGTGTGTGTGTGTGTGTGTGTGTGTGTGTAAGTATGTTTGTGGGCGGGTGGGCGGTTTTTGTAATATTATTACTTCCTACTTGCTCACTGCACGTAGCGAGAGATCAATAGCAACGAGAGAAGCTGGGGGATTTATACTCTCAGTATATCCATCATCCGTGCTGTCTCTCATTCACATCTATCTGTCCTCTATCTCTTACAATGTATAGCACCGAGAGAAGCTGTGGCAGACACACCCATAGTATCAATTATCCCGGCTGTCTCTGATACACGACGTTCTTTGATTCCCATTATGGGATGTGCACTCACACACAGCAAGAGAAAACCTGTGGGTCACGCACCAGTACCACACAACGAAATAATCTTGCTTCTCTGTGCCAACCCATATCATGTGTATTACCTGATGTCTGATCTTATACAACCCCAATAACACAAGCAATGAGTGATTTGATCCTATAATACGTGGCATAACAATCAACCTTACTGACGCTATTTTATAGGGAACAGTATGAGTGAAGCCTCGTATTTGTAGACCGTCCAACTCCGCATACCCCATATGGCACATCACAGGAACTATACCAACTTTTCTCTCTCTCTCTCTCTCTCTCTCTCTCTCTCTCTCTCTCTCTCTCTCTCTCTCTCTCTCTCCTTTCTCAATTATACCATGCACATGTGTATGTATAATATTGTATGAATGTTTGTTGATGGCTGTAGATGTGTGTATGTGTGCTAACATATATCAGTCCACCCAGACTTTATGACTCGTCTCATAACAACGTAAAGGAGTACATAATATGAGTATTGTTAGCATCACCATCATAAATGGGTGCACATTTCATTACTCTTTAATATTCGTCCACTAGGGCCAACCAATTCACTGGCACCCACTCACGCTTTGTAAGTACTATCCACTGGGACTCTTCCGTTTCCATTACCAGATAACTATCACAGTTTCCCGACCTACCTTCCTGCCTCCTCCCCCACCCTTCTTTAATGTACCACTTCATCTCAAGTACCTGGGATGCTCACTGAACCGTTACACCCACCACCCCGATATCATCCTACACCCCACTCCCTCGATTGTATATAAAAGAGGATAACGGTGACATTCCGGTAATACACATCTTGGGATTCTGAGGTAAGTAGGAACAATTTTTTTCTCTCAATTTTTGAATACAGAATCAGCCGCGGCAAATTTGGAAGCAGATAGTTTTGCTTTGGTTTCGATATTACAAGGCTCCGACGGTTCAGAAAGCAAAGGCAAACTACTAAAGGTAGGAGTGCCTAGTTAAATTACAAACAGCCAACATAAACTGAAGACTTGTGGGAAAACAGTTACCACAAGTTGTATTTTTAATGACTATGAGGTTTTTGAAAATATTGCCGCTCCAAGTTTTGTATTTACGTTTTATGTTGCATAACTTCCACGGATGGTAAATTCAAAACTTGGAACTGCAATAGTTTCAAAAACCACGGTCATTAAAAATACACTCTGTATATGATTAATAAGACATCATATTTTATTATTATATTATTTATTATTATTTTATTATTACTATTATAGCTTTGCAGCCAACACGACCTTTATATAACAAACACATTCTATAAACATAAGGATTCACAAGTATACACCTGGTATAAATGGAACCATCTAGATACTAAAAGCCAAATTGATTTTATATTACCAAGAAACAACAGAAAGAGAAATATATTAGATGCAAGGGCGGTGCACAATCTCAGTATAAACACAGATCTTAACTGATTGCCTGCCAAACAAAAACATGGCCATACCCAAACAGAGATTCAAGGCAGAAAATTTGAACTAGGGGTATACCACAATCTTGCTTTTAAAATGGTTACAATTGTAGCAGATCTATTGTATTACATATAAAAATTAAAGAGGATTGCACAAGGAACATGACAGTGTTAATAATAAATTGATAGGTTACAAATATTATGACAATAATGAGAGTTTTAGTAATAACAATTGAAATTAAAGTGTTAAAAATTATGAAAAAAATTCACTTACCAAGGCGTTATTTCATATCCGAATCTGCTAATCCAGTTAAATTTAGTGAATTTTATTACAAACACCAGTTGGGTTCTAGAATATCACAAGAACTGCTCCATAAAACGAATAAAACACAATGAAATCATAACATTATGAAGTACATCATTTTCACACAAAATGGAAAAACCATCATTTTCTTAGATTGTTGGTTGATTGTTGTTGTACTTAGACTGTTAGATTTTTTTTCTCTATATTATTTCCGTCTTCTACATAACTATCTCACTACTGCACAGGTTTGTTTTCGAATCTATCACAAAGTCGTTTACATCACAATAACTATAATATAAAACTGTTTAAAACTGTAATTTTATTAAAATATATGAGGTCCTTCACCAGAAAGTAATGTCACAAAAATTCGAATCACAAAAATCCATTTCGAAACATGTTTTCATGTGTATTCTGCTTTGTCATGCGGGATTTTTGCACACGGAAGCCAGGTAATTCTTTCGTTCTGAAGTTTAACTTAATGGGACACTGAAATGGTGGACTGGAATGGAGAAATGGTTCAGTTTAAACCACCATATATAAAAAGCCTAAAGTGTGGTTCACGGGTGTCGCACAAGGGTTACGGGGTCTATCAGACGGTCTCCAGCGGGCAATCAGTTAAAGCAGTCGTTGCCACAATAAGAACAATCAGAAGAAGAAAACATGGAGCAGGAAAATACATGCCATGCGAATCAGTAAACTTAAAAAACCTTAAAGACGAGTCAGTAAGAGAAAATTATGAGAAAGAACTAACTGAATTCTTTGAAAAAATTACCTGCAGAAAGAAAAACAGAGGAAGAAGAATGGGAAATGTTCAAATCAAGCGTTTTAAATACTGCAAAAATAACACGTGGAACCACGAAAAAACGCAAAACACGGTTAAAGAAAATAACAAGTTGATGGAACGCAGAAGTAAAGGAAGGGGTAAAAGACAAAAAGGAAAAATATAAAAAGTGGTTGAAGAGCAATCAGGAATGTGATTACATAGAATATAGAATAGCGAGAAGACATGTGAATAGAATAGTAAAGAGGGAAAAACAAAAAGACTGGGAAGAGTATGGAGAAACCCTAAATAAAAACTACAAGGAGGCAACTAGAAACTTCTACAAAAAGATAGGTGCAATGCGAACCAGAGGAGAACCGTTTTACCCAACTGAAATAATTAACAGCGAAAATGAAGAACCAATAAGTGAACAAAAACAAATCCTAATAAGATGGAAGCAGTATTTCGAACAACTTCTCAACATCCCATCAGATGTCATAGGAATTCAAGAGACCTATACAGATGTCACCGAAGAACTAGAACCAGACATACTAAAAGAAGAAATTATAGAAGCCATCAGATTAGCCCCTTTGAACAAATCACCGGGACAGGAAGAAATACCAAATGAACTAATTAAAGCAGCAAGAGAAGTAGGAACAGCTTGGCTACATAGACTATTCAACCATGTTTGGGTAGAACAACAGACACCACGAGACTGGGGAAACGCCATAATTATCCCAATTTGGAAAAACAAAGGCAGCAAAAGAGACTGCACACAATACAGAGGCATTTCACTGTTGAGTCATACTGGGAAAATATTTTGCAAAATTCTAGAAAAAAGATTACGAACTAATTTAGAACCCCAGCTAAGTGAAACACAGCTTGCATTTAGGAAAAAGAAAGGATGCATAGATGCCATTTTTGCTCTTAGACAACCTATAGAAAAATCAATCGAATTCAATGAAACACTCTACTTAGCCTTTGTCGACCAAGAAAAGACATTCGATAAAGTAGATAGAAACAAGCTGTGGGAAATCCTTAATCAATATGGAGTGAGTACACATCTAACAAACCTATGTAGAAGTTTATACAACAACAGTGAATGCACAGTGAGAGCAACTGGGGGACACTCAGAACCCTTCACCATAAGATCTGGAGTACGACAAGGTTGTGTCCTGTCCCCTCTCTTGTTCATAACATATATAGACAACATATGTAAAGAAACCAGCCAAGCAGAGACAGCAAGAATACCGCATGACGAGAACACAGAAGAAGAACCATCTGCAAATCTAACCATTAGAGAATTCCTGTTTGCGGATGACCAAGCACTAATAGCAAAATCATAATCTGAATTACAAGACCACATGAATAGTCTAAACGAAATGTGTAGGGAACATAACATGAAAATTAGCACAAGCAAAACAGAGGTAATGACTATAACTAAAGAAGAACAAACAACAACAATTCACCTAAACGAACATCCCTTGAAACAAGTAAAGAGTTTCAAGTACCTATGAAGTATAATATCATCAAATGGCAGATCCGAAGACGAGATCGAAAATAGGTGCAATAAGGCAAATCAACTCATTGGACAAATGGCACCAATACTAAAGAACAAACATGTATCAATAACTACTAAGAAAGCACTTTACAACACAATCTTCGTGCCAACTCTATGCTACCAATGCCAAACCTGGACAATGACAGAAAAAGAGAAAAGAAAAATCACAACAGAAATGAGGTTCCTGAGAAGAATACTCAACGTATCAAGAAGAGATAAGATCAGAAATGAAGAAATCAGGACTAAAGTGGGGGTTAAAGCAGCACTAGATTTTATCAGAAAGCAGCAAGTCAAATGGTTTGGCCATGCAAGTAGGTTACCAGTCAACAGTATACCACAACAAGCAATGATGTACAGAGCAGATGGAATCAGAGGAAGAGGCCGACCACGTAAACGTTGGACGGAGGGAATAGCAGAGTCCATGGGAATATCGATATATGAAGCCCATACTCGGGCACTCTCACGATGTTTATACTTCACCTCGACACCGCAAGGTACAAGAGGAACATGATGAGATGAGATGAGATGAGATTTTATTAAATTAGCCTAGGAAGAAAGAAACGTGCAAGACGATTGGATGCAGGCAGTAATAGGACCCCAATATGAAAGACAAAGTTAGTTAGTTGCATATCCTTTACGGGACGTAGCAGTCAATCCCAGCATTTTTGCCATTGCTTTCTGAATGACCGGCACCCATACTATTTCGTAAAATATCCAACGCAAGGTGGTCTGCTGCCATATCGCCCACAGCTTTGTTTCGAATGCGGAATGCGGGATTACGAATTATAACCCCTTTGTCACGGAATGGTTAAAAAGACTTTTTGTTTTAAAATAACATAGCCTAGGAAGGAAGAAACGCACAAGACAATTGGCGACCGGCAGTAATAGGAAACCAATATGGAACACGAAAGTCATATACAGATAATGTATGCAAACCTACTGAAACAAAAAGCTACACCAGTTGTCGAACAACTTGCATTGGTGCACTATTCACGGGAGACTACGGGATGCAAGGACAATTCTAGATAACATCATAACCATGTACCACTCTAGCCAAAGCGCAGTAAGAACACAACGAGGTGTATCAGATATGTTCACAGTAAAAACAGGGGCTAGATAGAGTATGCATAGAAGCAATCCTTGACAGAACCGATTCAGAAGACTTCGAATATTTTACTTCAGACGAAACAACGGATACACCAGCAATAAATTAGCTTTCATTTCTCCATTTTTCCAAAACTGCCTGTTTTATAGCAACGAGAGCAGACTGCAGATTTACTTAATAAACTGAGTTCAACGTGCAGCAGATATATATAATAATAATATGAATATAAATACTGCCAACACTGAAGTAATGCAAGTTAGCAGATATCCTGGTCCGATAAGTATGCTGATATTTAGCACATCTCTGAAATAAGTTAAAGAATTTAAATATTTAGGAAGTATGATCACATAATATGGCACACATGTTCAATACTGAAACATTCAAACATACCTATGTCTGCAAAACGACAGATAACTACCATATTCACGTCAAACTCTTTATAAAACGGCCGTAGGGGTTTACGGCACTGTGGATCATAAGAGGCAGGACTGGTTTGCGACAAACAGCCAGACCTTGAAGCCCTTGATTGAAAAGAAGAAGACAGCTCTCTTAAGAAACAAGGAAAGACTAAAGCGTAACACTCTGAGTGAGCTAAAGCAAGCTAGGAAGGATGTGCAAAAGGCTGCCAGGCAGTGTGCAAATGATTATTGGGTAAAGTTATGCGAGTCCATACAAATCGCAAGTGATAAGGGAAACATCAGAAGCATGTCTGAAGGAATAAAGAAAGCCTGTGGTCCAATGATAAAAAGAAGTGCACCATTGAAAACCTTGACTGGAGTAATCATAACTGATAAGAAACAGCAGATGGACAGATGGGTAGAGCACTATTTGAGCTTTACTCAAGTGAGACGAAACTAGCGGATGATGACCTCAGCGCCATGGAGGCTCTACCAACTCTTGACCACCTGGACACACTTCCCACCATAACAGAAGTTAAGTGTGCTATAAATGAACTTGCATCTGGCAAGGCTCCAGGTAAGGATGGGATTCCAGTAGAGGTTATCAGGTGTGGGCAAGACACACTCACTCTACAGACCTACCAGCTAATAGAGCTATGCTGGCGAGAAGAACAAGTCCCACAGGATTTCAAAGATTCAAGCATCATAACACTGTACAAGAATAAGGGCGATTGGAGCGACTGTAACAACTATAGGGGTATCTCACTTCTGTGTATTGATGGAAAAGTATTTGCCAGAATTGTTCTGCGCAGACTTCAAGTCCTAGGAGAGCAAGTCTACCCCGAATCACAGTGTGGCTTTCGACAAAACCGGTCTACCATTGATATGATATTCTTATTGCGACAAATGCAAGAAAAATGCCGTGAACAGAATCAACCACATTTTATTGCCTTCATCGACCTCACAAATGCATTTGATTTGGTCAGTCGTGAGGGTCTGTTCAAGGTACTAAAGAAGATTGGCTGGCCACCAACTCTTCTGTCCATTGTGGAATCGTTCCACACAGGCATGAAGGGTATAATCAAATTTGATGGTGCAACTTCTGAAGAATTTGAAATCAAGAGTGGAGTTAAGCAAGGTTGTGTACTAGCTCCCACCCTCTTTGGAATATACTTTTCACTTCTACTGAAATATGCCTTTCATGATCAGGATGGTGGTATATATATTCACTCACGCTCAGATGGCGACCTCTACAATGCTCTGAGATTGAAGGCCAAGACCAAAATTAGGAGGGTACTGATCAGAGAGTTGCTTTTTGCAGATGATGCTGCCGTTAGGACCCACTCTGAGGAAGAATTACAATGTCTACTATCTGCATTCTCCAATGCATGTTCTGAATTTGGTTTAAAAATTAGCAAAAAGAAGACACAGATTATGTTACAAAGTGCACATGGGGTACCATCGATCTTTATTTATGACGCCGAACTAGAGATGGTAGACATTTTACATATCTAGGATCAGTGGTAAATAACAAATTATCCCTAGATCAGGAAATCAACATCCGGATTGGTAAGGCAGCAACAATAATGAACAGGTTAAGAAAAAGAGTCTGGGAGAACAGGAAGCTTACTGCCAAAACAAAAGTCCTTGTCTATCAAGCCTATGTCCTTAGTACTCTTCTTTATGGCAGTGAAACCTAGACAACTTACTAACACCAAGATAAGCGTTTAAAAAGCTTTCATATGGGGTGTCTGCGAAGAATTCTTGGTATTAAGTGGCAAGACGAAATCACAAATACTGAAGTATTGGAAAGATCAAGTTGTGTGACGGTTTATTCCATGCTCAGTCTTCGTAGACTTAGATGGATAGGACATCTTAGGAGGATGAATGATGTTAGAATACCAAAGGACATCTTTTTTTGGTGAATTACAGATGGGTAAGAGGTCTCAGGGTCGGCCTCTACTACGATATAAAGATGTGTGTAAACGGGACATGATTGATATAGGCATTGATAATGGACATTGGGAACAAGTCGCCGCTGAACGTGTTGCATGGAGGGCAAACATCAGAAATAGAATAAAGACAAAGGAGCGTGTGAGACATAAAATGGTGCA
Organism: Cepaea hortensis; assembly: GCA_963921405.1. NCBI lineage: Eukaryota > Metazoa > Mollusca > Gastropoda > Stylommatophora > Helicidae > Cepaea > Cepaea hortensis. The sequence goes on along the minus strand of OY992876.1, from coordinate 332,257,112 downwards.
TGATGGTGGAAATGACCACGTGTTCACATGCACCCACTGTGAACGAACATCTACAGCGCGAATTGGCCTTATCAGTTACACTCGATACCGCCATGGGTAAAAGTTGTTATGCCTTTTTGAAGCACAAACTATCGTCTGTCAAGACGGCAAGGTGCCAATGATATTCACGTCAACCCTATCCTGTTGATTTCAAACCTTACATTGTCCAAATCACGCTTACGCAAAATCAACACCTGCGAGATGAGATGATACAGCTGTGCTGCGAACATAACTATCCGAGACGGAGTAGTAGATGATGTTATCGGACTTTGTGCCACAATTATTGAAAGCAGAAGATTAACTGGTTCGACAATCTCGTTAGAATGCAACACCATCAATTACCAGCACTGACCCTACATCAAAGAAGTTCTGGTACGAGAGCAAGAGGACGCTCGAGAAGAAATTGAATAGACGAAATCAAAAGCAAAAGCTTCAATTATTCCTCCCCACGACGCTTGAGGGCAAATATGGTAGATTTACGATTATAATAATGATGTTAAATAAATGCTGGGGTTGTTTGCAATGCTCTGTAAAGGACACATATTACATATTTTTATATAGGAGATACCCCTACCCGCTACAATAACTACAGTCACCAAAGCTATGATTGTAGTCAGCTTATCCCGTGGTATGTTTATGCCTCCCAGTTTTATGTTACAACAATTTTCCTCCATGCCACAAGCCAAGAACGCGTCAATAGTCCACCTTTAAACACGTAAAGGAAAACCGCCAATCGTGTGACAATCACCTAGGCATCTCCTTGCTCTCAATTGCAGGGAAGATACTCGCCAGAATTCTTCTCAAGCGCCTCACGGCCCATCTCGATCAAGGTCTTCTTCCTGAGAGTCAGTGTGGCTTCAGAAAAGAATGAGGAACTGTTGACATGATTTTCGGTGCAAGGCAACTGCAAGAGAAATGTCAGGAACAGAACTGCGAAATGTTCTCCACTTTCATTGACCTTACCAAGGCTTTTGATAGTCAGCAGAGAAGGACTGTGGAAGATTATGGCAAAATATGGCTGTCCACGAAAGTTTGTACAAATAGTGCGGGCGGCTATTTCATGGTGGTATGCAGGCAAGAGTACAGGAAAATGGTGAACTGTCTGAGCCCTTTCCTGTCACTAATGGAGTGAAGCAAGGATGTGTCCTGGCATCAACACTGTTCAGCCTCATGTTTTTAGCTATGTTGACGAATGCCTTCGAGAACAACGAAATTGGAATAGACATCAACTACCGCATGGATAGAAAGTTATTCAATCTCAGAAGGCTGAAAGCTAAAACCAAAATTGACAGCGACACCGTCAGAGAGCTCCTGTTTGCTGATGATTGTGCTATATATGCCAACTCAGAGGCGGACATGCAACATAATGTTTCAGCTTTCTCACATGCCTGTGCCAACTTTGGGGTCAATATCAATTTGGAGAAGACTGTAGTTATGTACTAGCCAGCTCCAGGGAATAATCACACTGTGCCGAATATCAAAGTGAATGGTCATAGACTAAGTGTTGTTGACAAATTCACCTATCTTGGCAGCACCGTGTCACAAACTGCCACAACTGATGATGAAGTGAATGCAAGAATCTCCAAGGCCAGCGCGGCCTTTGGCAGACTGTACAAGAATGTATGGGACAGAATTGGAATAAGCCTGCAAACAAAGCTAAAAGTCTACAAAGCAGTTGTATTATCCACACTGCTGTATGCTTGTGAAACCTGGACTGTTTATCAGCGACACGCTAGGAAATTAAACCACTTCCACACAGTCTGCCTTAGGAAGCAACTTAAGATTAAATGGTAAGACAAGATCCCAGACACTGAAGTCCTAGAAAGAGCGTCCATGCCCAGTATCCACACTATACTAATGAAGAATTAGATTCGCTGGGCTGGTCACTTGACTCGCATCCCAGATCACAGACACCCTAAACGAATTTTTTTACGGCGAGTTGCGTTGTGGTAAACGCCCCCAAGGCGGCCAGAGGAAACGCTTTAAAGACACTCTGAAAATCTCACTGAATACTTTTGGAATTCATCATGACACCTGGGAGACTGCAGCCAGAGACCGAAATTCGTGGCGTGCGTCATTACGCAAGGGTGCAGTCACGTGTGAGGCAACCAGGACTGCAAGAACTGTGAAGAAAAGACAGGACAGAAAAACCACTGCAGGAAATCCTCCTCCAGAAATGTCAAGCATTCTTTGTCCACATTGTCAAAGAACATTTCGAGCCAAAATAGGCCTTATCAGCCATCTTAGAACTCACGGCTCTATACTTTCAGCCCCAATGGATGAAATGAATGGTCATCATCATTCTTGATGTACAAACAACACAACAATTTTCCTACAAATACTAAAGTTCACAAATGACCAAAAGTAGTACCTGACACATAAAGTAGCCATATATCTCCCTTCAGGTTTACTTTCCATTTGTCTAAAGATGTATTCCTACTCTCCAATCACCATAAACTTTAATCTAGGGAGTGTATCACGTGCTCGAGGAGCTAGCCAATCATAATTCAGACACCCATGTAATGTGTTTTACGATTGCTTCGACCTTTACAAAACATCTTTGTACATCCGTTTGTTGGGTGTATTTTTTCTTTTTTTAAAATGGCACACGCCTGATTTAATTCCGAATCTCAATTCCCAAAATGTCCTAGCCTTAACTGCAGGACACTGACAAACATTTTAAGAAACAGCTAATATCTTGAAGACTATAAATCTGAACTTGAGATATTTAAAATATCTAGCCAAAATTCCTCGCTGTTATTCGGGTCACTGTGGAATCCATTTACTTTTGAAGCGTAGTTTTGTGGAAATGAAAGAAAATTGGAAATCGGCAAACCATCAATATGTGACATCAGACATAACGAGAAGATGAAATTACTTCTGGGGATCTGAGGAGGAGAGGGAGGAGAGCGGAGAGGGGAAAGGGGTGGGGGGTGGGGGGGGTTGTTACTTTCATGTGTATGGAAACGTAAATTATCTTGTTTATGGAATGTTGTCACATGATTTCTTATGGTTGTACTTTTCGGAGATATGTCAAATGTTCTTCTTATATAGAATGAAGCGAGAAAGAGTGGAGGGGGGAGGTGGGCATAGCTTAACATATCACAGATATTGATTGCCATCACTAAATAACTATTTTTGAGATATTCTCTTCTTTACATTTGAAAAGTATCGTCTTTGCTGTAGTTGTCGCATTCTTCTTCTTCTTCTTCTTCTTCTTCTTCTTCTTCTTCTTCTTCTTCTTCTTCTTCTTCTTCTTCTTCTTCTTCTTCTTCTTCTTCTTCTTCTTCTTCTTCTTCTGCTTCTGCTTCTACTTCTTCTTCTTCTTCTTCTTCTTCTTCTTCTTCTTCTTCTTCTTCTTCTTCTTCTTCTTCTTCTTCTTCTTCTTCTTCTTCTTCTTTTTCTTCTGCTGCTGCTGCTGCTGCTGCTGCTGCTGCTACTGCTGCTGCTTCTGCTTCTGCTTCTACTTCTTCTTCTTCTTCTTCCTCTTCTTTTTCTTCTTCTTCTTCTTCTTCTTCTTCTTCTTCTTCTTTTTTTTTTTTTTCCTTTTAAATAAGGGTTATCCCTATACCGCTACGAAAGCTATATTCACCAAATCTATGACTGGAATCAACTTATGCCGTGGCATGTTTATGTCTCCCATTTTTATGTTACAACAAATTTTCCTACAATTGTAAAGGCTCACAAACGACCAAAAGTAGTACCTGACATATTATGTGGCCATATATCTCCCTTCCGGTTTACTTTCCATTTGCCTGAAGCTCTCCAATCACCATAAACTTCAATGTGGGAGGCACATCACGTGGTCGAGCAGCTAGCCAATCACAGATCCAGACACCCATGTAATGTTTTTACGTCTGCTACGCCTTGTACATTCTTTGTAGGGTGTTTTTCTAATAGATGACATACGCCTGGTTTCATTCCGAATCTTAATTCCCAAAATGTCCTAGCCCTAACTGCAGGACATTGACAACTATTTTAAGAAACATCGAAAGCTTGAAGATTATAAATTAGAACTTGAGATATTTAGAATGTCTGTCTGGCCAGACATCAATGCTCTTATTCGGGGCACTGTGGAATCCATTTACTTATGTAGCGTGGTTTTGTGGAAATGAAAGAAAATGGGATATCGGCAAACCATCAATATGTGACATCGGACATAAAGAGAAGATTAGATTATTTCTGGGGATCTGAGAAGGAGAGGGAGGGGGTGGGGTGGGGTTGTTACTTTTATTTGTGTGGAAACGTAAATTATCCTGTTTATGGAATGCTGTATCATGATTTCCAATGATTGTGCTTGTTGGTGATATTTAAAGTGTTCTTGTTATATAGAATAAAGAGAGGAATGGATGGGGGAGGGGCTGGGGTCGGCACTGTTGAACATGTTATAGACACATTGATCACGGTCTTAAGTAACTATTTTTGAGGTCACTATAGTTGTTGTCATTGTCGCCTTCTTCTTCTTCTTCTTCTTCTTCTTCTTCTTCTTCTTCTTCTTCTTCTTCTTCTTCTTCTTCTTCTTCTTCTTCTTCTTCTTCTTCTTCTTCTTCTTCTTCTTCTTCTTCTTCTTCTTCTTCTTCTTCTTCTTCTTCTTCTTCTTCTTCTTCTTCTTCTTCTTCTTCTTCTTCTTCTTCTTCTTCTTCTTCTTCTTCTTCTTCTTCTTCTTCTTCTTCTTCTTCTTCTTCTTCTTCTTCTTCTTCTTCTTCTTTTTCTTGATCCTTGTGTTCTTGTTTTGTTCTTATTATTATTATTATTATTATTATTATTATTATTATTATTATTATAAATACTATTATTATTGTTTCAGCCCTCCTTCCCTTTCTTCTTCTTTTTCGTCTTCTTCTTGTTCTTCTTCTCCTTCTTCTTTTTCTTCTTCTTGTTCTATTTCTTGATGTTCTTTTCAAATGACATCTACTCAAAACCAACATCTGCGAGATGAGATGCTTGAGAAGAGCTGCCAAATTTATTATCCGAAACGGAGCAGGAAATGATGTTATCAGACAGACAGTTGGATGTATACTTTGGGTCAAATGGATAGGCCATCTGGTTAGAATACAACACCATCAACTACCAGCACTGGCGCTACATCAAAGAAGATATGCTACGGGAGCAAGAAAACGTCCGACAACATGGAAGACATTGAATGACACTATCCTATACCAACCATCGGGCGCTGGAACGTCAATTATTTCTCGACAGGACGCTTGACTACAAAAGTAGAAGATTGTGATGATTCTGGGAACATGCACAACGGACAGCCGCCGACTGAACCCCCAGCTTACGATGCATGGAGTGGGATAACGAAAAGTCCTTATAAGGACTGCAGTCAGTAAGCCAGACGAGCCAGGAGCTTATACCAACAAAGAAAACCACAAGCACAGACGAGCACAAAGGATAGCCACCGACCGATCCCCCTGCTGACGTCACAGACACAAACGATACATAACCAGTCCGAGAAAGGACTCACAAGACAAGAATTAGGGTAAATAAAACCACAAAAACCACGGACCTCAACTATAACCACAGCTGATGAAGCAGGTTAGACGAGGCCGAATTTGGAATTTTTGTTTTTGAAAATTGGAATTGGAATTGATTCTGGTGATGCTGATGTTGAATGACATGCGCCTACATGTTTGTTTGTTTGTTTTTGTTTTTTGGTTTTTTTTTTTTGGTTTGTTTTTTTTAAATAGGGGTAGCCCCTACCCGCTACCAAAGTTATATTCACCAAACCTATGACTGGAATCAACTTATCCCTGGCATGTTTATGCCTCCCAGTTTTATGGTGCAACAATTTTCCCCACAATTGCTACAGCCTCACAAACGACCAAAAGTAGTATCTGACACATAATGTGGCCATATATCTCCCTTCCGGTTTACTTTCCATTTGTCTGAAGATGTATTCCTACTCTCCAATCACCATAAACTTCAATTTGGGGTGGGGGTATATCACGTGATTGCGCAGCTAGCCAATCACATATACAGACACCCATGTAATGTTTTAAGTCTGCTATGGCCTTTACAAAACATCCTTACACATCCTATGTGGGGTGATTGTTTTTTATTGATGACACACGCCTACTTTAATTCCGAATCCCAATTCCCAAAATGGCCTCGCCCTAACTGCAGGAAATTGACAACTATTTGAAGAAGCAGCTAAAAGCTTGAAGATTATAAATTAAAACTTGAAATATTTAGAATGTCTGCCTGACGAGACATCCCTTCTCTTATTCTGGGCACTGTGGAATCCATTTACTTATGCAGCGTTTTTTTTTTTTTGTTTTTTTTGGAAATGAAAGAATATGGGAAATTCGCAAAACATCAATTTGCGACATCAGACATAAAGAGATGAGATTACTTTTGCGGGATTACTTTCATTTGTGTGGAAACAATGTATCTTGTATATGGAATGCTGTAATATGATTTCTAATTGTTGTACTTTTCGCTGATATTTCTTATTCTTCTTTGTTCGTCCGGAATATTTGTTTTGGATGTAATTGCGTTGCGCTTGTTTACAAAAGAGCTGCGGCATTTTGGCCTTACGACTGATACGTCCAACTTATTCAGGCATTTGTTGACAGAATTAACTCTCTCGAGGTGATTTCTCAAGTGTACTTATTATACGGAAGAAAGGGGAGGTGCAAGGGGAGGGGTGGATCTTACTGTTATTAACAATCGTAATAAGGAAAGCTAACCCAATTATTATTATCGGTAGTAGTTGCAGTAGTAGTGGTGGTGGTGGTGGTGGTAGTAGTAGTAGTAGTAGTAGTAGTAGTAGTAGTAGTAGTAGTAGTAGTAGTAGTAGTAGTAGTAGTAGTAGTAGTAGTAGTAGTAGTAGTAGTAGTAGTAGTAGTAGTAGTAGTAGTAGTAGTAGTAGTAGTAGTAGTACTGCTGCTGCTGCTGCTGCTGCTGCTGCTGCTGCTGCTGCTGCTGCTGCTGCTGCTGCTGCTGCTGCTGCTATCGTTTCCGCCTTCTGACTTTGGTATTCCCATGTTACTGCGCAATTTCCAGAACTTTCCCGGTGTTTTATTCCCTCCAATCTCATTCATAGTGTTCCCATTTCTCTCTTTTGGCTTCTGCTACATAGCGCTTGAATTCCTTCACTTTATCTTTCTTTTCTTTCGAAGGGGTGTTCGAACTCTCTGTAACTGTTTAGCTGCCGCTCTCTTCGATTCCCATGCCCGTTCTACGTCAGAGGTTCATAGTAGAGGCTGCACATCGGTATGTGTGCTAGTGACACTGCATGGCCTATTTCTGAGGCGTCCCAGAAAGGTGTTTTCCCTTTCATATTTAAATGGATCACGTGCTCTCGCAGCCTTGGTCTTATTGGAATTAAAATTCAATATTAAACAGGGTAGATGGTCACTCCCATGATCACACAGGACAGTCCATTTGACATCCAATACTGTCTGGAAATTACACAGACAAAACCTAAGGAAAGATCGTCCTGTCACAGTGGGTACAATATACAGAGATATCGGTTCGCCTTTGACAACATTCAAAGAGGAAAGGGAAGCTTTCCTGTAGAGATTGATAGCACAGACAGATAAGAATGATGGGAAAATCAAGGACTCGGTTAGAGAAGATCTCTCAGATAACATTAAAGATACCTACTCTGAAGATATTATAGAGCCAGAATATTGTTTTTAAAAACTGTGTTTAAAAACACAAAAGCCACAGCACCAGGGCCCGATTGGATTACGTGTATACACATGAGGGACATGAGTAATAGAGAACTTATGGAGATAGTTGCTAGCTTTAACCTGAGCTTCAGAATATCAACAGTACCCAGGTAATGGGTGCACAGCTATTTAACACCACTTCATAAACCAGGCAAAGATTATTCAAAGCTAAATGGGTTTAGGATTATCACCCAACAGAATACTTTCGGCAAGATGCTGGAAAAGATCGTTGCTATTAAGCTTCAGGAATATTTAGAAAGGAAACAGCTCCTCCCGAAAGCTTTAGGAAGTTACCGACCAGAGGAAAATACTTGGACAAATGAGTGTCTTTTGAGTCTTTTGAGTATGATATTTATGAAGGTTTCGGAAACATACAGGAGATGGCGGTCGCAGCACTCGATCTTGAGGACGCGTACAACAGTCATATATGATATTTTGATGTACGCTTTTATGCAGATGAGAGTCTGTCCTTGGTTGGTGAACTGGATTGCAGCTGTTCTGTTTTCTCGTAGAGTGGTTCTCCGGCTGGGTGCATGGAACTCTGATCCATGTATCATAGCCCCCGAACTACCACAGGGGTCATCAATTTCACCTGTTTTTTTTTTTTTCAATGTGTATACGAGCAAGACTGCAAGACTCGAAGCACCAGGGGCTGGAAGGATACTAACATTTGCAGATAATGTTCTCGCATACAATCAAGGAGGGACAGAAATCACCATGATCAGGAACTGCAGGCAATAATGGATAAAGGGATGGATTGATGCGATTAGATGAGTGCTGTCAATACCCCGGAAAAGACGTATGTCTTGTAGTGCTCTCTGGACAATAGGATTGTTAAAGCTGACCTCACAAGCCTCACCATAAATGGTAGAACTGTGAGTAGAGAAAACAGACTGACGTACCTGGGAATCACTTTTGATAGATGCCTGTCCTTTAGGGGTAATGTTGAAATGGTGGTTACAAAATGTCAAAAGGGGCTAAATGCACTGAAGACTATGTCAGCAAGGGACATGGAGTTAAAAAAAAATACTATTCATACTTTTTAAGTACTTGATCATTTCAGTGGTAGAGTATGAATTGAACATTCTCACTGTCACAAAGAGTCACCTTGTGTAATCGGCTGGAAGCATACAGAATGAAGCCATGAGGGTGATTCTGGGATTTATAAGGGTGTGACGAGATGAGTCTAGATCACTATGCAAACACCACCAAAACTACGTTAGCTGAATTCCTTTTTACCTTCCGGATTTAGTACAGCATCTATATGACTAACAATGACGTCATATATTGAAGACGCAAACATTTTCTGCACTACAACTATAGCCAGCAATACTAGGGACAGCATTTATTTCCAAGTCATCTATTCAAATGACGTCGCATTCTATTTCCCTTGTCTTCGACCCTTATCATCAATACCAAGTCTAATGACTAGGGTTATATGTCCGTCAGTCCATAGCAACGGGAATACGGCGATATACTATTAGTACTACCATACCGGAATTCGTAACTAACGACTTCCGTCCGGTTAAAAACTATCATAGCTGCTGTGCTGAGCATATCTGACTGAAGTGAGCTGCACTATCCAATTTCATCCTGGGTAAATTATATCAAGAAAGATCTTAATCGCTGCAATAATACTGGGGTGGGGGGGGGGGGGGGATGTAATAACAGAATAATTAACATTATAGTAAGGAGTATGTACACATTTATATTCTGATATTGGGAATACACAAAATCTCCCAGCCATGCCTATTTATGAAACATGGGATGTGAAATGGGAGACGTCGAAGGAAAACATGTGGTTCTCATATATATATATATATATATATATATATATATATATATATATATATATATATATATATATATAATGTATAAACCTTAATGATCATTTTCCTATACATTTTGTGAATGTACTTACGTGTATATTTTGAAAATATGGAAAACATGATTTTGCCCATGTGGGTAGCCAGAAAACCCCAAACAGGGCGATTGCTTGACTAGAGGAGTAGAAAAGATATGTGGAACATTATTCTCACATTCCGGCAATATTACCAGGCGATATATATTCAAACATAAATTTATTTAACCCTGATCCATCGCCATGCTGAACTGCATGACATTGAAGGTCAGAAGCTCAATGCAAATACCATGTGCTGAGGAATCTGAATTTGGGGAGTAAAGAACTCAAAAGGGGATAACTGAGACATCCTAAAGCACAATGTCTGGAATATCTCAGCCACCTTGCCTGCCTGTCTTACTCTTATCTACTAGCTCGTATACTCTGTTTGGTACACTTCACGACTTTGTGGTGACAATTGATTGCTTTAGGTCTATTGATTGATGTGTGCGTTGGTTGAATTATGGTTGGCCTTTTCTTTAGCTATCGAGGGAACCACCCGGGCTGCCGGGTCTTCCCCATAATGTTGTTATTAAGGAATTGGGCACAATTAACACATCAGCGTCACTCCATGTACATTTTGTAATGCCCTTTTCAATGCCTTTTTGTACTCCAACCATGTGCATTTTGCAATGCCTTTTTCAAACAAAGATGTGTATACTTGTTTTAACGCAATGGACCATTTTGTCTTAGGATATGTCCACTTCTAGACCCTTTATCACCTTGTATCACCATGGTATACAATGTGTAGTCAAGCTAATAAGAGCTATTGAACCTTTGCTTTTGATACAGAATAGCTGAGAGGAACTATGTTTTGTTCCTATTCTGCATCTCACTCACACACACACACACACACACACACACACACACACACACACACACACACACAACAGACACACAACACCAGCACTCAGACACTTTGCTATTGCCAAGACACTAAGGAGTCTGTGATAGATTGTTTTATTTAAGGAGCCTCGCTGCTGATACTGCTGAAACCTAACTAGTCCGGTTACCGAAACATAGAGCCACCACTAGTGCAAACGGAACCTGGAATCCGGAGGAGCATCGTACACCTGTCGATTGCCAGGGTCGACTCCAAGACATAATCAGAACGAACGGCAGCACTATTCCTAAACGAGATCAGATTATCTCAGGTGACTCTACATCATGTCTACATGTGGTCTGAGTGTGTCACTGTCTGTATACGCTACCTAGCTAAGCATAAGAAACTAGATTTTTGTTCCTGTAACATTATATATATATATATATATATATATATATATATATATATATATATATATATATATATATATATATATATATATATATATATATATTGTTATAGTTCACTAGTTGAATGACGATTTTTATTGACTATCTCTTTTATGAATAAAGAGTAAAATTTGTTTGAGATTGCCACCAATTCCTCCATTCTTGATCCTTTGCATGCAAGGAGTGCAAGTGAGTGAGTGAAAGGGTTACTCAAACAGTGGGCTCCATCAATTGACGAAGGATCACAGACAGATAAACTAGGCATTTGTGTTAGGTCTGCCTATAGACACAAGTGTTCTTCATTTTCTGCCTTTGTCTACCAATTGAATCCCAGTCTCTCCTATCGGGACCATCCCTTTAGACCTTCTTATATCGAGCTATAATTTCTAGAGACTGTCGGCAAACTCTTGGATAGGGATTTCTGTCTAATTTAATATAATTACCCAAACGGTCGGCGACAACTGGGGGTTCGTTCGGGATCGAATCCGGGAGTAAATCCTAGAACACTTTGGCTTGCTCGCAAGGAACGCATCTATTTCAAATCTGTTAGTCTCATATTATTCTTGTTTGCCCGGGGATAGAACCTAAGTCATTATCACTTACATGTTTTGCAGCATTAGTTATCATTTATTTCTAATGTATTTGCTTGCTTGATTGTGGGCGAGATTTTGACATATTAGAACTTCTCGCCCACGAGAGAATCAGGGAATACTTTCTAGACTAATGATTTTCATAAATCATTATTTCATTTTTCACCCATTACATTTGATAAGTATTAACTTAGGAATTTGTTTCTAGGGAAGTTTGTAGAATCTAAATAACTTGTTAAAAAGTTAATAATGGATAATATCATATGAGTTAATATACATCATTCACCAGTGTAGAATTAATTATCACATTAATTAGTGATGTTAATTAGTTTATTGATGATTTTCTTGATGATTATTTTTATTAAATGCTTTAACATTTGATTTAATCATGAATAATTTGATAATGCTTGATTAATTTAGTGTGTGACGGACTACTTTTCGTCAACTTTCTCATTAAAATTCACTACTATCATTCTCATAGCAGTGTCAGTTCCTCTTGTCACTATCCTGCGCTAGTATAAATCTGACTAGTTCTGTATAGGGTAATAATATAATTACTTGCCTGAGTTTAAGCTGACAGAGATCATGGATGCACGCACAAATTTCTTAGAGTCCGCTAGAGGATAGGGCAAAAGGTTTGGCTTAATAGGAGAGAAGCTAGAATTATTTATTAGAGATGAAATTAATTGGTGGGACAAAGAAAATGAACAAATGATGATAAGACTTGCAGAATTGGAATCAGAGATGCTTCACAAAGCTGAAGAAGATGGGATAAAGAAGAAGCAAATTGAAACATTGAACGTGAAGGCTTCTACCAGCTCGATTGAGGAAAAGCCAATCATTCAAGCCGAAACTATGATAGTAAGCGGGGAAGCTGTCCGTCACAAAGAAGAGGCATGCATTCCTTCGCAAATCCCCATGGCTCAGAAAAACAAACACTTGGACACCAAAAGGCAGATGCTTCCCTAGTCTATTCCTAAAAAGAAACGGAATAGGAGAAATGTACCAAGAATACAGTAAACAGTCACAAACGTGGTAAATGTTTACACCGCAATGAAAGCGGATTAGCTAGCTTGCCAAACCAGCAATCTCATGAGCTTTCTAAGACTTTTACAAGGATAAAGATCCAAGAGGAGCAGGAGGACCTGAGGAAAACTATTAAAGAGATCGAAGGCGAGGCTGCACCAGACTATCTTATTCTTTTCGGTTCAGAGGAACTAGGAGTGGAAATGAATTCAACTGAGACAGGAATGGATTTAAAAAAGGATTCCAGTGTTTCTTTCTGTGTGGCCACACAATATGAAATAATTATCAGTTTGAATTACTTATCTCAGGTGGGAGATGGCATTGAAAATTACACCCTACAACATTCACTTCAATTGGATTTGGCACAAGAAAACCAGACCAGGGTGAGAATACTTCAACTGGACATGGCACAAGAGAGCCTGGCCAGGGATAAAAAAAACAAGACATGGAGGGGAATTCTTACGATGTCAGTATCTTGGCGTCTTTCACAAAGGAAACTCAAGATATGCAAAGCATTCATGAAGATAGTACTACGGACTCTGATTAGAGGACGATAAACATGTCTGCCACCAACAATGAAGAAAATACTTCTTTGGACAAGATGAAGGGAATACCTATCATCAATACAGCTGAAGCTAACAGGGGATCACAGCTGATGGACTCCGCAGCAGAACAAGCCTGGGGCGGTTGGGATACTCGACACTCAGGACCTTGTCTACCTTTCACTTCGAATGATAATGGAAATGTAACACTGCTGTTTAAGTATACTTCTGTAAGGAGTGATTCAAATTCACAGTTCTTGGGGAACCATAGGGATTCTCAAAGATGGAAACTTCTACTAGCCTAATACTTTCAAACACAGATTCAAAAAGTAACTCTGTTGGAGAGGAACTCACTCAGATAAAGATTTATCGAGGGAAGAAAACTCTTAAACCAGGGGGGGGGGGGGAGTACACGAACATCTACCAATAAAGAGACACATACAAGTTGATTGCCCATCAAAAAATTATGATGGTAAGCAAATTTCCTGCCAAACGGAGGAGACTGAAAGATTTTAGGATCTTTGGCCGACGGAGAAAACAAATGGAGCAACATTACTGCGACAAATTCTTTTAAGAAAACACTGGTGTCACTTCCTATGCTTATAGGACAAATGCCAGTGATAGAGTGGACAATAACAGTCTCTCTGCAGCGCAGGAGAATCTAGTTAGCATACATTTTGCAATTTCCCAGCTGGGAAATAAGTAAAACCTCCAAAGGACCGGACATTACCGAGCAATAGCACGGCAATCCAACATAAAACCAGGAGCAAAGATTTGCAAGATTTATCCTGGGATGATGGGGATGGGATGTCTCTTTTGACAAACCACTTCCACAAGAAATATTGGGAACCCGACTTGGAGGCAGTTGTAGAATGGAGGGCAATTAGATACATTCTTGAATGCTGCCGAGTCTCTGTTATAGGCTTCATTGCTGAACCTACTTAAATTGGGGAGCTATGTGACGAAACGCCATGACAGCATAAGAATTTTTCTATCATTCATTAAAAGAATAAACGTCCACCAGAAAAGGATAAAAACGCAAGTGAAAATACAGAGTCACTTAGATCCTGTGCTATCATTTCTACTACGTTGCGCTCGTAGAAGGTAGATCAAAGCAACCCCTGTTTTCTACATCTGAGAAATCTTCACTTTGATGTTCTGATCAACCAGACATTACGGAGCCAGTCAGTAGGAGACGGGCGTGTTAGTTTACAAACCCAAGGTCGGAATAGGAACACAGGCGAAACACCAGGCTGCAATACAGGTAGATAATGTTGTCAGTCTGCCAGACATGAGAGAAACACGGCGGTTAAAATAGACAAGATGCTAACATCTACCCAAAGTTCAGATTTTGCGGAGACAGAAAACGTCTGTAGTTGCCGCAACAAGCGAGTTCAGCGGACAAACTTGTGATCGTAAGACGGCAATATAATGCAGGCCCTACACCTAGTCAAACCCAGGAGATAAAGTTAGTAATTCCGGGGAAATAGATGACGCAAGGTGACATACATTCTTTAGGCAGCGAAATGTTTCATTGTTTCAGACACGTGGCGGGGAGTCATTCAATTTGATTGACAGGTAAAACCACAGCCTATGGTGAAAGGAGAAAAGTAGTTAAAGGAATACAGGGCTTGATACGTCCATGAAACTCGTCCAACATGAAAAAGAGGAGGGGTTAACTGGAAACTGGACATAGTAATTGCCCCACATGAGAAGGGCAGAAATTAAATGATGTCATGGGAGAACAGACTATATAACAATGGATATTGCCTAGAATCAAACGCAAACTCACGAATAGCATAAGGATACCTACTGGAGAAATATTATAATTTCGTTCTGTTCGACTTCTGTATGAAGTCTTGTGATGGAATTTCCAAAGCTAAAAACTCAGGTAATATAAACATTAGTTTGATCTGTTTATCTGCTGTCTTAGGTCCGGCTGTTTAAATTTCTGTTTCACATTTCTTCTCTTCCAAACTTTACACTCATGGATTTTCTTTGTACTTAATGTTAAAGCTCTAGCTTTTACTATTCCACTGTGAACTTTGTTTTCATCTTCTGTCATTCGCTACTTGTTTGTTTGATTTGTTTATGTGATAATTTGGAGGAATCCATTATCCAAGCCACATGAGTGTGTGGCCTATTCAGGTACAGGATATACATTTAGATTCATCCTTATGAGGTCGACGCACATTGGAGACTGACTACTTAGGATAAATTCGTGAGAGCAAACAGTCTTTTGATAGCGTCCGAATTAACGTTGATTATTTGGACCAACACTTTAAATGCCTACAAAGATTGGGGTGAAACCACTTGCGGGAGGAATGGCACCGTTCACCTTGTCTGCATGATGTCTGTATGAGGACAGACATGACTTAGGACACTCACTATTTCAGACAGGTTCAGAGAAGACAATTTAATGTTCGACAGGAAGAATGTGCGACCGAAGCCCTTCCAACAAGACGGAATGAATGAATTAGAAAGGAAGAGAGTAAATTAAGTGAACTTATATGGGAACCACTTCATTACACAGATGGAAGTGAATATGTATGATTTGAGCTATAGATGTTCTAAATGGTTTTTGAATATATATATATATATATATATATATATATATATATATATATATATATATATATATATATATATATATATATATATATATATATATAGAATTGATATATTTTTATGTAATATGAACGTATATTATGACATGAATGTATGTTTATCTGAATGTATATAGACATATGTGTTTTGAGATGTGTAGGCGTATATACTACCCATCTCCGTTCGTTTCATTCCAGATCTCTTAGGAGAGATGGACAGTCAACGACTCATATAAGGGAGTTACTGAGCCTAGTGAAGGGCCTAATTTGGACTCCTTCAATCTGATAGTGAACTGCGTCTCACCGGAGGAAGCATGACATGTGTGCCCTCTTAGCCAGATGAGTTATGTATACCATATTATAACCATCATCATCATCATCATATTATCATAAAGAATAGCATTAATAAACACAGTTGTTGTATTTTAAACTCAGTTGTCCGTATAAATTCTAAATGTCTATAAATGTTTGTGTAGCTTAAATAAGTACACACATTGTTAAATCATTTAGTGGGGTTTCGAAAACATAGTCCAGGAGGAGATAGTGTCAGGGCCTTGCTAATGCAGCATTTAGGTAACGAGCGTATCCTGCATATCTTAATTCCTCTTTTCTCACTCCTGGTGATACCAAGTACAGCTAAATCTATGCTATTTTCAACGAGCCACATTGTGACTGTTTTCTTGAGTATCAGGGACGGTGTCTTAAATCAGCATACCAGACATCTGTTCCACGTTTTCTCTCTGGGATCTGGGGAGGTAATTAGTCCCTTCTGACAGAGTTAAGAGATCTCAAACTGCACCCAGAACCAAACACCAGTAGGAGACAATGATTTTGGCTGAGTGGTTGCTCACCCAGGAGCTACTTCAGCCAAGCTGATGACAAAGGGACACCCCAGTAGTGTATATGCCATACATCCTGGCGTTGTCGACCATTGCGGACAGACCCAAGGTGTTGCAGGCAAGGTCATACCTCAAGGTAGCTGCAGACAAGGAAGACCTACTGCATGATTTCCTGGATACAGTCAGTGTTCACAGGCTGCTAAGAGGAAGATCATGGATGGCTCAGGCAGAAGATACCATCAGAGAAGTGTGTACACTTGAGAAGATTGTCAGAGGCAAGGAATGGGTCTGAGTGCCAAATAGAAATGCAGACTCATGTTCGGTTATAATCACATTGGCCGTGAGTGTAGGGAGTGGCCAGCAAGCTGAAATTTGGCAATTCTTCTTCTTTCGTTTGCTTGAAATATGTCTATAACAGCAATGTAGTGTCTTGTATGAATTTAACTGTCGTTTTTAGTTCACTCAGCGGCCCATAGAGTTTATCATCCATTGTTGTCTCTCTGGGCCAAAAGGTTTTCCTAGATATGTTGTATTTTGGGCAGTAATTCGCAGTTAATTCATGACTACTCTCGTCCTGGCGATATGATTATCTATACCAATGGTCCTGCGTTAAGAGGCAAATACAGTGCCTGGGGATTCAATGCAAAAGAAACTGGCCGATGTCTAATAAAGGGGAGCTTGGCATTTGATACCACAATCTAAGAATGGAGGTGAAGGGGGTTACTGCAGCTTTCCGCTGGTTGGAGAGCAAACTGTATACGCATTTTTTTTATTGTAACTGATTCACAAAGCAAGCTGGCAAAGGTGAAGACTGGCATGCTTCGTGTAGAATGGCATGCTTCGTGCTGAATGGCTTGCATCGATTCGCTGGATCTTTTCTCCAGGTCACTGGTGTGGTTGGAAATGAACAGACGGGCAGATTGGCTGGTGCAGCATCATTAAGGGGTGCTTTGATGCATGATAAGCCAGATGTGGTGAAGGCCCTCAGGGAGGATGTGAATAATGCAGAAGAACAGATTAATCATCATGGTCTAGAGAGAATGTAGCAGCAAGGGGTGGTCAGAGGATCTGGCCGACAGTCGTCACTCGGAGGTAAAGCCAGACGGACAATCAGATTGCAACGAGAACCGTTAGTACTGGAATTCTTCACTGGTGACTGTTGAAGATGAGGACTGAGCACACCATATGGACGTGAGTCGTGGCCCCTTTGGCAAGCATAAAAGAAGAACACGATAGCTTTTAGCTTAAACGTTACAGAAAAATTCACGGAATATCGTGGGATCAAAACATCGAAAAATTCCGATATTCTAGAGGATCTGAATATCGAAGAAAACAGCACTTAGATGGAAACAAGACATCGCAGACACCAAGGGCATGAGGGTGCATGAGGAATGAAAACTGGTGATAGGTCGAGAAACCAACCATTCGTCGTGTGTGTGATGGGATCGCCGTGTGTGGGATGATATTGTTGTGTGTGTGATAGGATCGTCGTATGTGATGAGACCGTTGTGTTTGTGTGTGAGGAGACCGTCATGTGTGTGATGAGACCGCCGTGTGTGTGATCAGACCGTCGTATGTGTGATGAGACCATCGTGTGTGTCTGTGATGAGACCTTGTGTGTGTGATGAAATCGTCGTATGTGTGATGAGACCGCCGTGTGTGTGATCAGACAGTCGTATGTGTGATGAGACCGTGGTGTGTGTCTGTGATGAGACCTTGTGTGTGTTTTGAGATCGTCGTATGTGTGATAAGACCGTTGTATGTGTGATAAGACTGTCGTGTGTTTGATGAGAACGTCGTGTGTGTGATGGGATTGTCGTGTGTGTGATAAGATCGTCGTGTGTGTGTGTGATGAGATTATCTTGTGTGTGATGATACCGTCGTGTTTTTGATGAGATTATCGTGTGTGTGGTGATACCGTCGTGTGAGTGATGAGATTATCGTGTGTGTGATGACATCGTCATGTGTGTGATAAGACCGTCGTATGTGTGATGAGACCGTCGTATGTGTGTGATGTGACCGTTGTGTGTGTGTGTGTGATGTGACCGTCGTGTGTGTGAGATGATACCGTCGTGTGTGTGTGTGATGATACCGTTGTATGTGTGTGATGTGACCATCGTATGTGTGTGACGATACCGTCGTATGTGTGTGACGATACCGTCGTATGTGTGTGACGATACCGTCGTGTGTGTGTGATGATACCGTCGTGTGTGTGTGATGATACCGTCGTGTGTAAGACTGTCGTGTGTCGGTGTGATCAGACTGTTGTGTGTGTGTGTGTGTGTGTGTGTGTGTGTGTGTGTGTGATGAGACATTCGTGTGTGCGTGATGAGATCGCCGTGTGTATGTGTGCGTCATGAGACCGTCGTGTGTGTGTGTGATAAGAATGTCGTGTGTGTGTCATGAGACCGTCGTGTGTGTGTGTGTGTGTGTGTGTGTGTGTGTGTGATGAGATCGTCGTGTGTGTGTGTGTGTGTGATGAGACTGTCGTGCGTGTGATGAGATCGTCGTGCGTGTGATGAGATCGTCGTGTGTGTGATGAGATCGTCGTGCGTGTGATGAGATCGTCGTGTGTGTGATGAGATCGTCGTGTGTGTGATGAGACCATTGTATGTGCGTGATGAGATCGTCGTGCGTGTAATGAGACCATTGTATGTGTGTGATGAGATCGTCGTGCGTGTGATGAGATCGTCGTGTGTGTGATGAGACAATCATGTGTGATGAGACCATTGTATGTGCGTGATGAGATCGTCGTGCGTGTGATGAGATCGTCGTGCGTGTGATGAGATCGTCGTGCGTGTGATGAGATCGTCGTGTGTGTGATGAGATCGTCGTGTGTGTGATGAGACCGTCATTGTGCAGACTACCTGCTGCATGGTGATGGTGTTATATACTCAGATCCTCCTTTTTTTTTTTCTTTCAAAAACTCAGAATTACATCGCTTAGTTCGTCAAAGCGTTCCATGACCTAGTTTCCGCTTGGACAGCCACCACCGACGATATCTTGATATCTAGCTCTTAGGCAGAGGAATCAGCAGTCAAGAAAGTTGGTCACCTAATCTCAAACATCAGAAACTTTATCACACGTATGACAACTTCAAATGCGCGATACCAAACAAGGCTGCAGCGTGAATAAATAAATAAAAACGAACAATAGAATCGGTAATTTCTACGAGAACACGATCGCAAGTGACAAAATGGACCTTGCGGTTAAAACCTTCGTCAGTACAGAAATATCAAGCAACGCTGATACCACTACATGAAAAACTCTACCTGAACACACACACACACACACACACACACACACACACACACACACACACACACACACACACTCACACACGTGTGTTACGTGTGAAGTTTCGCGCCGCGTGCTTTACGGAGCATTATGACTTGATGGTCAGATTATACAGGGTGTTTGTAAAGTCGTACTACACTTTGTATATATAACAATTTTGAAAAACTAAGTACATGACGTCATCAAAAAAATGTGCTAAACATTCATTAAATTAGTTACAACGGTCACTGCTATGATTTAACGCTGTTTTGGGGGAGCTGGAAAGTACCAATAAAATATTCATTATAACTTATTCAACACATTTCTAACCGTAATGCCATGAGGGCGGTCTCCGTGCTAAGGACTTGCGGACGCCATTCGTGAGCCCGTTTACCTGAGTTCGAAACACAGCTGCGACCGATTTGGCAGCAGACTGCATAGCGCTGGGTTTTAATCTGTTGGTATCAGAGCCGGTCGTTCAGAAAGCAATGGCAAACTACTGAACTTAAACTTGCCAGGACATCAACAACAGTTGTAAAGTGCTGGTGTTGACAGCGATGTCCTGTAAATAGGACATGCAACAACAACAAAATATGCAATGGAGAGATTGTTTATCAGGAAATCTTGCTATATATCTTTGAACAACCATCCGTGTGCACTGATCGTCATTTCGAAACTATTATTATTATTATTAATATTTTTAAATTTCTTTCTTCCGTTGATAATCTATTCTGTTATTAGTATAAAAAATTACTCCAGCAGACGACAGCCATTCGCTGCATATTTCTTCACGATTGACAGTGGGGCACATTTTTATGACGTCATATGCTTCATTTTTCAAAGTTGTTCTACATATAAAGTGTAGTGAGACTTTATAAACACCCTAAACAAGCAAACGCGCAATCTGGTACAGTTTGAGAATCATGGTTCCTTCAACCTAGACTAGGGGAGATAACCTCAGGCGCGGGTCCCATAAATATGTGCATGATTATCATTTGTTGTTTAACGTTTGTGATACACTAACTAGGTTGTTTCCCCTGACGGTTTCAAGTGGGATATATCGTGACGAAGCGACATTTAGTGATGGATTCCTCCGTGTGATATTCACCAGGAATGTCTGGACAGTGGATGTGTGTTGTTTTATGCTTTGTTTTTAGGTTGTTCAGTTCATTTGTTGGTTGACTGGTTGGATGATTGGATGATTGGTTGGTTAGTTATTTGGTTGGAAAGCTGGTTGGTTGGTTTGTTGTTTGAATGAATGGTTGGTTGGTTGTTTGGTTGGTTGGTTGTTGGATAATTGGATGATTGGTTGGTTATTCATTTGGTTGGTAAGCTGATTGGTTGGTTTGTTGGTTAAATTATTAGTTGGTTGATTGGTTGGTTGGTTGGTTGGTTCGTTCGTTCGTTCGTTAGTTCGTTCGTTCGTTCGTTCGTTGGTTAGCTATTTTATTAGAAATCTGGTTAGTTGTTTGGCGTTTCTGCCGCTGTGATCTATTGACGAGTTTACGTTCAATAGTTTGCCATTGCTTTCTGAACGACCGGCACCGATACCAAAGCAAAACGAACGAACCGCGTTCATAAAATCCCTTCGACACGGATACAGCAAGATGATGTTAAAGATATTAAACAGAAACGTTTGGAAGGTATTTACAGGAAAGCACATTATTCATTGAAGCATGACTTTGATCACAGGTTGGAGCTGTACGATCACTAGCGGTGGCTAATGAGGCATGACTCGCCCGGCAAAGGGAGGTCAGCGTGGCCGAATGGATAAGAGAGCTCGCTCCTAAACTGGTGGAGAAGTAGCGGGTTCAACCCCTACACCGGTCAGCTGGACTAAAATGATGACCTCTCGTCTTTGACTTAGGACAAAGAAGAAGAAGAAGACAGCCAAGAAGAGGCAAGAAGAAAAATAACGTAAATTACAAGTACCTCAGAAGTCGGAATAATTTCGCCTGATGAAGAGGTACACTGGTAATAGGGAAAGCTATCACACACGCAAAAATCAGTCCAGGATGTATTACGCTGGAGTTCAAAGCGAGCGAGCAAAAACAATTTATCTGAAAATAAGATGAATGAATCACCCAAAACAAGGAAAGTAGATGGTAAGCTACACCAGAACACGATCATATGTAACGAAATGGACTTTGCGGTCAAAGCCTTCGTCAGCATAGAAAAGACAAACACACACTGATACAACTACATAAAAAACACAACATGGAAATATAAATTTGAAAGTTACTTATCTGTATCCTTGTTGTAGACTGGACACGTTTTTCATTAGATCTGCGTATATGTTCTATCTGAAAATGGGGGAGACTTAGAACTGATCAGGTGAAGATAGCTTGTTGCAAGGCGGGAACTATGGACTCTAATAAACAAACAGTGGGCAGCAAATTGAAAAAAAGATTATTGAAGTGCTATATAGACCCTAAACTGTTGTATACACGCAAAGACGTGAAAAATGGAGAATAAACAGACAAAAAGAGACACATCTAACGGTAGTGGAAATACGGTTTTCGAGGACTGTGAAAATAATACCTCAGACGGATGGACAGAACAACCAATGAGAACGACCTCTAAGAAAGGTAATCATCATCATGTGCCATGAGGATAAGCATGGGCGGTGATGTTTCGCCATCTCACACGATCACCAGGGTCGTGAATCAGCTCTGTGTTTTTGTCGTGATTATGCCATGTAACCAAGCCATCCAAGCCATTTTTACTTCTGTCTGCCTCTTGTCCTTTTCCCCTCTATCTTGCCGGTTGTCACCAATTTGTCAAGTTTATGTCTTCTTATAGTGTGCTCCCAAAAAATCTTTGACTATGCCTAATTTCTCTAATCAGTTTACGGTTTTCATTTCTTCTTTTAGGACTTGGTCATTGGCTTTTTCTGTCTGTCCATGGTATTCTATGCATTTTCTTCAGAAACCATATTTTCGCTTACATGAGATATTTTGCAGTTTGTCTGCTCATTGTCAATGTTTCACATCCGTTCAAAAGTACTGGTTCTATGTAGCACTTCACCACTCTTTTTCTCGCTGAAATGTGCATATTTTTATTGGTCAGTATGTTTCCTATATTTCAAAAACCTACCTTTGCCATGGTGATTCTTGTTCTAATCACTTCAAGGCACATAAGATGTTATGACTGCTCAGAGACAGTTGTACCTATTCACTTGTTTAATAATATTCCCATTTATCCCTCTAATACATTGTGGTATTTCTTTTTCCTAGTGACGACCATAAACTGTGTCTTCTTACAATTTAATTCTAAAGTAAGTTGTTCACTGTGTACAGTAACAGTATCTACTAAATATTACAAATCCTGTTCATTTCTGCAATTAATACTGTATTATCGGCGTATCCAGTGTTATTGTTGTTTCATCCTCCAATGGTTATTTATTTCATATGTTCTACATTTCTGGAGACATTACACGTCCCTATCGCACATCTCTCTTAATAGGCTGATATTGACCTACTTCATTATCAATCTTAATGGCAGCTTATTGTTTCCAGTAAATGTAATTATATTTAAAGTATATTTGTTCTAATCCTAGTTGTTAACAGTGTGCAAAAACAGCATCTGCCAAATGTTGTTTCTATCATGTTCATAATAAAGCGTTAAAGTTCATCTGTAAATAAAGTTGTATGATCTAAAAGTACAACAATATGTCGAATAGCCTTGCCAAAAGGAAAATGTACAAGCTTAATGCACACAAACAGGATTCTTTGTTTCCTCTTTTAGTGTCAAATTAGCGAAAGTGGATGTTGTGAGACTGTAATTGACAAAGATTTCCATTGGAATGTAACAGGGGAACAGCGAGAAAGTACAGATTAACAGGAAGGGCTAAAAATGGCATTGTTAACATCGTCAAAATTTCAGTAGAAAAATTATCTGACAACAAATTCTTCTTCTTCTTCTTCTTCTTCTTCTTCTTCTTCTTCTTCTTCTACTTCTTCTTCTTCTTCTTCTTCTTCTTCTTCTTCTTCTTCTTCTTCTTCTTCTTCTTCTTCTTCTCCTTCTTCTTCTTCTCCCCCTCCTCCTCTTTTTCTTCTTCATAATCATGGTCTTCGTATTTTCTTCTTCTTGCAGTTGTTCTTCGTCTTGATCATCATCATCAACATCATCATCATCATCATCATCATCATCATCATCATCATCATCATGGTCGCCGTGTTCTTACCTTGCTGGCTCGAAATCCTCACATATGTATAATTCTGGGCAACAGGTCCCTTCGGGGTCCTGGCTAACGTAGTAGGTTCCGAAGTCGGAGAGTACCTGCCTGCACGGCGAGGAACCACCAGTCTGCACACCAATAAGCCTGACATGGGTCAACGGACGCACACCTCAGGTCCGGTATGACAACACACTGATGTTGGACAACAGGATGTCTTCATCCGTCATACAGGACCTTGCGCTGTTGTATCCCCTGCATAAACTGTCCAGTCTCCTACAGATTCTGCCGCCCGTTTCAGCCGACCATACAAACAACTCAGCCTGATGAGTTAAGTACCATGTCGTAGTATCTGTTCTCCAGTTGACGGTTCATGTTGTAGTATTTGTTATCTAATTTGCGGTTATTGTTGTAGTATTTGTTCTCCAGTTTACTGTTCTTGTTGTAGTATCTGTTCTCCAGTTTACTGCTCTTCTTGTAGATTTTTCTCCAGTTTACGGTTCTTGTTGTTGTAACTGTTCTCAAGTTTACAGTTCTTGTAGTATCTCTTCTCCAGTTTACGGTTCTTGTTGTAGTATCTGTTCTCCAGTTTACGGTTCTTGTAGTATCTCTTCTCCAGTTTACGGTTCTTGTTGTAGTATCTCTTCTCCAGTTTACGGTTCTTGTTGTAGTATCTGTTCTCCAGTTCTTGCCCGCATGTACACATTTCTATAGAACCTATCCTGAGCTATGTGTACATGTATCTACTGAGTCCGTTTTGTACTATTCTATATATAGCAACCCACCATGTCTCTTCCCATTGACAACTATTATCTAGTGGTTCAGCGGGTGGCTTTGCTTGTATTGTTACTATGTCTTTTAGAGTATCGTCAGCCCGAGTGGTTGGAACATCGGGCTTACATTAGTGAAGCCGGGGTTCGAATCTTCGTTAAATTGGTGGTTCTTTCGTTTGTTTTTCCTGTCGGAGGCTAAAAGAAAATCCCTAACCTATATAGTTCGCGACGACTGCCCAGGTGGTGTTAATTATTTTGGCTCAAGATTTACGGCTCTTGTAGTATCTGTTCTCCAGTTTACGGTTCTTATTGTAGTAACTGTTCTCCAGTTTACAGTTCTTCACTGCAAGGCCTATAGAATATAATGAGTTACCGGGTCATTCCTATCGTTATTTGTGAGCGGATTATGCGCTTTTCGTGCTAAATGTATTCAGCTGCTGTATGGATTCCAGATGTAGAGTTGCCCGTTTTTTATATGATCTTTTACAGGACATTGTTTTCAACCCCAGCATGCATTGGCTGTTTGTGATTTGCTAGACTATTTTAATTCAGTAATTGCGCTGGTAATGTCATGACTACGGTCGAACGCAAGTGTGACGCCTGAGCTCGTCACTTGCCAAAGTGAGAGAAAGATAAGTCACCTATTTCTCCTTGCTCTCAGGCCTTCCGAATACGGCGGAGGTATCACATCACAGGCACTTAGCAGAAAACTGCGTGGGACAAATTATTATTATTATTATTTTTATTATTTTTATTATTATTATTATTATTATTATTATTATTATTATTAAGATTATTACTATTATTATTATTATTAAGATTATTACGATTATTATTATTATTATTATTATTATTGCTATTGCTATTGCTATTATTATTATTAATAGTTTGCTATTGCTTTATTGTAATACCCTCTGAACATGTGATGAGAAAGGTGAAGACATGCATGCTTTGGGTAGAGTGGCAGTCTTCAATTCAACAAGCACATATAGAGAGCATTTGTTGGAATTTTCGTCCCAGGACATGCTGGTGTGGTGGGTAACGAGCAGGCGGACAGGTTGGCTGGGTCTGCACCCCTTGTTTGGGTATTGGTGCATGATAAGGCAGACGTGGTCGGGATACTTTGGAATCCTATGTGTAGTACCATCCATCCATCCATCATGTGTCATGCCGGTAAGCGTGGGCGGTCATGTTTTGCCATCTCACTCGATCACCAGAGTCGTGGATCAGCTCCGTGTTTCTGTCTCGACCATGCCACGTGTCCAAGTGATCCAGGTATTTGCTTCTAGATCTTCCCCTTGCTCTCTTCCCTTCGATCTTACCAGTTGTCACCAAGTTCTCAAATTCATTTCTTCTCATATCATGCCCAAAATATTTTGACTGTCTACATCTAATGCCTCTAATCAGTTTACGATCTTCATTTGTTTCTTGAAGGACTTGTTCATTGGTCTTTCTGGCCGTCCATGGTATTCTTTGCATTTTCCTCAGAAACCACATTTCTACAGCCATCAGATGTTTTTCAGCTTGACTGCTCATTGTCCAAGCTTCACATCCATATAAGAGTACAGGTTCTACGTAGCACTTCAACACTCTTTTTCTCGTTTCAATTGACATCTTTTTATTGGTCAGTATGTTTTTCATCTATAGTACAGAAGAACAGATAGATCATCACGACATGGAGAGAATGGTGCTGCAGGGAGTGACCAGGAGGTCTGCCGGGACACTCAAAACTCCCAGGAAAGGCCAGACGGACACATAATCAGACTGCTACTGGTATACCTGTGTCATATATAGGCAGACTGTCAGAGAATATATTATTTTCTTTTTGTTTTGATTTGCGCTCACTCACTTTGACTCAAACGTAGTCCATACACACAACTTCCAGTAGTGCTGAACTGAATTTTGGGTGTGGATTAGCTTTGCCTAGTAACAGTGTCCCTCGCCATTAGGAGAACCCACTCCGACTTCAGAGGTACTTGTAATTTACGTCCCCAAGTCAAAGACGTTAGGTCAACATTGTAATGCAACTGTCCGTTGTAGGGGTTGAACCCTCGACATCAGCATAAGGAATGTTTAAGAACACGTGTTCTTATCCATTCGGCCATGCTGACTTTGAGAATAGATTTGATATCGCTGTATCATCTAAAGACAGACTATCATAGAATAGACTTGATATCACTCTACCAGATATAGACAGACCATTACAGAATAGACATGATATATAGACAGAATGGTGTTCTAGTTTCATTAGCTTCTTCTAGCTAGACAATCTTTGCTAGTTTCTCTGGCGGTCCAAGGTATTTCCAACAGATCTCTGAAACTGCATCTTTGTTTCATGCCAGTTTTTCCTAATTTGTTCATTAACTTCTCCGTAATTTGCTGCCATACAGTGAAGCAAATTCTGTGTAACATTTCAGCACTCCGTTTCTGACATTAAATGATACTGACATATTGCGTGAGATATTTTTCATTTTCTGAAATTCATCGTTTGCTTGCTCTATTCTATTACTACCCTCAGTCACGCATCTTTCAATTGATGTAATGACTGCCTATTGGAGATAAGGCGAGGGGGGTTATTAACACAATTCGTATCCCACATATCGCGTTCGAAACACTGCTGTGGGCGATTTGGCGGCAGACCGCCTTGTGCTGGTTTTCATTTAATGGTATGAGTACCAGTCGTTCAGAAAGCAATGGCAAAGTACTGAACGTAAACTTTCGAAGAAATCACACAAAAATGCTGGGTTTGACTGCAACGTCCTGCAATGGATATGCTATACATATGTAAAGTTATCAGCTTGGTTAAACACTTTCTCTTCAATTGTTAAATCACATTTTGGTTTTATCTTTTCCATTAGCGACTCCGTGGCGAGGGTGGTTACGGACGCTCTTCGTGATCCTTCATACCCGCGTTCGAAACATAGCTGCGGGCGATCTGGCAGCAGACCGCCTTGCGTTGCTTTTTTACGAAATTGTATGAGTGCCGGTCGGTCAGAGAGCAATGGCAAACTACTGACCTTAAACTTGCCAAGAATTCACAACAGCGAAAAAAATGCTGATGTTGACTGCGACATCCTGTAAAGGATATGCAACTAACTTAAACTTGTCGATTAATGCAACTATTGTTCCGTTTTTTTTTTTATGGACTACGTTTGAGTTCAAAGTTTTCTGAAGGAAGAGTCAACGCTAAAGACCAAACACAATGGAAATTAACAGCTATAGTTTGGCTACACCAGGATTCGAACCTGCTGTTGTAAAAGACGACAGCGCCTCGCCGGAAGCAATAAGTGAAACCGAATAATCACAAAATATAACTAGAATACTGGAAAGGCAGAAAGAGCACAGATACAAACAAGCGTTTCGACAACAGGTCTTTATCATCATCAATCAGGTGCCGTCTCCACAATGTAGTGGATCAGTAAAGATGTCTGTTTCACGCCTTGCCTGTATTTTCTGTCAGATTGCTGTTCGTCCATCTCTTGATTTATCTTCCCACTTGTATCGTTGTCTACCTCTTGCTCGCTTGCTTTCAGCCTTACCGTCAAGAATTATTTTCATAAGACTGTTATGTATATATTTACTAATAATTTACTATAATAATTCACTTGCCACTTTTTTTATTTCTTTCATCAACTCTCTTTTCATTCCCAGTTTGTTTTTTTAGAACCTCTGTATTTGATGAGAAGAGAGGCATTGGAGAACATCGTGACAACTGGAAAGATCGAGGGGAAGAGACGCAGAAGCAGTCCAAGAGAAATGATGCTAGATGAATTGAGACGGTGGCATGGAGGAATATCAGCAGCAGAGTTGATCCAGAAAACCAAAGACCGAGATCTGTGGAGAGCCATGAACGCCTACGCCAGCCGGCACGGCACTTGATGATGATGATGTATTTGATTGTTTTTGTTCCCATGAAATGCGACATATTATTCTGTACATCCACATCTCCATGGCCTCTATTCGACTTTATATTTGCTTGTTCAATGTCCAGACTTCCGCGCCGTATAGTAGTGTTGAATATACATAACATTTGACAAATATCATTTTTAATGCGTTGTTAATCTATCAAGATGTTACTACTGATTTCATGTTGTTAAAAGCATTGTAGGCCATTTTCTCATTTTGATTTATGTTTCACTTCTGCCATCATCTGTTATTACATGCCCATGATAAAAGAGACGTGATACTTGTTTTAGTATATCCCTGTTTGCTGTGATGTTCAACGATGGTCTCTCTTTTCCACTGCTAATTATCATAGTTTTCCACATTCTGCACTGTCGTTTTACTTGTTACACTAGTTTTTGTAATTCTTGCTCGCTTTCTGCTAGTAACACTGTATCGTCAGCATACCTAAGATAAATCTTTATCAAACAAAGCAAACATAGATTTCTTGGCCAGATAACTAAAGTATCATTGATAGGTAATCTACATGTTTCAATGAACGCATACGTTTAAAAAAACAAAAACATACGGGCTTGAAGTAAATGAAATATTACAAATATAGATAAAGACATTAATTTCTGGGGTATGTAGGGGATTAGTGGCAAAAACATCTTCGCGGAGCAATCACAACAGGAGAATTCCGATTATCAGAAGAGTTCACCCTCCCCGAATGTTTTGGCACCTTTTCTCTACACTCTCATGGGGCTGTCCCGTCCGGGTCATGACTTCCGGACGTTTTTCTCCTGTCGCGCGTAGACACCTTCGAGACGTTAGTTTATATTTTATGGAGACGTTAGTTCAGTGGTTCTCAACCTTTTTTGGCCCGTGCCCCCCTTCACCATATTTTCTGAACGTCATTCCCCCCTTTTATATTTCCTACCTAAAAATCCCGCACCGCCCCTACACAGTATACGTAATAATGGAAGCTAAATTTAATAGCACATACTAAAACAAGTCTAGACGTCCACATAAAACGTGATTTGTGTGTCTACTTACTTTATAAAATGAATTTTAGAAGGGTGACACGTACAGAACCGTACAGTATGAAGGAAAATACCATATCAAGTAATGGGTTCTTATATTAACGCGATCTTGAAATAATCTTAATCCCCCCCCCCCCCCCCTGGAAACCCTAAAATTCCCCGGTTGAGAACCACTGCGTTAGTTTATCTTTTATCGAGACTTCTTTTATCTTTCATCGAGATGTTAGTTCATCTTTTATCGACACTTCTTTTATCTTTTATCGAGACTCCTTTTATCTTTTATTGAGACATTCATTTATCATTTATCCAGACTATCGTTTATCTTTTACCCAGACGATCTTTTATCTTTTATCACCACGTTCGTTTTTCGGAGACCAACTAATGCGAAGATTATGAAAACATTTTGTAGTATCTAAACACATCATTTTTGTTACGTCTTGTGTTGCCATATCTCGCTGCCCTCATCATCATCCGTATTTGCGTCCATTGCTAGGAATCAGCTGTGTTGAAATGCTAAGGTCGGGTATAATGCTGACCAAAGGCTATCTTGACCTCTTGGTGGTACATTCTGGGCAGACATTAGTGTGTGGGACATCCTGGACAGACTCTAGTTTGTGGCACATCCTGGGAAGACCATAGTTGTGGGACATCCTGGGCAGACACTAGTCTGTGGGACATCCTGATTAGACACTAGTCTGAATATATTCTGGGCAGAACATAGTTTGGCAAAGAAAGGATAGCGGACATGATCGCTTATGTAGTGAAGCCTGCTGGGGACTACAAACTTGGCACTCTGCGAGTTATAGACAGACAGGCAGACATTCATTAACAGCCAGACAGACATTCATAGACAGACAGGCAGACATTTATTGACAGACGGCAAACATTTATAGAGACAGGCAGACATTTATAGACAGACAAGCAGACATTTATAGACAGACAGGCAGACATTCACAGACAGACAGACAGACAGACAGACAGACAGACAGATAGATAGACAGACAGACAGACAGACAGACAGACAGACAGACAATAAGCTTGGAAGGACAAACATGAAAACATATATTCATAAACAGGCAGGCCGGTAGACAAACAGACAGACAGACTGGCTAGAAGGTAGGAAAATAGAAGAACAGTCTGGAAGGCAGATAGACAGACAGATAAAATTGCACTCGGGAAATTAGAGAGGGAGGCAGGCGGAGCGGTAGGCAGAAGGTTGGAAGGACAAACATGACAGACAGACAGACAGACAGACAGACAGACAGACAGACAGACGGACAGACAGACAGACAGACAGACGGACGGACAGACAGACAGACAGACAGACAGACAGACAGACAGACAGACAGAAGGACAGACAGACAGACAGACAGACAGACAGACAGACAGAAGGACAGACAGACAGACAGACAGACAGACAGACAGACAGACAGACAGACAGACAGACAGACAGACAGACAGACAGACAGACAGACAGACAGACAGACAGACAGAATAGGAAGATAGAAAGGAAAAACATGAAGGCAGACAGAGAGACATTCATAGACAGGCTGGCTGGAGGGCAGGAAAATAGAAAGGACTAACACAAAGGCGAACAGATAGACATTCATAGACAGACAGACATTTACAGAGAAGCAGGCAGTCAGAAATACATGCAATGGCCTAGAGGCATGGAAATTGGAAAGCCCCATTAATAGGTAGTCGAACAGACAGAACGAACGAACAAACAAACAAACTTTATTTTCAAGGGTCTCAAATTAGGCACACAGACCCGTCTTACATTCGCCCCTTCCAATCACTGATCTTTCGTTCATCAATTATATATTGTGCACGTTACTTTTACATAGGAAAACAATCATTGTCAAATGAATGTTGTAAACACAAACACTGCATATTACCATGTTAAGAAACAGGCAGGCAAACACACGTACACACACGCACATGCATAAACACACACATACATATCTGCATACACACATCATTTACACAAACTCTGACAGCTATGCACCCACTCAATAACAGACAGAGTGCCAGACAGACCGGTCGATCCTAGACACACGGAATGCCACCAGTTCACAAAAATCAAACAGCTGTATGTAATCATGGATGGATTATCTGAGGTTTCCGTGCCACTCGATCAGACGGGGACATACAACCTAGGTCTGGCAGCGCTGACACGGGGCTCGGGAGGTCAGACGTGCCAAGCTGAGACTGCTTATATTAGTTGATGGTTCTGAAACTGCTTATTTCTTCCATCACATGAAAGGCTTTCCTATGCGATAATTTTCTTGAAGTTTCTATCGTATCCTTTCTATAGTATGAACAACTCTCTCTCTCTCTCTCTCTCTCTCTCTCTCTCTCTCTCTCTCTCTCTCTCTCTCTCTCTCTCTCTCTCTCTCTCTCATTCTCTCTCTCTCTCTCTCTCTCTCTCTCTCTCTCTCTCTCTCTCTCTCTCTCTCTCTCTTCCCCTCCTCTAGAAGGGCAGAATGTTAGACGGGCCTGTGCGTCCAATTATTAACCCTTTGAAAATAAAGTTGTCCGTTCGTCTGTCTGTCTGTCTGTCTGTCTGTATATCCGTCCGTTCGTGTTTTTGTATGTCTGTTCGTCTGTCTGTCGTCCGCCGTCAGTCCACCCATCCGACTGTCTCTATGTCTGTCTGCCTGTCTATCTATCCATATACGAGGGGGAGTCAATAAGTACGTCACAAATGGCTGTAGACCAATAACGAAATATGATAACAACTTGAAAAAGTTTATTTTTATAATACATTGTCCCTTTATTTATCAACATAATTTCCACCAACATTGATGCACTTATCCCATCGTTTTATGAGTCCTCCCATATCGGCTGCATAGAACTGCGTGCTCTGTTTTCTAAACCACGTTTTCACTTCACATTCAACTTCGGCGTCATTCGCGAAATATCTCCGGCCAAGGTGGGTTTTCAGTGGACCAAAACGGTGGAAATCGCTAGGGGCTAAGTCGGAGCTGTAAGGTGAACTTCCCACCTTAGTTGGTTAATAGTCTCCTGAGATGATGCAAGGACAGGCCAAATCGGTTCATTTTGTGTTCCTCTACATTACGTAGAATGAGTGAGAGAGTTAGTGAGTGTGAGTGAGAGAGAGAGTGAATGAGTGTGAGGGTGTGTGTATCTAAGAGCGATAGAGAGAGAGAGAGAGAGAGAGAGAGAGAGAGAGAGAGAGAGAGTTGAGCGCCCGCATGTCATATAACATGCTATTCCATATATTTTTATGTATTCTCATCTTTCATATTACGAGGTATTATTTTGTATTAATATATGTTTGCATATCCTTTACTGGACATTGCTGTCTTCATCAGCATCTTTCAGCTGATTGTTGATTTCTTGGCAAGATTACGCTCAGTAGTTTGCCATTGCTTTCTGAGTGGCCGGCTCACATACCCCTTAAGTTACAGACGCGATTCGAACCACTGCTGATTCTCACCGTCGTCACGTTACTTACGAGAGTATACGAGATTACGGAGAAAAGCCGCTAACCTGTAGGCCAGGAAGCCGGCATCATTTTGTATGCCACTTGATTTTATCATGTATAATATGAACAAATCCACATTAATGTAGAGTGAGTGAGAGAGTGAGTATGAGTGACGTTGTGTGTGTGTATGTGTGTGTGTGTGTGTGTGTGTGTGGAGAGAGAGAGAGAGAGAGAGAGAGAGAGAGAGAGAGAGAGAGAGAGAGAGAGAGAGAGAGAGAGAGAGAGAGAGAGTTGAATTGAATTGCATCACTAATTTTTACGTCACAAAATGTATATGCACAATTTTTCTCCATTTTTTAACAATTTTGCGAGAATGCTCACGACAATCGTCACTGCATGTGTATGTAAAGTGTCGGAGTTTTTTCATACTAGTTTCAGTGATTATGTGAGGCACCATGTATGTGTCTAGATGTGAGGATGTGTGTGTGTGAATGTGTATGTGGGGGATGTATGTGTGGAGGGGTTGTGTGTGGGGGATGTGTGTGGGTGGGTGAAGGGATGTGTGGTTGGTGAGGGATGTGTCTGTGGTTGTGGGATGTGTGTGTAGGTGTGGGATGTGTGTGTTGTTGTGGGATGGTTTGAAGTGTATGAGTGTTGGTTGGTGGGGGTTGTGTGGGTGGGGAATGTGTGTGTGTGTGTGTGTGTGTTGGTGGGTGGGTGGGTGGGTGGGTTAGGGATGTGTGTGTGTCAGGGTGTGGGGGATGTGTGTGTGATGGGTGTGGGGATGTGTGTGTGTGTGTGGGTGGGGGATATGTCTGTGTGGGTGGGGTGTGTGTGGGTGGGGTAAGTGTGGGTGGTTGGAGAATGTATTTGTGGGAGGTGAGGGTGTTTGTAGGTGAGGGAATGTGTGGTGGGTGGGAGATGTGTGAGGAGATGTGTGTGGGTAAAGGATGTGTGCGTGGGTAGGGGAGGGGTGGTTGGGTTTGGGATGTGCGGGTGGGTGAGGGATGTGTGAGGGCGTGGGATGTGTGTTTGGCTGGGTGGTTGGGGTGTGTGAGTGTTGGTGAGTAGGTTGGAGAGGTATGTGTTAATGGGTGGGTGCGGGTTGTAAGGGTGTGAGTGGTTGAGGGATGAGTACGTGGGTGGGGGATGTGTGTGGAGATGTGTGTATGGATTGGGGATGTGTGTGTGTGTGGATAGAGGATGTGTATGGGTGTTGTATGTGTGGGTTGATGGGGGATGTGTGGGGGTTGGTGAGGGATGTGTGTGGGTGGGGGATTTGTGGTTGAGGGATGAGTGGATGGGGGATGGGTGAATGGGATTGTGTAGGTGGATGGGTGGAGGATGTGTAGAGGACGTGTGGGTGGGTGAGTGTGTTTGGGATGAGGGATGGGTGTGGCGTGTGTGTGGATGGGGAGATTATGTGTGTTGGGGGATGTGTGTAGGATGTGTGCGGGATGTGTGTGTGGGGGTGGGGGAGATTTATGGTAGTGGAAGTGTGGGTGGGGGTTGTGTGGGTGGGTCACGGCGTGTGGGTTGGCAGGGGATGTTTGTGTGGGTGGGGGAATGTGTGGTGGGGATATGTGTTTGGCTGAGTGGTTGGGGTGTGTGGGTAGGTGGGTGGAGGATGTGTGGGTGGGCGAGTGGGCGAGTGCGTGTGCGGTGTGGTGTGTGTGTGTGGTAGGGGAGATGTGTGTATGTGGAGGATCTGTGGGTGGGGATGGGTGGGTGGATGTGGGCATATATAAATGCCTGGGGTGTGTGTGTGTGTGTGGTTGGGGTGTGTATGGGTGGGGCATGTGTGTGTGGTGGGTGGGGGATGTGTGAGTGGTTGGGGGATATGTCTCATAACATGGTAATATTCATTGTTTATGTTTACAACATTCAGTTGACAATGTTTTCTTTCCTATGTAAATGCATCATGCACTATTGATGAACGAAAGATGAGTGACTGGAAGGGCCAAATGTAAGACGGGCCTGGGTGCCCAATTTTTAACCCTTCTAAAAATAAAGATCAATCAATCAATCAATCTATCTATCTACCTATCAATTTACGAGGGGGCTTCACGTGAAAACCTTAAAAGTATGATAGAAATTACAAAAACCATGCCATTGTCTTGTAACCTGTCAATATTGTTGTTGCGGATGCCAAGAGTATTAAGTACGTTACATCACGGTGCAGACGCATATGGTGACGTCATAGTGACAGTTTAAAGATGGCTGCTCCATTTTTTACATGGACCAAAGAAGAGCAGCGTTCTGTTATCCATTGTTTGATCAGTGAAGGGCTGAAATTCATCGGCGAATGAAGGGCAAATATGGTGTTGCATGCATGTCAGTCCAAGAAGCGTATGAGTGGAGCAAGAAGTTTCAAAACGGTGTGGATTTTTGTCACAGACTGTTCATGACCGGGCCAGGCACACAGAATAGTGACCTGAGAGTCGATTTTTCTACAGGAATTCAAGCTTTTTATCGACGCTGGAAGATTTGCATTGTATGCAATGGTGACTAGTTCTTCAGTATATATTCACCATAAAAAGCATTTAAGGTTTTCAACTGAAGCCCCCTCGAAGTATGACAGAATCGCCAATGTAGAGCTCATGGATAGGAAATAAATTCCAGTGAACCAAGATTTGTATGGTTTTACTGAACCACCAGAAAGGAGATCGTGGAAAGAATTATATATATTCTAATATTAGGAGGATTTAAATTAAAACCTTAAATGTTTTTTTTTTTTCAATGAATATATTCTGAAAGAGTAAAAACAAGTCTATCATTTTACTATGAAGTCACTACTGCTGACAAAGTTCCTGTGTAGTTCTCGGCTGCTGCACTAGCCAGGCGGCCTGAATTCCTCAGGCTCAAGAACTCCCACCTGTCATACACCGCATGGTATTACAGGCAGTAGATGACAGTTGTATTTTTGGCAGTTGATGACAGTTTTATTTTGGCAGTTGATGACAGTTGTATTTTTATTGCAGCTGATGACAGTTTTATTTTTGGCAGCTGATGACAGTTTTATTTTTGGCAGTTGATGACAGTTGTATTTTTATTGCAGCTGATGACAGTTTTATTTTGGCAGCTGATGACAGTTTTATTTTTGGCAGTTGATGACAGTTTTATTTTTGGCAGTTGATGACAGTGAAGACAGTTTTATTTTTGGCAGTTGATGACAGTTTTATTTTTGACAGTGAATAATCACACAATTAAAAAAATGGTCCCGATGCAGGAATCTGCTATGGTTGTGTAATGTGCTAGAACTACCATATGTCGCAGGCCATAGTGCACGACGGAATAGGTGGTCAGTCTTTCCTTCTCTTAACGGACGACAGGCAAAGGTTGAAATTTCGTCCGACCTCTCCTTCTGGCACGATGCGTATGGGTTTGAACCCACATCAGGACGAATGTGATCAAATTTACCTGGGTTCCAAGATGGACCCAGCCTAAAATGGGCACTAAGAAACGTCTTGAGAAGTAAAGACGTCCGGGGTGATACTGATCACATCACACACTAAAATATAGGTCTAGAACCATGTACCAATACGCCTGGAGTCATGTAAAGGGGTCATTTGTTGACTTTAATTTTAGCAATGCATACATCAATCACCGGATCATTTGTTAACTTTAATTTCAGCAATGCATACATCATTCCCTGGGTCATTTGCTGACTTTAATTTCAGCAATGCATACATTGCTCACTGGTGAAGCAACCTAATACAGGTACCTTGAAACATCATGGGAAGCAAATGCAGTCGTTGTGCTGCCGATCACATGACCTACCGAGTGCCGATTGTTCTACAAAAATATGGATCTAGCACGAAATGTCCTATGCGACTTAAGACGTGTAGAAAGATCCATTACTTACTACGAGGGGACTTCAATGAAAACTTTAAAAGTGTGATAGAAATTACAATAACCGTGCCATTGTCTTGATTCCTTTCATTATTGTTGTTAAGGATACCAAGAGTGTTACGCGCGTGACTTCACAGTACAGGCAAACACGGTGACGTCATAAGGACAGCTGAAGTATCTGTTAAGTACGCGGGTAAGTTAATAAGTAAGTCGCAAATGGGTGTAGAAAAATAACTAGCTATGATGACAACTTGAAACCAGTTTATTTTTATACATACATTGCCCCTTCATTTATCAACATAATTTCCACCAACATTGATGCACTTATCCCATCGTTTTATCAGTCCTCACAAACCGGCTGCATAGAACTGCCATCAAAGCTCACACTAATATTTAGCACATCATTGCCATGTAGAGTTATGCCTGACTGTTGTACATGAGCCTGTCGAACATACTTTATGGTTTGAGAGAAAACAGTGTCCTCCAGATCTTCTATCTTTGAATATAGTTTATTCGCTTTGCTGTGAAATGTTTTGTGATGAAGACCTTGCAGGTTCATGTTTTCACAAAAATTATTGAATGTTGTTGCACCCATCCCACAAAATAATGCTGAATATACTGACTGGCTGTTGACAGCAAAAGATCTATCCCCATCATTACTTCTTGCAGATAGGTATCTTCCACACACTACTTCTTCACAACAAGAGCAGTAAACCTCTGCATACACAGCTATTCCTTTGGCTTTTTTGCTGTCAGTTTTCAAAATAAGACTAGCATTTTTACAAACTGGACAACATAACATTTTGATTATTGCCTCAATTTTTGAACAATCAACTATTGCTCTTTGTTCCCGTTTTTGATATCATTGTCGTCATAAATAACATACTTGCTGCTAGTGGATGTCGTGTATTTCTACGTATCTCTTTTAAATTGGCTTCGGGTAATAAAAGAATCACTTCCACAACTTTGAGAAGAAAACGATAGCACTGATTCATTCAGGTTCACTGTCAAAACACTTGGATTATGGAAGAACTGGCATGTGCACTTTAGCTGGGTAGCTTTCAGTAGTTTCAGAATTGTCTGTACCGTTTACGACGTTCTGATAGGCTTATCGCTGTGAGCGTGAGATTGAATGAGTGAGCGGGAGAGTGAATGCGTGAGAGTGAATGAGTGAGCGGGAGAGTGAATGTGTGAGCGTGAGAGTGAATGTGTGTGTGTGTGTGAGAGAGAGAGAGAGAGAGAGAGAGAGAGAGAGAGAGAGAGAGAGAGAGAGAGAGAGCATCACTATTTTTACGTCACATACTTTTTATGTACACATTTTTCTCCATGTTTAACATTTTTATGAGACTGCTCATGACAAGTGTCAGTGTATGTGCGTGAGTAAAGTGTGGGAGTTTGTTCATACTAGTTTCAATACTAACGTGAGACATTTATGTGTCTAGATGTGAGGAAGTGTGAGTGTGTGTGGAGGATGTGTGTGAGTGTGGGGATATGTGTGGGTGGGGGATGTGTGGGTGGGGGTATGCGTTTGGATGGGTTGGGGTGTGTGGGTTTTGGTGGGTAGTGATATTTGTGGGTGTTGGTGGGATGTGTGGATGGATGTGTGGGGGTGAAAGTAGGGGTGTGGGAATGGGTGTGGGGGATGTGTGTATGGGTGGAGGATATGTGTATGGGACGGATGCAGGGGGATGTGTGTTTATGTGGGTGGATATGTGTGGATGGTTTGAGGAAGTATGTGTGGGAGGCGGGGTTGTGTGGGTAGGGGATTGTGTTGGGTGGATTGGGGATGCAAGGGCGAGTGGGGAGAAGTGTATGGTGTGTGGGTTTGAGATATGTGTGCGGTGTGTTGGTGGGGGATGTGTGAATGATGTGTGGGTGGAGGGTATGTTTGTGGTGGTATGGGTCAGGATATGTGTGTGGGTGGAGGATAGTGTGTGGTGTGGGGGATGTGTGTGATGGGTGCGGGGAATGTGCGTATGGGTGGGGTATATGTGTGGGTGAGTCGGGGATGTGTGGTGGTTGGGGGAAGTATTGGGGGTGTGTGGGTGGGAGATGTGTGCGTGGATGGGGAATGTGTGGGTGGGGGTGTGTGAGTGGCTTAGGGATGTGTAGGTGGGTGAGGGAGTTGTATGTGTCGGGGTGGGATGTGTGAGTGGGTGGAGGATGTGTGTGTGTAGGGGTATTGTGATCGAGAGATGTTTGGTTGGGGGTGGGGGTGTGTGGGTGCGTAGTGGAGGATGTATGCGTGAGTGAGTGTGTGTTGGTGGACGGGTAGGGAATGCGTGTGTGGGTGGGAAGAGGTGTGTGATGTGTTGGTTGGGGATATTGTGTGGGTGAGGTATGTGTGTGTGGGTGGGGGATTTTTGTGGTGTGTGAGTGGGGGTATGTGGGGTGGATGGGTAAGGGTATATGTGTGTGTGTGGGTGGGGGATTTTTGTGGTGTGTGAGTGGGGGTATGTGGGGTGGATGGGTAAGGGTATGTGGCTGGGGATGGGTGGTTTGAGGTGTGGGTGGGGAGAGGATGTGTGGGTTAGGATGTGTATGTGGATGGGCGTGGGATGTGTGGGTTGGTGGGGGGATGTTTGTGGGTGGCGAGTGTGTTTTGGTTGGGGGATCAGGTGAGGGCAGTGTGTGTGGGTGGGGGATGTGCGGTAGGGGGATGGGTCGGTTGGTGGGGTATGTATGTGTCCCTCGGTGTGCGTGTGTGTGGGTAGGTGAGGGTGTGTGGGTGGGGTGATGTATGGATAGGTGGGAGATGGGCCTCATAACATGGTAATTAGCCTTGTTTATGTTTACAACATTCATTTCACAATGTTTATTTTTCTGCCTATGTAAATGTATAATGCTCTTGATGAACGAAAGACGAGTGATTGGAAGGGCCGAATGTAAGACGGGCCTGCGCGACCAATTTGTGACCCTAATAAAGTTGATTTGATTTGATTTGATTTGATTTACGAGCATTTGCGAGGTGTAGTCTGAGAGATTTCTTACGTTGAGTAGATGACTGGATGTTAAATTTCTTAGAACGATGCATTTTTTAATGCGTGTCAATCTGTCGTCAACAATAAACGTTCGGCACGCCGCGAGGTGTAAACAACACATAGCCGCCATTTTGGAAACCCACGTGATCAGTTTCAGCCATCGGCGAACGCGGATTGCTTACCGTGTTCTATATATGGAAGTTTTCGGAAGATTATAGATAAGAAACAAACTGTTGTACACAGAAAGGTTTCCGATTAGACCAGTGTTTCCCAACGTGGGGCCCACGCCTCACAGGGGGGCAATTCGATTGTTAAGAGGGGCAATTCGAAAATTGAAGAAATCGGCTGGATATAACAAAACGGGCAGACCTGAGACTGAAGTTAACTAAATTGGAACCTGACATAAAATCTCTTTGCAGCAATCATCAAGCGCAAGGATCTCACTAAATTTAAATAATAAATAATTACTAATAATTAAAATAATATTGATTGATTGATTGATTTAGGAACCGACATCACAGCATTCAGGGCATTCCAATTAGCGCTCCGTCCCCATCCTCAGAAGCAGCAAAGAGTTCCAACCCCAATAGTACCAGTAGCAATCTGATTATATGTTCGTTTCACCTTTCCTCTAAGCGTCGAGCATCGGCCAAATCCCCTCGTCACTCCACGCTCTCGCATTCTTGCCAGACCATGGTGATCTATTTGCTCCTCCGAGGTGTACACGTGCTCCCACAAGGCCGCAACCACGTCTGCCTTATCATGCATCAATACTCCACCAAGTTTTGCAGAGCCAGCCAATCTGTCTGCCTGTTCATTCCCCAACACACCAGCATGCCCCGGAGAAAATATCCAGACGATGCTTACCACCCGTGACTTCCGAAGCGAAGCAAGCCACTTGGCACGAAGCTTGCCAGTCCTCACACTACTCAGCATGCTTTCTGAGTCAGTTACAATCACGATGTGTGTGTGCGTATCGTATTCTCCATCCAGCAGAAAGCTGCACTGACTGCCTCCACCTCCATTCTTAAGCTAGATGGTGTGGTATCGTATGCCAGGCTCTCCTGCACTAAACGTCGACCATTAGATTTGGCTATGAACCCCAAGCCACTTCTCTCACCTCTTGACACCGAACCATCTGTGTAGATAATCACATCACCCGGGCGAGCATTATCCTGAATTAGTTGCTGGATTTCCACTTCCGTGGCCCCTGCTGGCCACTCCCTGCACTCCCGGCTTAATGTGATTATAACTCTGCACAAGTCTGACTGCTCCGCTGGCACTCTGACCCACTACTCTCCTCGCCTAATGTTCTCCAAGGGGCACACCTGTCTGATCGTATCCCCCGCATGAGCCATCCATGATTTCCCTCTTATCAGTCGCTGACCCTTAACTACGTCCAGCGCCTCATGCAACGGGTGATCTGTGTCAGCAGCTACTCTCAGGTATGCCTTCACCTGCATCACCTTGAGCCTACCAGCAACAGTCGGCAAACCAAGGATGTACCGCAAACACACCACTGGGGTGTCTCTGGTACATCCCAGAATGACCCGCATAGCTTCGTTGTGTATGCGCTCCAATCTCACCAGCTGACTCTTTGAGACAGTGAGCAGTCCTAGTCCATAATCAATCGCTGAGTGGATCAAGTGCTGGTATAGTCTGAAAAGCATTATCTGCTCTATGTTCATTGCAGCCATAGTTTTTAGTGCGTTGAGTCCCTTTTGAGATCTTGTCACAACCGTCTCCACATGATCCTTGAAGGACAGACTCCTGTCAAATGTGAATCCCAGATACTTCAGATTGTTCTCTCTGTTGACGCTTCCACCATCTATCGTGAGGCTTGGAACATCAGCTCTCACAATCCTGTTGTCCAGAGAGCACCACAAAACAGTTACCGTTTCCGGGTGGATGACAGCACTTATTTCAGTGCACCAGTAAATCACTTTGTCTACTGTCGCCTGTAGCACCTGGTCTATTTTCTCCCTATCTCTCCCCTGCCTATATGCAAGAATATCATCTGCAAATGTTAGTATCCTTCCAAACACTGGTGCTTCTAGGTTTGCAATTTTGCTTTTATACACGTTAAAGAGCACCGGTGAGATTGCGGATCCCTGTGGCAGTCCCGGGGTTAAAATATGTGACTCTGAGGTCCATGCACCCAGACGGAGAGCAATCCGACGAGAATGTAGGACGGCCGCTATCCAGTTCACTAACCAGGGATTGATCCCCTTCTCCATCAGTGCGGTCATCAAAATATCATATCGAACTCTATTGTATACATCCTCGAGATCAATCGCTGCCGCCATCGTTTCTTGTCTAATCTGGAACCCCTCATAAACGTCGAAGGCAAAGGTGGCTGCATTTGACCAGGTATCTTTTCCTGGCCTGTAGCTCCCCAGGCCTCTTGGAAGAAGCTTCCCCCTTTCCAAAAACTCTTGCAGCTCGACAGCGACTATCTTCTCTAAAACCTTCCCAAATGTATTTTGAAGGGTGATGATCCTAAAGCCGCTAAGCTTTGAATGATTCTTGAACGGTTTTGGGAGAGGGATGACATAACTGTGTACCCAATCCTGCGGTACTGATGCTGTCCTGATGCTCTGGTTAAAGCGGTCGGTCATCTCCTTCAGGTCTACATCGCTCAAAGCCTTCATGTGGCCATACCTGACCCCATCAGGCCCTGCTGCCGTGTCTTTTGCCTTTTTCAAAATATAAAGTAATAAAATAGAAAAATCTTTCATTAAAATTATTTTGTACTTGAATTTCAGTTCTCCATTATGTGTTTTGAAAATTTACTTACTGTGTTTGCTCAATAATTTCCTATTGATTTCTTCCTAAAACCTATTATTCAAGTTTCTTTAGTGAACATTTCAATTTTTGTATATTAAAAATAATGTATATGTTAGGTGGGGGGGGGGGGGGCATAAGAATTTTAGAAAGGCTTAGGTGGGGCATAGCACAAAAAAGGTTGGGAAACACTGGATTAGACGAACTCGGAGTTTCACGAACAGTTACGGGAAATCGTGACGTTTCCAATGATATATGAATAAAATTGGGTGGAACTGCGGTAAAGCTGTGAAAGTGTAAACAATATAAAATGACACAAAGTAGTGCAGCTTTACATAACAGAATTAAGACACATACAGGACGTTGCGGCGACTAGCCTTCATCAGCAAACAAACACATTCACAAACACAACATAATGTCAAGGAGATCTCCTGTGGCTACATCAGAAGGTGACGACAGGACGAGAAGAACAAAAGGATGAAAAAAGGAGTGAAGAAAATGAGAATTAAAATAATGTGAATTGAAAAAATGTTCATACTCACCTCACAGTGGCGATCTGTAAGCAACTCAGAAAATGACCGGTGTACGCTTTTTATTTGTAGACCGACCTACTCCGCATACCTCATGAGGTATGTCGCAGGCACTTTTCCAACCCTCTCTCTCTCTCTCTCTCTTTCTCTCTCTCTCTCTCTCTCTCTCTCTCTCTCTTTCTCTCTCTCTCTCTCTCTCTCTCTCCGAACAATCTTGCTTCTCTAGGCCTACCCACATCATGTGTATTACCAGTAGTTGGATGTTATACAGACCCAATAACACAAGCACTGGGCGATTTAACACTTAAATGCGTTGTATAACAATCAACCTTACTGACTCTATTTCATAGGGTACAGTATGTGTGAAGCCTCGTATTTATAGACCGACGTACTCCGTATACTTCATGTGGTATGTCGCAGGCACTGCTCCGCTCTCTCTCTCTCTCTCTCTCTCTCTCTCTCTCTCTCTCTCTCTCTCTCTCTCTTTCTCTCTCTCTCTCTTTCTCTCTACAACCTTGCTTCTTTGTACCTACGTATGTCATGTGTACTGCTGGCAGTCGGATCTCATACAGCCCCAATAACACATGCACTGGGTGATTTGATCCTTAAATACGTTGTATATCAATCAACCTTACTGACTCTATTTCATGGGGAACAGTATGAGTGAAGCCTCGTATTTGTAGACCGACCTACTCCGCATACCTCATGTGGTATGTCGCAGGCACTTTTCCAAAATCTCTCTCCCTCTCTCTCTTTCTCTCTCTCTCTCTCTCTCTCTCTCTCTCTCTCTCTCTCTCTCTCTCTCTCTCTCCAAACAATCCTGCTTCTCTATGCCTACCAACATCATGTGTATTACCAGTGGTTGGATCTCATACAGCCCCAATAACACAAGCACTGGGCGATTTGATCCTTAAATACGTTGTATATCAATCAACCTTACTGACTCTATTTCATAGGGAACAGTATGAGTGAATCCTGGTATTTGTAGACCGACCTACTCCGCAGACCTCATGTGGTATGTCGCAAGCACTTTTCCAACACCTCTCTCTCTCTCTCTCTCTCTCTCTATATATATATATATATATATATATATATATATATATATATATATATATATATATATATATATATATATATATATATATATAAACAATTTTGCATCTCTGTGCCTACCCACATCATGTGTATTACCAGTGGTTGGAACCTATACAACCCTGATAACACAAGCATTGGGCGATACGAACTTATAATACGTGCTATAACCATCAACCTTACTTACCTCATTTCATAGGAATTATTATGAGTGAATCCCCGCAGGCATGTAACAGGAACAATACCCACCTCTCTCTCTCTCTCTCTCTCTCTCTCTCTCTCTCTCTCTCTCTCTCTCTCTCTCTCTCTCTTCCTTTCCCTCCACATCTCTCTCTCTCTCTCTCTCTCTCTCTCTCTCTCTCTTCATATATATATATACCTTGCACATGCCCATATACACGAGCATTTTGTCTGTTGAGCTGTGTAT
The DNA here is from genome assembly GCA_963921405.1 of Cepaea hortensis. Lineage (NCBI taxonomy): Eukaryota > Metazoa > Mollusca > Gastropoda > Stylommatophora > Helicidae > Cepaea > Cepaea hortensis. Next base: position 332,212,351 of record OY992876.1, on the reverse strand, counting down.
ATGTGTGTATGTGCGTTCTCACATATCAGTCCACCCAGACTTTAGGACTCGCCTCATAACAATATATATGAGTACATAATGGGGTTTTGGTTAGTACCACCATCGCGCCCTCTCATGCTTCGTTAGTACATCCTATGAGGTTGCTCAGTCACCGTCCTGCCCTCCTGCCCCCGCCCCCTTTCTTTCAACGTGCTCACTGAACCGGACACCTATCACCGGGTATAAAAAGCGTACACCGGTCATTTTCTGAGTTGCTTACAGATCGCCACTGTGAGGTGAGTATGAAAAATTTTTCAATTCACATTTTTTTTAATTCTCATTTTCTTCACTCCTTTAATTTTTTCATCCTTTTGTTCTTCTCGTCCTGTCGTCACCTTCTGATGTAGTCACAGGAGATCTCCTTGACTTTATGTTGTGTTTGTGAATGTGTTTGTTTGCTGATGAAAGCTAGTCGCCGCAACGTTCTGTATGTGTCTTAATTCTGTTATGTAAAGCTGCACTACTTTGTGCCAATGATATATGACACGTGCGTGTCGCGTGTTCCCGAGATATCGTTGCTAGGGTTTGAAAACCGTCAATTTCCCAACAATTTTCAATACGTAGACAATTTGACACCTAGGGTGGTTCAGTAAAATATGAATATTGCATTAAAATAACAGTTTTTAATCAAAAACAAGTACCGAATCTCATAGAAGACATGATAAGGTGTCTAAAAATGAACTATTCCAAAAATAGCCAAATTAACCAACAATCGATGTTTTTACTGCCGCACATCGCCTTGAGAGCAGAATAGATAAAGAAAACGCTGCATTACAGAAAATAAAACTATTTTGTTGTTTGTCCATTAAGAATGATGATGAAAAATGATGATGACCATCCAGTGGGGTTGAAAGTATGGAGCCGTGAGTTCTAAGATGGCTGATAAGGCCTATTTTGGCTCGAAATGTTCTTTGACAATGTGGACAAAGAATGCTTGACGTTTCTGAAGGAGGATTTCCTGCAGTGGTTTTTCTGTCCTGCCTTTTCTTTACAGCTCTTGCAGTCCTGGTTGCCTCACACGTGACTGCACCCTTGCGTAATGAGGCACTCCATGAATTTCGGCCTCTGAGTGCAGTCTCCCAGGTGTCATGATCAATTCCAAAAGCATTCAGTGAGATTTTCAGTGTCTTTAAAGCGTTTCCTCTGGCCGCCTTTCCTCTGGCCGCCTTGGGAGCGTTTACCACAACGTGACCAGTCCAGTGTGTGGATACTGGGCATGGAGGGCGGACGCGCCATGGACCAGTTAAACATTCCAAATCCGGTGCGTTGTATCTCCGTTCGCTTGACGTTAACTTGCGACTGACGTATGCCACTTGATGCAAAACGTTATCGTAGGTCTGTAGGAGGACCCCAGTTACGCCCACACTGCTCGAGTCAGTTCTAACTGTGAAACAAAGATTAACGTTGGGTAATTTTAATATAGGGTGAGATTAAAAATACCGTTGTATTTTTGTAAGAGCTTCTTTCAGGACCTCACTGTGTACAATTTGTGTTGGTTGGCGCTTTATCAACAGATTGGTGAAAAGTTCTGTTAGGTCTGAAAAGTTTGATTTGGACTTTCTATAATAGTTCACCAATCCTAACATGCTTCTTACTTCTTTCTTCGTTGTAGGAAGCGATAATTACAAAATTCTAGATAGAATATTAGTTAGTTAGTTAGTTAGTCGACAGATCATCCTCATTGCACATCGAACCATTCAGTCCATAAGTGCTCGGATCCCCTCCTCAGCAACTCCCGCAACGTGTAGCGGCTAACGACGCCAGTTCTGTGTTGGTTTATAAATCTTCTTTGGCTTCCTGCGTAGTGTTCTTGCTTGGCCACCCCTCTTTTAATTTGCTGCTCTCGCAGTCTGGCCATTGTTGTAGATTCACAGTCATCACTTGGTTCTCGCAAAAGTCTTACTTCTCGTAGAGCATTCAGAATGTCGGCCTGGTCCATGGCGCGTCCGCCCTCCACAGTAGCCTCACCTGCGAGCTTGTCAGCCCGCTCATTTCCTTGTACTCCCCTGGCACGAAGATGAAACTAATCTTTGCCAGTCGAGACCGCTCCAAAGGCAGCAACCATTCTCTTCGGATCGACCCCTCCTCTATCCTCTTGATCATGTTCATTGAGACGCTAAGGAAACAAGCCCTAGTAAATGTCTGTGTCTAGATAGAATATTATCATCAATAGTGATACTACCATCACAAATTTTATAGCCTAAAAAACATATTTCATGAAAAGCAATATAAACTTTTGCTGGTTTTACAGTCAGGCCGTGTTGCTTGATACGTTGAAAAGTTTGTCGTAATGTCGCTATGTGTTGTGTCATACTGCTGCTGTATATGCAGATGTTGTCTATGTATGTCAGTACATGAGGTATGTCTTCTAACAGTAGTCTTGTCATTGTTGGATGAGATGAATATATTTTGGTTGAGGTCAATGTGGCAAATATCCATTGATGGAGATTAAATGGCGTAGTAGATGATATTAACTGTAATGAGTCATGTGTAGTCGCTGTTTGCATGTCACTGTTTGTTGTGTTTTGCTCTTGTGGTGATGTTTCTGTCCTGTGTCTATTGACGTTGTTATAGTCTGGCGTTGAATGTGTGTAGTATGATGCTGCACTGTCGTATAGACTGGTTATCTCCCTTGGGTGTTGTTTTGTCTTCTTCTGGGGTTAATGTGAGTGGTTTGGTGTTTATGTCGGTGTAGTTTCTGTGTATGATGTCTGTCTACTGTTGTGTTCGTTCAGTAATGAAGAATGAATTCGTCGTTCTGGTGTGCAGATTCGGTGGTCTGTTTTAAATTTGAATCTGGACATAAATTGTTGTTAGGCATATACTTGCAATTACAGAGTGTATAGGTAATGAGGAAGGATAATGATAATATAGTTAAGCAATAAAGGAATGCTATTAAAATATTGCTGTGTTTTGATTTACATTACATCGCTTTGGTTGCTGTTTGGTTTGTGATGGTGACTTTACTTTCTTGGTTTTGTGTTTTAGTTTCTGTTCATTGGGTTTGGGAAACTGATGAACAGACATGTTAGTTGTGTCTAGTTAGTGAAATGTTCTTCCAGTATGTTGGGAAAATCTATAGTAATGTTTGCTTGTTGTAGCGTGTTTGTTTCAGATTGTTTCATTGCAGAGGCTCTGGCAACTGTATTTGTTGGTATGACCTGTTCATACCAGGTGGTTATCTGCTGTTGTGTAATGTCTATAACTTGAGGAAGATTTCCAATGATTAAATCGCAGCATGGATTAGCTAATGCGGCACATTTTACCTTACCTGTTAGAAAAGGTGTTTTGATATGTGCCCATGCGATTGGATACTTTTCAATGTTTCCTGAAAATGTTCTACAGGTGACAAATTTCCCTGTGTAATCTGAGGGCAGTAGAAACTGTCTTCTCAAACCAATAAGGGTACTGCCACTATTCATCAAAAAACTAGCTAATTTACCGTTGACGTAGCCCTGATGGATATCTAGTTTACCTTTTACATCGCAAACTGCGTTTGCCTATTCATTTGTGGTTTGTACTCTATGACCACAGGATACGTACCATTATCACGAAACCGATTGCAAGTTGTACATTTCTCTAGATGGAAAATATCAATACTTTCAGCAGCGTTTGCTGGTTGTTGTTCTTCTTCGTGTTCTTCCTCAGAAGATGAACTATCAAACATTTCTGCATTTGCTTTTCTTGTCATTTGTTTACCTTTACATGCATGGCGCCAGTGCTCGTACGCTTTGCAAAGGAATCATTTAGTTTATCTTTTACAGTTCTTTCGTTCACTTCTTGTTTATCTATGAAGTTTTGTAGGTAAGTATGATATGCTGGATTCTTATCACACATCTCTTTTTCATTGTGATTGTAACTGCAGTGTTTACATTGGTAGTTTCTGAATTTACCTAATTTTTTTGATTTATTGTACATAGTTGGTTTGGGTCTGTCATATGTAGCGGCTGATACAAATTCTGTATCTTTCAAAATATTAACAAAGCAATCATTTTTGGCTGTGAAGTAAGCCGACCCACGTTTTTCTATCTGTTGTACTGTTTCACACTCACACTCTTGCAAAAAACGTGAAAAAGGTAATGGTAGTTATGAGATTATCTTATCTCTCAACATGAGGTCTTTTAAACTTTAGTTGATGATAGCCATTTACTAAAGATGTCTTGAACTAGGGATGTATAATCTGAGAATTTTGTGATGATTTTGGGGATAATTTAGAAAATTGTTCTCTGTACCCTGCTTCATCTAATAAGAAATGTGCGATAATTTTGGCTTTGATGTAATGATAGTCTTTTCTTAACTCAATGGGAATGGTTTCTATGACTTTAAGAGGTTCTCCAGATAGACTTCTCATGTATATGATATCCCAGTCTGAAACTGGTACCTGGTAATGCTCCATTCTGATTTCATAATTCTGACACCAGGCAGATATGCAGTCACCAGTAGTGAAATTTTTGACAATACCTTGGTATTTCTTATACTGGTTTTCTTTTTCTTTGATTTCTAATTTTCTAGTTTCTTTCTTAGTATCAGCTTCGATTTCTAGTTGGTTCAATTTGAACTGCATTTTTATTTCTTCCCTCTTACTTTGTGCATTGATTTCTGTCTCTCTAATTCTGGCTTTGAGCTCAGTATGTTTATTTTTAGCATCAAGCTCAACTTTCTTCAATTCTGATTCAGCCTGTTTATTTTTAGCATCAGGCTCAACTTTCTATAATTCTGATTCAGCTGTTTATTTTTTGCATCAAGCTCAGCCTGTTTATTTTTAGCATCAAGTTCAGCTTTCTTTAATTCTTTCTCTGCTGCCCTGTCCTCCCTTTCTCTAGCTTTCTCTTCTAATTGAACCTGCTCTGTATATTTCATCTCACTCCATTTAGATAAAACTTCTCCTGTTAAACCTAATTTTAGTCCTGACTCTATGAAGTCGTGTAGAGTAGCCATGATAATTTGAAGATTGCATTAGCACCAGCACCAAAATTATAGTATATGATCAAATTCACTAAATCTGATACAATAAAAGATAATAAAATGTAGTAAATATATAATGTGTACAATGTGGAAAAAAAAATACCGGTAGGGCCTGAAATCTTACAAATATATGTGAAAGGAATACTTAGCTGCCGATGACGTTAGGAGCTTTTGATGTACTTCGATATCTACACCCTAAGAGGGGAGAGGGGGTGTCGGTACTTTACGGCTTGGAAATAAACTTCACTTTGTCTTTAAAACCCGGAGATAAATCTGTTTGCTGGGGGGAAAATGTTAGCATATGTTCGACTCTGTGGTGTGTGCGAGGTCGGTGAATTGTGTATAGGTTTGTATGCAGTCAAGTATGGGTGTGAGTTTGTCATCGTCGTTGGTTCATAGAGTAGTAGAGGTCTTAGTAATTTCAGGTTCTCGTGCGAGCTAGACTTTCTGAACTGAGCTGCTATTGGTCACTCTCTTTCAGCGTACAACTCAGAATTACCTACGTTCTAGCATTCCACTTTACATACAATTCAAAATTCAAATGGCGGTGATGTGCATTTTACATGTATGCTGTCGAAACACATTCAAATATATGGTTCAAAATCAAATAACATCCTCACGTTCAAGTATGTAATTCAAAACTGGACGAGAAGTTAATATTCTAATGTATGGTTCAAAATCCGGACGAGATCTCCACGTTCATCCCTGTCATGGTCTCATTTATATTAACATTTGGCTCGTTCTCCAGATGTCACAGAATGATGATAGTTTAGTGATTCCCAGATAAAACTAAATGTAACATTAATGGCAATATAGGAGAAGGGTTAACAATCATGTACTTTAGTCTGAGATGAGGATAAATTAAAGATCATTGACCGACGGATATAAAAATAGGATACAGGTGTTCGCAGAGGTCATTGCCTGACGATCTGATCGGACGGACACGGGAAACGGGGAGATCGCGTTGGGGAAAAATGAACGGAGAAAGCGATCAACGGGTTCGGACTCTTTGAAGTATTAGCGTCAGGGGAACCCAGGGAAACAGCGTAATAACGGAACGAAACGAGCAACTAGCCACTACGTGATTTCACCGCCTTTTGATGTACAGGATACGTCAAGAGACGAGTGTTGAGGTATGAACATCAAACAATAACGGAAGAACGGGAGGCCCAATATAAATAGTAGAAACTGGGTTTTCTGTTTTAGTATGTGTTCCCAAACTGGGCAGAAATCTCTATGCCTCCTGTAGGTGGAAAGACATACACATCCCTGATTGTTGAACGAAGATTGGATATTAGTGTGTTATTCGCTAGTGTATTTCAATTCAGGGAGTCCGATAGAGTATATAAGGTATTATAATCTTAGCATAATAGTAGCATAGGGATATAGGTGTTTGTACTTGATTTGTGGCATTGCATTCGTTTATCTAATCGTGTAAACTTTAGTGCACTCATAAATCGTATGTCCGTATGTTTTTCGGAGGCTTCTCAGTATGGCTGGAGAAGGACTCTCACATAAGAAAATAATATGAAGCAGACTCATATCACCAGATTACCTATCTTCTCCACAGGTTCCAATCCCCATATTGAAATCAGAGAAGAAATGAAGGTTACGGCACTTGAACAAATAAAGTACCTACGTAGAACCAACAAGAACATAGACATGTTTTAATATGAAGAAGTGATAACGTAACGTCAAATACAGAACACTGTATGCTCAAACGAATATACAACTAAAGCCCTTAAAAGGAAAAGACGTTAACCTGTGGCAAGCAGGGATACTTAAAACTGCATGTAATTGCACTGTGCAGAAACATTACACTTTATTAACCATAGACATTGTGTAGAACATTTCTAGTAACTCTAGACAATGTGGGATAGTGGCGGTGTGTATTCAGAGGTGGACTATAATACCTTCCAAAACGGGAAATATATGAATTTCAGTGACTTACCAAATCGGATTATTTTCTGGTGATAAGACATTGAACAGTTGTTTTCTTCAAGAATTGGATTAAGTCCAGACTCAAGCAGGAGGAGATCATCCAGGGTGAGATCACTCCATTTCTATGTGTGCTGTCCTGTGTTTTGGCCGACAGAAGAGTCGAGAAAATCTACGGCACATACGAAGTAAAAAGTCCTATCTTGCATTCACACTAGTAGACAATACCTTCTACATATACACAGTCCATCCATACACCAGACATAGTTTTATTTAATAAATATTTTATTAATTGTTGAAAGAAACTGTTGTCGGGGTAAGGATGAAGGAATAATAGAGAGAGAGAAAGGAATAGATATATGGAAGGGAAGACAGAAGGGAGGAGTGTAGACAGAAGTCAATCAAGAATCCCAAAGAAGAAGAAGTAATAAAGTGTGCTTGTTCATTCCACGTTCCTCCCGGGACGACAAGCGACATTAATTGGTGGAGCAGCGAGGTAGCAGCCAATGCTTAGTGGTACCATCCCTAGCGAGGTACCTGCATATAGGTACATTAAAATGTAACTGCATAGCAGGGTACATGCATATTGATACCTACATTTTGGGATATACCTGTAAGTATAGATAAGGATGACTTTTAATGGAAGCCTGTCCAGGGGATATATGGTGCCAGTACTTTAATGTTGTGGACCGTACAGTGAGAAAGATCCAGACAGGAAAATTGTGGATAGGTGTTCAAACACAGTACTTACCTGTTCACACTTTCACACGTCTACATAAGTCTTTATCCTATATCTTCTCGTGAGGTTGTGAGAGTAGTTGTGGGGTACTGTGTGATGTCATATATAACATATAGATATTAACATAAGTATATTTAAGTGAGATAAGTAGTACATACTTACTGCCTTGGGGTCTCTTTACCCAACCTGCGGACTTACCTGCTTTTACTATGGCCACTCATAAACTAGAGATGGAAGAACTGAGGGAAAGGGGTGAAGCAATGGGGTTGTCTGGACAAGCCCATTCCGAGTATATACAAGTGGTAGAAAGAGAGCGTCGTCAAGCAGAACGAGAAGATCGAAAGGCAGAGCTCGAGCTTAGAAGAAACTGGAAATGGAACAGTAGGCCAAGAAACTGGAAATGGAACAGTAGGCCAAGAAACTGGAACAGGAGGCCAATAAACTGGAAATGGAACAGGAGGCCAAGAAACTGGAACAGGAGGCCAAGAAACTGGAAATGGAACAGGAGGTCTGGAGACTGGGACTGGAACAGGACAACAAGAGGTTGCAAGCAGAGGAAGCCAACAAGATAAGGGAACATGAATACCGCATGAGAGAGCTAGAACTCAGAACACAAACTAAGGGTGAAATAGATGCAGCAGAAGGAAGTTCATCTTCACCTGGGGCAACTCACATGATTGGACAGGGTTACCATGCCATGAAGTTTCCCTTGGCTGTCTTTGAGGAAAGTAAAGAGAAGATATACCAGTTTTTGGATCGGTTCGAGGCCATGGCAGTCGCTATGGGACTGGATAGAAGCCGATGGGCTCTTAAATTATCCCAGGCATTACGTGGTTCGGGGTACGAGGTCTACACACGCCTACCACCAGGACAGGAAAATCATTACGAGGAATTAAAAGCCGCTTTGATGAAGCATTATGAAGTCACAGCACAAACGTATCGGAAGAAGATTAGATCGTTTAGACGAGAGCCGGGAGAGCTATTCGCCGCCTACAGTCTGAGGCTGAAATCATTCCTCCAAAAATGGATGGACTTGGCAGAGTTCAAGCGGGACTATGACAGTTTGGAAGAGCTCATGGTGGTCGACCAGATGCGACAGCAAATGTCAGAACCACTGAAGACATTTTTAGGAGAACAAGGGGCGGAACGGCTGGACGTTGTGAATAAGCTAGCGGAAAGATTCGTAGAAGTCCATGGGGAAGCTAAAGAAATCAATATACCCACCACAAAAGGGCAGGAGAAACAAGACCGAAAGAAATGTAAAAACGGGGAAGGAGAAAAAGTGGAACCTTATATAAAGACGTCAATGGAGAGTTCAGAGAAGGTGAAGGAAGGAAACCAGAACACCTCGAATTCTCCAGCTAAACGACCGTGGTCCGAGAAGTGGTGTTCAATCTGCAAGGTGCCCTCTCATAACACAAAAGACAGAAGATCGAAACCGAAAAGTTATCACTTCGCGGCATGCCAAGTGATTCATAAGAAAGTGATCACCGACAAGGCTATGGTCGGCGTAGAAGCTCTGACCAAAGAGAGCCCACGGAAAGTTTGGAAGGGAAAATGGTGCACACACTGCAGGTCGAAAACACATAATACTGTGGACTGCAGTTGCAAGGAAAAGGTCGAGGAAGTGGGACACACTCAGGACCAAGAGAGACCACCTGTGGTTGAACTGATTGAAGTCAATGGCCAGCAGGTGGCTTGTCTCTACGATTCAGGTTTGGATGGGGAAGCTGTGATAGATGCCAGCCTGGTAAGCCCAGACCAACTTACAGGGGAGACCATAGAGATACAGCCGGCAATGAGGAGTGCTGTTACCATGACGCTGCCAATCGCCAAGATGGAGATTAAATTCAGGTACGTCACGGGCATTATTCCAGCTGCTGTATTATCTGACTCCTTATTTCCCATGATCATTGGCACGAAATATGTCTTTTTGGGGGTGCCCAAACAGCCAACCCACAAGGGAGCAGTAGCCAGCGGATCTCAAGGGAAGGAAAAAGAGGCAGAGACACTATGCGACAACTCGGTGCTAGGGGAATTGCATACTGCCCAGAGGAAGGACACTACGTTGCGTCCTTGCTACAGGAAGCTGCAAAGAAGTGCTGAGCCACCAGAACGGGGACAGTACTTTCTGAAGAATAGACTACTCTACCGGAGAGCTGGGAGGGGACACAACCTGCACGAGCAGTGGGTGGTTCCGGAGACCCACCGTCCTCACATTCTTCAGAGTGGACACCTCATAGCCGAGAATCGACATATGGGTGTCAGAGAGACATTGCAGCAAATTTCCGGCCATTACTGCTGGCCAGGAATGACCGGTGATGTACGCCGGTGGGTTAAGTCTTGTTCAGAGTGCCAGAAAGCACCACCCAACAAGCGGACTAAGAGGAAAATAGCTCTTAAGGTGGAAGACACAGTGGAAGTGTGGGGTCCAGCAGAGACTAATATACTCCAAGTAGGATGGAAAGGACCTTATCCTGTGGAAAAGGTTGTGTCCAAGAATACCTACGGAATCAGGATCGGGGGAGAAAGGAAAAATCTCCCTAGGCATCTCATTAAGAAATATGATGAGAGATCCGAGAGCAAAGCTTCGCACTTTATGGTGATGGCAGCCATTGAGAAAAAGGTTACCAGTCCAGACGAAGACCAGAGATCGCCAGTACAACATAGGAGGGCCTATGGGATAGTACGTGATAGGTCAGATTTACCTAACGAAGGAAGGAGGGAAATCACACGTCAGGGAAAGGACAAGAGGGAAACCTTCACAAGTAACCAAATTCAGAAGGGGTGGGTAACGTCGGGAAAGGCAAGAAATACCCAGGACTCCAACCGAAGATTGGCTTACCAGATCCAAATCGCCCAAGATGGTCCTGGAAGCACAAGTCCGGGAGGTTTGGGAAAGACGACTCGGTCCAACGAGGACGAGGCGGAACATCGCCAGAGGCAAAGCCGGGGGAAACCAAGAGAATATGGAAACAGTGTTACAGTAAGGATGGGACGATCAGTCTGTATTGTGAGCCATCACTTACTCCAGTCGAAAGGAGGTCGACTGAACGTACCGGGGCGATGTGCCAACACTAATGGTGATCATGAGTAGTAGGGTAGGCTGTCCATGAGGTTGCCTACTGGATGAGGTGCTGGTCCTTGTGAGAATCCAGACATATCATCAACAATTAATGTTCATAGCTACTTCACAGAAGCTCAACGCAAGATTGATGAGATGGTAGTTGGTACTACAGCCGTACAACTTCACAGTGGAATACATCCCTGGTAAGGAGAATGTAGGAGCGGATTTCTTATCTAGACATCCAATTCCAGAGGAAGAGGAATAGGTTGGAGGATCATAGGAATCAAAACTACATTGAAGAAGAGTCGACGCGGTCAACTCTCTTAAGAGGGGGCCTATGTCACAGAATGATGATAGTTTAGTGATTCCCAGATAAAACTAAATGTAACATTAATGGCAATATAGGAGAAGGGTTAACAATCATGTACTTTAGTCTGAGAGGAGGATAAATTAAAGATCATTGACCGACGGATATAAAAATAGGATACAGGTGTTCGCAGAGGTCATTGCCTGACGATCTGATAGGACGGACACGGGAAACGGGGAGATCGCGTTGGGGAAAAATGAACGGAGAAAGCGATCAACGGGTTCGGACTCTTTGAAGTATTAGCGTCAGGGGAACCCAGGGAAACAGCGTAATAACGGAACGAAACGAGCAACTAGCCACTACGTGATTTCACCGCCTTTTGATGTACAGGATACGTCAAGAGACGAGTGTTGAGGTATGAACATCAAACAATAACGGAAGAACGGGAGGCCCAATATAAATAGTAGAAACTGGGTTTTCTGTTTTAGTATGTGTTCCCAAACTGGGCAGAAATCTCTATGCCTCCTGTAGGTGGAAAGAAATACACATCCCTGATTGTTGAACGAAGATGGGATATTAGTGTGTTATTTGCTAGTGTATTTCAATTCAGGGAGTCCGATAGAGTATATAAGGTATTATAATCTTAGCATAATAGTAGCATAGGGATATAGGTGTTTGTTCTTGATTTGTGGCATTGCATTCGTCTATCTAGTCGTGTAAACTTTATTGCACTCATAAATCGTATGTCCGTATGTTTTTCGGAGGCTTCTCAGTATGGCTGGAGAAGGATTCTCACATAAGAAAATAATATGAAGCAGACTCATATCACCAGATTACCTATCTTCTCCACAGGTTCCAATCCCCATATTGAAATCAGAGAAGAAATGAAGGTTACGGCACTTGAACAAATAAAGTACCTACGTAGAACCAACAAGAACATAGACATGTTTTAATATGAAGAAGTGATAACGTAACGTCAAATACAGAACACTGTATGCTCAAACGAATATACAACTAAAGCCCTTAAAAGGAAAAGACGTTAACCTGTGGCAAGCAGGGATACTTAAAACTGCATGTAATTGCACTGTGCAGAAACATTACACTTTATTAACCATAGACATTGTGTAGAACATTTCTAGTAACTCTAGACAATGTGGGATAGTGGCGGTGTGTATTCAGAGGTGGACTATAATACCTTCCAAAACGGGAAATATATGAATTTCAGTGACTTACCAAATCGGATTATTTTCTGGTGATAAGACATTGAACAGTTGTTTTCTTCAAGAATTGGATTAAGTCCAGACTCAAGCAGGAGGAGATCATCCAGGGTGAGATCACTCCATTTCTATGTGTGCTGTCCTGTGTTTTGGCCGACAGAAGAGTCGAGAAAATCTACGGCACATACGAAGTAAAAAGTCCTATCTTGCATTCACACTAGTAGACAATACCCACTACATATACACAGTCCATCCATACACCAGACATAGTTTTATTTAATAAATATTTTATTAATTGTTGAAAGAAACTGTTGTCGGGGTATGTGATGAAGGAATAATAGAGAGAGAGAGAAAGGAATAGATATATGGAAGGGAAAACAGAAGGGAGGAGTGTAGACAGAAGTCAATCAAGAATCCCAAAGAAGAAGAAGTAATAAAGTGTGCTTGTTCATTCCACGTTCCTCCCGGGACGACAAGCGACACCAGAACAGGGGCGAAACAATCATACACATTCAATGATTACACTCTTACACGCGGCAACGTGAAGTAACTCCTTTTATTCACGTAACCTATTTACATTGGGTACATTCGTGGAAGTTGCACTCATAATCATGCGCAACTCGTACATTATCACAGCAGTATATACACGCATCATACATCTTATAATAGAATAATACAAAATAATTCTCTCACTGCCTCAGCTCAAGCACATCTCAATCAACCAGTCAGTCACGCCTTCCCTCATTGCAGCCATCTCACAATGATCATGAAACACAAGCATAACCCTGTCTGTCCGTCCGTCTCGCTGTCCTAAACCCGTCTGCTTGACACAGGTATGTTCGGTCAGTCCTTCACTTCTCACAGTTCGTGCGATCCGTGCGGGGTACCGTGGCATGACGCCCACAGGGCTTCAATTGGTTAGCAGTTGACCTGTACTCAGTGACACCAGGCTGCCTGTCCTGATCGCCTGTCGTGAGCTGTCCTCCACTAACTCCTGTCATGCAGGATATTGGGTTCCTGACATGGCACTCCAAGAGGTGGTGTCCATGCCTACTCTGGCATTGAAATCCCCAAGGAGTATAAGTTTGTCTCCTTTGGGAACAGATGTTAATACATTGTGCAGGTCCTCATAGAACTTGTTCTTGACATCATCTTCATTTGTCATAGTTGGTGTGTAGACACTCACAATGGTTGCATTCTTTCTTCCATTCAGCAGGGGCAACTTAATGGTCATAAGCCTGTCTTTTATAGCCTTTGGAAATCCAGCTCGTTTGCCAACCAGGGCCGACTTAATGGCATATCCCACACTGGATTGGCGTCTTTCTTTGCTTTTCCTTCTACTCCAGAAAAATGTGTAGCCGGCACCTACTTCACAGTTATGGCCTTCTTCTGCGAGTCGTGTCTCGCTCAAGGCTGCAATGTCGATGTTGTACCTGCCCAGCTCTCTCACAATGAGTATTGTTCGTCTCTCTGGACTCGACGCGCCGTCTCTATCTAGTAGGGTGCTTACATTCCAAGTTACGATTGTTAAGGGAATATGGTTTGCTCTTTTAGCTTTACCTAGTTTTTCTTTGTTTGTATGTCGACCGCAGTGTAGGAAACTCACCAACCGCGGCTAGCTGGTTAGGTAATGATGGAGCAGACAATGTTTAGGGCACCTTTTCTAGCCTCTTCCTCATGCTATGGAGGTGAGCAGTGTGTTCCTACAGAGGGCTGCCCAGTCGCTCAGTGGGCTGCCGAATCCCACTGCTGCTCCGGTCAGTAGAAGACGACCATATGGCCTGAGCCACCTGTGTGCAGGTCTGCGACTACGGCTGCCAACGTACCCACGCCTGCCGCTTCGCCGCTCGCCCATCGCCATAGGCTTTGAAGGTTATATATGATGTTGGATGAAGAATGACTTGCGCGATGAATTGGATTAAAGTGAGGAAGAGTTGCGCAATTCGTCGACCTCACTCTCTCGCCTGAGTCCAGTGGCAAGACAAGTCGAGACGACTGGAGACAATTAGAGGTGCACTGGATGACCAGGGCGCTCTACGTGCCTTGCCGTGCTCATTACCTTCCACAGAGCTTTGCTGGTAAACGGTGTCTTGTCTGTTGAATCAGGAATGATTTCTTCCGCGCAGTGTGCCGAATCCTGTGATCACATGCTGGGTAGGCATACTCTAATTCACCGATCAGTTTGACACCAAATCGACTACCCACGCCATCCTGTCACAGCTGTTGCCCGGGTGGCGGCAGCTGTCGCCTGCTGACAGCTACTAGGAGCCACAAGCATGAGCTGCATGTCAGGCTTTGACCAGTGGGGGATAGTCCCTTGAAAAGGGAGTGACAGCCATCCTTAACAAAGGTACTACCGATGCCTGACACCCCATACCCCCCAAAGAACTATCTTACGCAGTACGTCACTATCATTGAATATAAGAAATAGAGTATTGTAATGTTATGTAAAACTTGTTTTGTTGCATGGCAATGAATTATGGAACCTGAAAAACAAATTAGGTTGAGCTTAGAAGCAACAGAAACGTGGTTCCTGAAACGAAAATTGCAAATACCTTGAACTTCCAGAGTAACTAACAACGATTGTCTAGAAGAGGATGAAGAAACTAAAACATTATAATCTCATAAGAAAGAGACAAACATAATTCTTTGGTCATTTGATAAGAAGGCCGGTCTCCCTGGCTGAGGCGTTAGCAGCTTTCTCCGTAACCCCGAATACTCTCGTGGTTGGCGTGAGCGCACGAGAATTTGAAGGGGTTCGAGTCGCGCCAGTGACTTACGAGAGTATGGAGCCAGTCGCTCAGAAAGTCGTAGCGTGCTGATGAGCGTAATCTAGCCTAGGAATCAACATACAGCTGAAAGATGCTGGTGTTGACCGCAATATCCTGAAACAGGATGGAAACGCGGGGGAAAAAATTTGATAAGAAGAGAGGCATTGAAAAACATCGTGACAATTTGTAAGATCAGTGGGGAATGAGGCAGAGGCAGACCAAGAGAAATGATGCTGGATGGAGCGAAACAGTGTCATGGAGGAATATGACCAACAGAGTTGAATCAGAGCAGTGCGGACCGAGATCTTTGAGGATTCATTACACATGTACGTGGCAGGGCACTTGATACTGATGATGACAATACCGGGAGAAATTGTCTCATAATTATATTTTCTAGTTAAGGATGTTGTTACAGACCGGAAATTGAAGGTGAACTAGAAAAATGATACTTAATGACAACGCACGGAAGAAACTATCACAGGCTTGATGTCCTTGTCTCATGTTGGACATTGGCGAGTGTGGGAACCGGAAGCTGATGGCATAGTCTCATCGAGCGGAAGTTATTGATTTCCTCAAGGAGGGTCAGTGAACTGCCACAACGTAATGAAGTGAGTGGACAAGAGCTGTGACCCTCAGGCGGTAATGAAAAACAAACCTCTCAGATTGCCAGTTCCTACTTAGAGTGAAGGTTGGGGGTAATTGTCTTCGCAAAATCATCTACATGTGGGGAAAATAGACACTACTGCTGATCTTTCTCTCTTTTTCACTCTCTCTCTCTCTCTCTCTCTCTCTCTCTCTCTCTCTCTCTCTCTCTCTCTTTCTCTCTCGCTCTCTCTCTATCTATCTATCTCTCTCTCTCTCTCTTCCTCCCTCTCTTCTTCTCTAGCCCTGTCTTTCTCTCCCCTTATCTCTCTTTCTCTCTTCCCCTCTTTCTCTCTTCCCATCTTTCTCCTTCTCTCTTCCTCTCTCGCATTCTCTTTTCCTCTCTTTCGCTGTCTCCTGCTCTCTTCCTCTCACTCTCCTTCTCTCTTCCTCTCTCTTTCTCCTTCTCTCTTCCTTTCTCGCTCTATCTCCTTCTCTCTTCCTTCCTCCCTCGCTCTCTCTCTTTCTTTTTTCTTTCTCGCTGTGGCAAAAGGGTTGCGGACGCAATTCGTAATCCCGCATACCGTGTTTAAAAAAAAACAGCTGATTTTCCCCGCAGACTGCCTTGTTTCATACAGGAAATCATTTTGGGAACCAGTTGAGGCCACTGAAACAGTTACATAAATAAACACACATATTATTGTTTGTCAATCATTTATCTTCTTTACATGTGTGTTAATATACTGGACACAGCATTTACGGTCCGATGTGTTTGTGTGTTTGTTATTTGACCTATGCTGGTTTAATCTAAATTATGAGACCTATGGTGCTATCTCAATGGAGTGATACGAATTCTGTCCGTATACCATAGTTGTAGGATGTGTATGTGTATGATAGACATAACTAATGAAGACACTTTTTTTGGAGTGTCTAGTTGGTCATGCGTCGAGGCGCTGTCGCCTTTTGGAGGTGACAGGTTCGAATCCCGGTCGGTAATTGTAGCTTTCAAATTTTATGTTGTTTAGTGCATCCTCTAGTCTCTACTTCTTTCTTCTCCTTCTGTGAGCGCCAAACAATACTATGTGTGTTTATTTATGTAACTGTTTCATGCAGGTATGAGTGCCGGACATTCATAAAGCAATGGCAAACTACTAACTTGTCAAGAAATCATAAACAACTTGTTTTCCAGCTTGTCTGCTCATCGTCTACATTTCACATCTATACAAAAGTATAGGTTCTATGTAGCACTTCAACACTCTTTTTTTCCCCATTGCAATTGACATCTTTTTATTGGTAAGTATGTTTCCCAGTTTGCAAAAGGCTATCTTTGCTATAAAAGACAGCACCTCTTTCCTCCTATGTTCTTATACTGAAGTCTTTATCTGCTACACCGCTGTATCTACCGGAAATGTTACACACTACCGGAAATCGTGATCACGTGATATTTTGCCACAAAACTATTGGATAAACACGAGGACATCAACGCGGGTTAAGTCACGTGTTTTGTGCCGCGTACTCGATCAAAAGAATAAATGGCTGATTTCAGGTTGCGGATCCGTGGGCGTATGTCCTCTCATGGAGAAATAAATTAGTTCTAAGCCTTCTTATTCTCTCTAATCTTTTTAGCAGAGTGATTGCGAATAAATAGTTCATGTATTTCTTGTCTTGCACTAAAGTCAATTGTTCTTGTTGCTTTCTCGGTACGTTAATGTTCGGTTTCTTTATGTTACTCATTTTATATATCACTTTGTAACTTGAGTGTTTGATTTATACTTTGTTTTCCTTGTTATCTATCTATCTATCTATCTATCTATCTATCTATCTATCTATCTATCTATCTATCTATCTATCTATCTACCTATCTATCTATCTATCTATCTATCTTTCTATCTATCTATCTATCTATCTATCTATCTATCCGGAAACTGCAGACGTTTGAAATCAAATGGCATATCTGTTGGAATCATTGGGATGCGAGGCAACAGTACATCTTCTCCTTTAAATTTCACACTTAAAATTGTAGCTTTGATGATATTGTTCAGAGTAAGAAAATTTCCATTATTTTTACGAAAACTTTGATTTTTTTGTTTTTTAGCCATCTAACGGCCTGCAAATTTTTTTTTTATTCCGAATTCTTGAGGTTCTAAGTTTTTATCACTTTATTTATACCAGATACGACTGTGATTCACAGAGAGTATATATTCGGCCCTTTCCCGTTCCCGTTGCGGGAGAAATGGGTTCGAAAATTTTCACGTGTTTAAAATAGATGCATTATTTTTATGACAACTTTGAAGATGCCTTAAAGATTTTTTCATTATATTATAACGCATATGATTATGGATAACTGTAGATAAGCATTTTATATAACTTTGATAAAAATACAACAATTATTTAAATTACATAATATAGCAATGCTACTAAAAGTAATGTCCATTGATATAACTTTTCTTAAGTTAAGTCCCCTTTGCAATATTTTAATTAATGTTAATTTATTATGTAAATAAGTGTTTGTAAACTAACAAACTATGCCAGTTGGCTGTCCGGGAATGAGAAGAACATCTGTAGAAAATTTCATCTCAATCGGATGGACCATTCGTGAACGCATAAAGGACACACAAAGACACACACATTCTTATATATATATATATATATATATATATATATATATATATATATATATATATATATATATATATATATATATATATATATATATATATATATATATATAAGAATGTGTGTGTCTTTGTGTGTCCTTTATGCGTTCACGAATGGTCCATCCGATTGAGATGAAATTTTCTACAGATGTTCTTCTCATTCCCGGACAGCCAACTGGCATATATATATATCGACCGACCGACGATCGATCGATCGGTCGGTGGTCTGTTTGTCTGCTGTCTGCCTGCCTGCCTTTTTCATAACATGGTAATATGCATTGTTAATGTTTATAACATTCAAATGGCAATGTTTTTTCCCTATGTGAATGTAACATGTACAATGATAAATGATTGGAAGACGAGCCTGTGTGCCCAATTTTTGTCATGTTCATTCGTTCGTTCGTTCCATCCATCCATCCATCCATCCATCCGCCCCTGTCTCAATTCGCCCGTCGGACCGTCCCTCCTTCTATTCGTCCGTCCAACAAACCGTCCGTTCTTCCGTCCTTCCGTCCATCTGACAGTCCTTCTGTCTGTCTGAAGGCAACCCAAACTGACCATTACAAAATTTGGCCAGTTATATCAAAAGGTTCTGGCCACCAGCCGGAAACTAGAGAATGTATACCACCCTTATGGCCAACAATCACCCTGGGTAGCTGCTACTTGCGGCTGACTCAATCACAGGATAATTAATCTGAGCCAGGGATTGACCCTAATATAACTTCTCTTGGAGGTTGAACGGGATTTAGGGAATGGTAGAATCGAACTGAATCTGTCGCACCTGTTTGTGGGTTGTCGTTTACCCGCCTGCATTTTGACAAAGAAAGTAGCAGCGGTAGTTTTACCCTGTGTAAATTGTTGATTTGTGTTTAGTCTATGATGCAGTGTAGCGTAAGGAGACGTTGATTAATTTGATAGTTAAGTTTTCTAAATTCCAGTGCTGTGCCAAGATACTGGCTCGAAACAATGTTTTAGTGATGGGAGATGCCTTAAAGAGATTAGAACAAGAATTGCCAATGCGAAGGCAGCCTTTAGCCAGATAAAAAAGACATACTGACCAATAAAAAGATGTCATTTGCAACGAGAAAAAAAGTTGAGGTGCTACATAGAATCTGTGCTTTTGTATTGATGTGAAGCGTGGACGATGAGCAGACAAGCTGAAAGAACATCTGATGGCTGTGGAAATGTTTTTTCCGAGGAAAATGCAAAGAATACCATGGACAGACAGAAAAACCAATAACCAAGTCCTACATGAAAAGAATGAAAACCGTAAACTGGTTAGAGAAATTAGACGTAGACAGTCATAATTTTTTGGTCACGTTATGAGAAGAAATAAATTGAAGAACTTGGTGACAACTGGCAAGATCGAGGGGAAGAGAATAAGGAGATGGTAGAGAAGTAATTACCTTGATGGCTTGGCCACGTTGTATGGTCGAGACAGGAACACTGAGCTGATCCACGACTGTGGTGATCTATTGAGATGGCAAAACATTATCTCCCACTCTTACCGGCATGGTACATGATGATGATGGTGGTGGACACAGCGTGGGTGAATATAACAGTTAAGTTGAGATTGTAGGAATAAATAATGTAAATAAATATTAATGAAATGAACTTTTATACAGCTTTATTTAATATTTCTGGGGTTGTATGTAAATAAGTGTATAACAAATGAACACATAACGAAATTATCACATAAAGCATGGTGACATGAGCTGTGGAGATAACAATTAATCAAATGTTTTATTTGGTTGTTTTGGGATTTCAGGTTTGAAGGTGGTCACAACCCACTACTGGCAACTCTGATCGTATTCCGGTACGAAGCTTTTCCACGTCGGATTGGAAGCACTAGACTCTAGGACAAGGCCCAAGGTTCGTACCGGAATACGATCAGCGATGCCAGTACTGGGTAGTGCTCAATCTTCAAATTATCAAATGTGTTTCCCATGATGACATCAACTATAGTTCGTTTACGAATGATTGCTCTCATTCACAAACATTTTTAACTGTCTGATGCATCGTAAAAATTTTCCTGCCGTCTTATATTTCCCCCTCCCCCCCCCTCCCAAGGAATATGTCTTTTATAGGTCCAACGACAACTTAAATCATGGAAAACGGTGACATTTCTTTTATGTTTTGACGAAAATGTAGTGAATTCACACTAACAAAATTGTTTTACAGTAATGCACGGGTGACGACACTAGACGTATCCAGATCGTATGGAAGTGGATGCAATGTGTAATATTCGTAAAGACAGGAAAGTAGAAGGAATATATTTCTTACCTTATTTTTCATTTCCTTCTTGTTTCTTCAGCTGCTGGTTAATAATGAGTACACAAGGAGTCATGTTACTAGGATGCATTTAGCTTTTTATATGGAGTTCGTGATGGCTTCCAAACAGCTGTGCGATAATGTGCGTATGGAGTGACCAGAGATGATACCGCAATTTAGTCATTGCCATAACCCTGATGAAGTCATGGCATAGTTAAGTATTAACCCAGGTTAGAGATTAGAGGTTATGGTCGTGTTCAGCAAGTGAACACCGGAACATGAAAATTGGGTACTTTTCACACAACGTGGAAGTTGGCACTCACTTCCCAAGTCACAGGAAGTTGGGTCCAGACACGGTTGTCTAGTCTTGAGTTTCGTCGAGTACGGACCACGTTGCGATAGAGTAATGGCTAACACTGCGCCACTCTTTTAAAAAGCTAGTTTTTGTATTAGACTTCGTTGTGTAGTTTATCGTTGAATATTTGAATGTGACAGTGGTGGTGTTCATCCTAGTTTGTGTAGCCCAATACACGTATAAAACTACAATTGGCGTTTGAGTCGACTACTGTTCGAGTTATACCTATGAGTTGATGAAACGTGTGCAGAACATTAGTAAACCATCAGCAAAGTTAAGTGCTGAGAAACGACCATGGTGCGGACTGGAGAAGAAGAGAAGAATTAGTCATATCCCTTGTTGGCCACGAGCAGAAGAAGAATGTAGTTACAAAATCCTGCATAAATCGGCAAACCCATACCTTCAGTTGCATCGTGGCAAATGGGGGATGTATTAATTTTTAAGGATCTGTTCAGCTGTCAGTGTAGTTTGTTCACACGTGCACATGGGTGACAGAACCGTTTTGAGTCTTCGTGAAATATTGTCTAATCTGCTGTTTACTGTTCAGAGACGGAACATGATTACCTTTTTGCACGAAGAATATAGTTGTGAATGTCTCTGTAGTGGGCTTCCTTCTTAGCGGCCAAGATATTGGTCGTCTTTTCATTGAAGTTTATTGATTGATTAGTATCTTCGTATGTTGGCCCGTCATTTGACAAATTGTTTGTTCACACGTTTCTTGTTATGTGACAATATGTCAGTTCCCATCGCAATATTACTCTATTGTTGGTATTCAATGCATTTAGCGTTGTTGTTTTTTTTTTTTTTTCAATGCCAGTTGTTTGTCTCCGTTGAGGACATGCGGAAATGAAAATTCGTCAGTGTTGAATACAAACTATTGCTATTGGCGAATTATATTGTTTGTGCTGATGCTGTAATGTTTAGGGCCTGCAATTCTTCTGAATAGTTGGAGCAAAATATCCCAATGGATGTGCATGTGGATTAATGTCTGCGATCTGCCCAGACTTTAATCTGTGTCGGATGATTCCAGTAGGTTGATGACTGAGTGTTGAATACAAACTATTGCCATTGGCGAATTGTATTGTTTGTGCCAATGCTGTAATGTTTAGGTCCTGCAATTCTTCTGAATAGTTGGAGCAAAATATCCCTATGGGTGTGCATGTGGATTAATGTCTGCGATCTGCCCAGACTTTAATCTGTGTCGGATGATTCCAGTAGGTTGATGACTACTCTCGATTGTGTAAAATTCAATCCATCCTTTATCCAATAGTCATCTTCTTCTTTCAACACATGGTCCTCACATTTTTTCCAATAACTTTTAACAGTATTTAATAGCACGGAATGGGTTAGTATCTTGACGTCAGACAATTTGAACGTAGTATTGTCAGCCACTTCCTGTCCTTTAATTTTAGCCCAAACAAGTTCTATAAGGTTTAAATGAGAATGGACGGTGGATGTTCTCAAGCACATATGGCCATGCTCTTCTATCAACTTGTCGATTTGATATTTCTTGCTTTTTTGCGTCTGTTTTACAAGGGACTACAATTCTATCTTGAAATATGTTTCTGGAAATGGTATGTTTTCCCTTCGGAGCCATATCTTTATTGCTTCCTCTGTGCTCGATGCCGTATGTATTTTGTCTTCTTAGGCAACAACATTGTGATATGATGCATTTTCCATAATTAGACAAGACGGTCTGTCTGGGGATGGACGCACTGTACTCTCGAGCCAATCTCTAAATACATTACCATTGAACTCATTATGATAATCCCCATTGTCTGTATGCTTTGATACGAACACGAGTCCAGCATTCTGCGTAAGCCATTATGCGTACTACCAGCATTGGCTATAACCAAAGGCTGTTCTTTACTACTGAGCACAAATCGCTTTATCTGTCAAACCACTGATTGCCGTGCCTTTTCACTTGTGTGGTGCGCATTGATCCAGGTTTAATCCAAATACACTATGAAATAATTTTATATGTGTAGTACCCTTATTCCACGTAGGTATTTGCTTCTCGTGGCTCCTAAATGTGGTTGCTCGCAAATGATATTTCTGCCTCCCTTGTACTTTCTAAACGTAAAGCCTAATGTCCTTACGATTTTCCGTAAAGTTGTTTTGGGTAGCTCTATGTCATTGTTCTTTCTCAGCTAAACCCTAAGTTTTCTTACAGTCACTGTTTCTTTGGTAACCGGCATTTTCATAAATAGCTCGCCTTATGACATCCTTGTCAAAGCTGTCTACAATTGCCATTCTAACTACTGTTTGCTTATTGCGTTGTGGTTTCATTCCAGATTCTTGCACTCATCGACAAAATGACCGTTTACTCAAACCCAATGCATGCACTGTTCTTTTCCATGATATGTAATAATATGAAACAGTTTTCTGCGATCAGCTTCTTGACAAAAATATGTGTACATTATAAGGATGCTTTGAAGTGTACACAATTTCATATTCAATCCCATTCAACAATATTAACACATTCAGCTGTTAGCGATTTAGAGGTGTAAAATATTTAGACAAGGATGAAGATAAAGATATCCCGGTTGAGATGGGTTCACATCATTTGTAGCCTTCTTAAGGAAGCCTGGAAATTGGCTCGTTTACACCCACGTGAGGACAACTACAGAAAAAGCAAATTTCCTGCACGAATTTTAGAAATACAGGCTCCTATGGAATGCGTGGAGACCACGGAAGTTTACCACTGACCATATAGAAGGTTGCATCCTGTAATGTAAATGGACTAGTATGCGTTTTTCCTCGCTCATGGGGTTTCCAGCAGTCCATCACAATGTTATGTATGCACAGAACATATAATGTGTGAACTGACCATACAATGTTAGCACAGGACATATAGTGCGTAACAGAACATACACTGTTAGTATAGAACATCCACTGTGTGAACAGAACATACTTTGTTATCCCAGAACATCATCCACCAATAAATCACCAAAGTCCTGATTCACGATCAAATATATATTATGGAATCAAAGGCTGGAGTGCGGGTTATTCTGTGAAAGCTTTATGCTCAACATGGAATAACACATGTTGTGAAAAAAAATTGATGACACTATATATATATATATATATATATATATATATATATATATATATATATATATATATATATATATATATATATGTGTGTGTGTATATATATATATATATATATATATATATATATATATATATATATATATATATATATATATATATATTCAAAACAATGTTTTTATATATATATATAGTCACTAAATTTCAGATAAATGTCTTTCTGTCTCCTCTGTAGCTGTTACAAATCAATGTAATACATCATATCTTCTACCCCCTGACTGGAATGGTTAAATGTTCTAAGCCCATAAATGACGGTCTCTCCCTTGGGTCAGTTCATATCTAAGGTTCCTACCCAGTGTCGAGCTATGCATGATAAAGTTATACTGGCTGTCTCCAACACCTTGGTTTTCTCAGTATTCAGGTAATTGTTCACAGAGTCAATCTCTTTGCGGATGGGGATGATGAGGGTTGCGTGGTAGTTACTGGAATACTGAATGATCTGGTAGTTTATGGACATAGGTCACAATACCTCTACCGCATTCAGCTAGTAATGCCGCATCACCAGGATTGATTGAACAGCATTCATATTGGTAGGCCAAATTTACTTCACCCATCCATAGTACAAACAAAATACCAACTGCTTATGCATATGACAAAATCATATGTCATCATAAAATAAAACACGTAAAGGGGGTGGAAAAATTAGGAGGAGGAAGGAGAGTGGTTCCACTCAAAGGTGAGATCACTACCCTCTTCTCCCTAGATGGAATTCATTCCAACATCTGATGGAGTATGACCAGTATCTGCCTAGGGATCGACAATTGTTCTCCATTGATGCTGTAATGTCATGATGTGGTCAATTCATGATGAAACAAGGACAGTAAGATAAGATACGGTCATAAAGATGAGACCAAGTTGTCCTGTTGTGACAAAGTCATCAGGTTGTGATCATGCAAAGTTGAGACAAGGTCAGAATGATGTGGCAAAGTCCTGTTGAAACGAGGTCATCATGTTGTGACAAGGTCATGTTGTGGCGAAGGCATGTTTAGATAAAGGCATGTGGTGACCAAGTCATGTTGTGCCAAAGACATGTGTGATAGATGCATGTTGAGACAGATGTATTTTGTGACAACTGCACGTTGAGTCAGAGGCATGTTGAGACCGATGCATGTTAAGACAAGGCATGTTGAGACAAATGTAGGTTGAAACAAAGTCATCATTACCACATCTCATCATTCTACGTCTGTAATGCAAGACTGGCCTTCATTCCTCTTCGATTAAACTGGGTTCTCAAGTACCATCCTCCATCATCATTATTAGTTCTTTTGACTTTTCGTACCAGGGGGGAAATTCGAAGTTCTCTTCCGGCAATAAAAGTAATGATCATGAACCAACATTAAATGTAAAACACACACAATGAAAACTTATAAATCTTTTTCACGAATTAATGCGAGAGCCTTTATATATATATATATATATATATATATATATATATATATATATATATATATATATATATATATATATATATATATATATATATATATATATATGCATCTAGCATAAGTAATGGGTCGAACACAAACACATATTATCCCTTCCAGCTTTCTCCTCTGAGCAAGGGGTTTGAAGACCACGTCTGAGCACACAGTTCAGTGATGGGCTGCTTTACGGCCATCTTTCAAAACGCATTTGGCAGAGCAATGAACGTAATAAATCACCCAGTCATGTGTGATGCTGGCGGTGCGTGCAACGTCTGGCAAACATTCGGGTATATGGTGCATCTCTCTTTCTTTATTAATAAGCATTAATTCTCATGACAGGAACATGGCAAATTCACAGAACATATTCATGAAAGATGTGAACAGAATAATCACATAGTATATATTCATAAAGATGTGTCTGAGCACAAGGGTTTTAAGAGATAGACACTTAGCAAAATTTGCTCTGCAGAAGCACCAATACATAGAATGTGCATTTAAAGTGTGCATTTCAATTGCATAGAGAATAGTATTTATATATGCATTTACGATGTAATATCATTTTGTAGCATATGGAGATAGAATGTCTAGCAGAATGGTTTTAGCATGACAGATTCAGCGATGAAAAAAGCATGGCGCATTGCAACATTTCCCTTTCACACAAGAACATGTGTTTTGATCATTTTTTAAGAAGCGTAAACATCACAATTACACCATTATACATACAAACACCGTGTTACCCTAACTTCACGGAACGTCGTACCACATATATATGGTCGAACTTACCTGAAGGATCCCAGAACACCTGCGACTCCTAATTGAATAAGCTAGTGTCTCTCACTAAAGTTTGGTGTGGAATGAGCTATTTTTCACCGCCATTTCTGCCTGGGGACTGTCGCCGGTATTTTAGGTCCCTTTAAATAATCGTTTTCTTTCCTTTAAGCGCTAACTTTATTCCACATCGGGTGAGATTTCTATATTTATCGTTAATGTAATTTTTCTTGTACGGTGCTCCACTTGTGTCTTGGTGATAAATCTCAGAAAATCTGAGATGACTGGGAAAATATATCACAGCGATAAATGGTCATCATCATCATCATCTACATCTTTTACTTCTGCTGTCAAGCGTCGTGGGGAGGAATAATTTTCGCAACAGCGCCCAATGGGCGGCGCTGGATTGTTTCATTATGTGTGATTGTACAATGTCTTTTATGTCGTCAATCCATTTTCTTCTTGGACGTCCTCTTGGTCTCGTCGAAAATGAACTTTGATTTAAGGCCAGTGATGGTATTTGATGGTGTTGCATTCTAACGACACGTCCAGACCACTTGATCTTCTGTCTTTCAATAAATGTGGTACAAGGTGTTGATCCCACTGTCTCTCTGATAACAGCATTTCTTACTCGGTCTTGGATTGCTAAGTTGGCAGCTCTCCTCAGGCATCTCATCTCACAGGTGTTGATTTTGCGAAAGAGTGATTTGGATAAAGTCCAAGTTTGAGATTGGTAGCATAGGGTTGGTGTGAATATGCTGTTTATTATCTATCGTTTTGCGGACAAGGGTATATTTGGGTTAGTTAGTTAGTTAGTCGACAGAACATCCTCATTGCACATCGAAGCATTCAGTCCATAAGTGCTCTGATCCCCTCCTCAGCAAATCCCGCAGCGTGTAGCGGCTAACGACGCCAGTTCTGTGTTGGTTTATCAATCTTCTTTGGCTTCCTGCGTAGTGTTCTTGTTTGGCCACACCTCTTTTAATTTTCTGCTCTCGCAGTCTGGCCATTGTTGTAGATTCACAGTCATCACTTGGTTCTCGCAAAAGTCTTACTTCTCGTAGAGCATTCAGAATGTCGGCCTGGTCCATGGCACGTCCGCCCTCCATAGTAGCCTCACCTGCGAGCTTGTCAGCCCGCTCATTTCCTTGTACTCCAGCATGCCCTGGCACGAAGATGAAACTAATCTTTGCCAGTCGAGACCGCTCCAGAGGCAGCAACCATTCTCTTCGGATCGACCCCTCCTCTATCCTCTTGATCATGTTCATTGAGTCGCTAAGGAAACAAGCCCTAGTGAATGTCTGTGTCTCGAGCCGTGTTATTGATTTACTTACTGCCATGACTTCCATGGTCAGGCTACTTGTGGTTTCAGTAAAAGCACCAGAGTCCTCCTTCACAATTCTCCCTCCGGCCCGAGCTGTAAAGGCCCATGAGCTTCTCACATGTCGGACGACCGACCCATCTGTGTAGATGACCGCGTCACCGTCTAGCGAATTCTCGAAAATCAACGCTTGTACTTCAGCCTCAACAGCAGCCGGATTTTCTTGTCTGCATTTTCTGTCAAGTTGGATGCAAACTGAAAAGGATGTGCAGAAGTCTGTTGGCACTTGCACCCACTCCTCGCCAGGTTCTAAGTCCTCAAGTGAACACACCTGTTGAAGAATGTCTTCGGCTTGACCCATCCACGACCGTCCTCTTTTTAACCTGCTGCCCTTCACCTTCCTAATTTCACTATGCAGTGGATGTTGTGTGTTTGCGTTAATTCTGAGGAGTATATTTGGGTGTTTCAGTATATGAAAGCGAACTAGCTTTTTGACATCTGATTTCGATTTCTCTGTCCAATCTGCCATCTTCTATGGACATACTTCCAAGATATTTGAATTCTTTAACTTGTTTTAGAGTTGTGCTGTTTATCTATATACTTAGTGGACCAGGCGATCTGCTAACTTCCGTCCGCCCATCTTGAGAAAAAAAAACGAAACTGTCCACCTTGTCTCAACCAGCCTATGTGGCATCGGTTATTGTTCTGGTGGTTCATGGTGCGAGGTAAGTTTGTTTATTTCTTTGCGCCAGTGTTTTGCTGGCTTATCGAAGTTGACCACTTTATGCCTGTGTCTTCAGCTGGGGGTTTCGTTGGCCGGCAAGTTGTATCTCTTTTGACGGTTTATTCTGTCGGTGTTGGCTCCTTGTGCATTTCATCTGTGTTGTTTTAGTCCTTACAAGGGATTTTTATGGAAGAGCGGCTGGTCGAGTGGCTAGAACGCCGGACTCTCGTTCGGGAGACCCAAGTTCGATCCCTCGGTAAGGTGTGGGATTTTTTTCTGTCGGGGGCAAAAAGAAATCCTAACCTGCACAGTTCGCGGCGACTGCACTAGCCAGGCGGCCTTTATTCCTCGGGCTCGAAGACCCCTCTGCCATACACCGCAAGGTACTATATTGGCAGTAAATGACAGTCAGTTTTTTTAAGGGCTTTTTATTTGGGCTTCTTGCTTCCTGTTTTGTGAATTGCCTTCATGAGCTTGTCGATGTTTGCATTTTCTTCCTTGCGCTTTTGTTCTCTTGCCAGTTTGAGTTTCTGTTGCCTTTCGATTTCTTCCTCTCTTGTAAACCATGGGACGCATTCTCCGTTATCGTAGTAACATCCAAATAGGTATTCGTCAGTTAAGCGTAGATCTGGGTACACCGGGCATTTCTGCCACTCTTTGAATTTCTTGGGATACTTTTCTGCCATGCGTCTTCTGTATTCCTTTTTCCTGAGTGGCAATAACCGCTCAGTTTCTCTGCATTCCGCGATAAGCTCCTCCAGTGTAAACATCTCCTCTTTGTTGACGTTCTTGTGTTCGTCTAGGTTTTCTTCAGAGGTCTGGCGGGATATTGGCTTTCCCTTGAGTTTCTTGGGTGTCGTGGTTGGACTGTTGGCTATAGTTTGCGGTTCCGACTCGAACTTTTGTTGCGGGTTTCCTGTGTTGCTTCCCGTTGCTTCTGTTGGTTTGCTTTGCACTCTATACTTTTGTAGCATTTCTCTCTCCGCCTTGATTTCTTGTAAAATCTCTTCGTTTTTCTTCGTCACTTGAACCATGGTCTCTACTTCTTGTTTGATCTGTTGCTGGATTTCTCTTATTTCTGCCTGCAGCTTTTCATTTTCGTTATTCGTCGTCGGTGTTTGTAGCAGCTTGATTTGCTTTTTCAACTCGTCGATCTCGCTCTGTAGTTGTGCTCTTTCAGTTTGCGAGATGCCTGTGGCTGTCTCTAACCTCCGCATTGCTTTCTTAAAAGGTGTTTTGGTGACAATGGCGATTTTTAACACGTCTCTGTGTCTTTGGAGGTACGGACAGCCCAGGTATTGTGCTCCATGTTTGCCCAGGCAGTTGGCGCACTTTCGTTTGCTGTTGGGCGTTCTGAAGCTTGGCCAGCGGACACTCTTTGTAAGCGTGATGGTCGGCGCAGTACCGGAATATCTCCGTCTTGCTGCGACATATTGCTCTGCTGTGGCCGGCCATCTGGCATCTGGAGCATTGCGTGATTTTTGGTAGAAATCCCTCGGGCTGTTGTCGTTTTTGGTGTACCGATACCTGTTGTGGAATCTCACAGCCCTCGGACGTCACCACCGTCAGCGTTGTAGGGGTCCCTGGGTAAGTCAGAATCCGCTCTGCCTTCAGAATGTTGATGTGAAGATTTGCCTCCTTTAGCTGCTTCTGATTTTGTTCATCTGTTAGCTCCATTTTTATCCGCTTGACCACCCATCTGACTGTCTTTGATTCAGTGTTTCTGATTCTGGTGTCTTGCTCTTGCTCCTCCTTCCTCTCAACAGATTTTGTTCTCGTCTGTGGGTAGTCGTTGCTCTTCCTAGTGGTAGTTTCTTTGACTGTAGATTCAGGTACTTTATTACAGCTTGCTTGCAGGCTCTCCACCGGCAGGTTCGTCTTCTTGACAGTCTGGTCGGCTCTCACAGTACACATCTTGGATTTGGTTGTATTTATACTAATATTGTACCTGCTGCATGTTGAACTCAGATTACTAATATGATTTTGTTGTCTGCCCTCATCGCTGTAAAACAGGCACTGATCGTCTGCAAATATAAGTTCATGTATTTCCCATGGACCCGTTGTTTCATCTGGAGTAAAGAATTCTAAATGTTCTGAATCTGTTCTGTCAAGGCTTGCTTCTTTGGATATTCTGCCCATGCATATATTAAATAGCAGAGAAGAGAGCACATATCCATGTCTCACTCCTGTATTGACTGTGAACATATCTTATATACCGTCTTGTGTTCTTACTGCACTTCGGCTCGAGTGGTACATGGCTATGATGTTTTCTAGCAATTGTTCTTGTATCCCATAGTCTTCAAGGATGGTCCACAATTTGTATATGTCTACTCTATCAAAAGCCTTTTCCTGATTTTTTTTTTTTTTTTTTTTTGGTTGTTGCATATCCCTTACATTACGTTGCAGTCACCACCAGCATCTTTCAGCTGCTGTTGATGTACTACGCAAGATTACGCTCAGTAGTTTGTCATTGCTTTCTGAGTGACCGGCTCACATACCCATGTAACGCGGATCGATCCGCTACCGAATCTCGCTCAGCTACGTTACTCACAAGAATATATTGGCTAACGGAGAAGGACGTTAACACCTACGCCAGGGAGACGGCTTTCCGGATCTACAAACACAATATTCTGCTAGTCACTATAATCGATAGTTTTTCACATATTTGTCTAAGTGTAAATAGTGCATCAGTGCAACTTTTACCTTTCCGAAAACAGAATTGTACTTTGCTTAACTGTTGTTCAACTATGGGTCTAGCTCTTTGTTCCAATAGTTTTGCGTACATTTCCCTATTTGGCTCAGGAGTGATATAGCTCTGTATGTTTCGCACGCTCTCATACCGCCTTTCTTTTTTCCATATTGGTACTATTATTGCCTGTTGCCAATCAGCTGGGACTTTTCTTTCTTCCCGTGCTATATTAAAAAGTCCTGTTAGCCATTTAACTCCTGTTTTCCCACAGGCTTGAATAGTTTCTGTGGTCATTCCATCTGGACCCGGTGATTTGTTTTTAGGACTTTTCTGTATAACTGCTTTGACTTCTTCAGGGATGAAATTTGTTTCTTGTTGTCCATGGCTTTTAGGCACAAACGTGAGGTTGTCCATGTTATTATGTTTTGGGTTAAGTAGTTCTTGAAAGTATTCTGCCCACCTTGCTATTCTTTGTTGTGGATTAAATAATGGTATACCTCTTTTGCTTTTTATGATGATGGTTGGGTTGCAGCATGCATCTCTGTTTTTCATTGTCTTGACGCGTTTATAAAATTCTCTTGGGTAGTCTTTGCTAAGGGTCGCGATCTGTTTACCGTATATTGCTCCAGGATTCATCTTTAGATGCTCTAATTGTTCGTTAGGCATTTCGCCGTGCTATTCTATATGTAACATAGTCTTGTTCAGATTTGGCTGTGATCCATTTTTTGAATGCTACATTCTTTTTTGAATACGCTATCTTTAACTTCGTTGTTCCACCAAGCTGTTCTTAATCTTTTGTCCTGCCCTATTTTCTTTGTTCCACATTTATTTTCCAGTGTGTCGAACATGGCAGCCTTGAAAATTGTCCATTCCTTACCTACGCTTGAGTAGTCATCAGGGATATTCTGACGTCGTTTTTTTTTTTTTTTTTTTTTATTTCTTATTGTATTCGCCTTTAGCCGTATCTTCCTGAAGCCTCCTATAATTGATTACATGTATTGGTACCTTTTTGTTTCTTATTTCCCTGCATGTTGAAATTTTTTTTTTTCATTATGACTATGTTTGTGATCGGCATCACCGTATGTATTTCGGAGTGCTCTTGAATCCAATAGTAGTCTTCTGTCTGATTTCCTAAATAGAATAATGTATATTTGAGATGCTTGATCTATGTCATTCCATTTATACCAGGATTTGGTGTGGCTACGACGATGTTGGAAAAAACTATTTACTATTATTAGTCCGTGTTCGGAGCATATAATGAGTAGGTGTTGACCATTGCTATTACATTCAGTCTCTGTGTCGCTGAATGGTCCCAAGCATTCATCCCACTGTGTTCTTCGTGTGCCTATTCGTCCGTTGAAATCTCTCATCTCATCTCATCATGTTCCTCTTGTACCTTCGGTGTCGAGGTGAGGTATAAACATCGTGACAGTGCCCGATTATGGGCTTCATATATCGATATTCCCATGGACTCTGCTATTCCCTCCTTCCAACGTTTACGTGGTCGGCCTCTTCCTCTATTTCCATCTGGTCTGTATATCATTGCTTGTTGTGGTATGCTGTTGACTGGTAACCTACTTGTATGGCCAAACCATTTGACTTGCTGCTTTCTAATAAAATCTAGTGCTGCTTTAACCCCCACTTTAGTCCTGAATTCTTCATTTCTGATCTTATCTCTTCTTGATACGATGAGTATTCTTCTCAGGAACCTCATTTCTGTTGTGATTTTTCTTTTCTCTTTTTCTGTCATTGTCCAGGTTTGGCATTGGTAGCATAGAGTTGGTAGGAAGATTGTGTTGTAAAGTGCTTTCTTAGTAGTTATTAATACATGTTTGTTCTTTAGTATTTGTGTCATTTGTCCAATGAGGTGATTTGCCTTATTGCACCTATTTTCGATTTCGCCTTCTTATCTGCTATTTGATGATATTATACTTCCTAGGTACTTGAAACTCTTTACTTGTTTCAAGGGATGATCGTTTAGGTGAATTGTTGTTGTTTGTTCTTCTTTGGTTATAGTCATTACATCTGTTTTGCTTGTGCTAATTTTCATGTTGAGTTCCCTGCACATTTTGTTTAGACTATTCATGTGGTCTTGTAATTCAGCTTCTGATTTTACTAATAGTGCTTGGTTGTCCGCAAACAGGAGTTCTCTAATGGTTAGATTTGCAGATGGTTCTTCTTCTGTGTTCTCGTCATGCAGTATCCTTGCTGACTCTGCTTGGCTGGTTTCTTTACGTATGTTGTCTATATATGTTATGAACAAGAGAGGGGACAGGACACAACCTTGTCGTACTCCAGATCTTATGGTGAACTGGTATTTCCCAGTTGCTCTCACTATGCATTCACTGTTGTTGTATAAACTTCTACATAGGTTTGTTAGATGTGTGCTCACTCCATATTACTCACTCCGTTGAAATCGCCCATCACAATAAGATCATCTGTCTCCCTGACATTATTTAACGTGCCTGCAAGTTTATCAAAATACTCGTCTTTGTCTTCATCTCTGTAAGTGTCATTACATGGGGCGTATGTTTGTATAAAAGTCGTTGTTCTATTTCCTTCTTTGATCTGTACTAGTATTATTATTATTATTCTTTCTTCTTTCGTTCGCTTGAAATATATCTATAACTGCAATGTTGAATCTTGTATGAATCTAACAGTCTTTCTTAGTTCACTCAGGGTCCATATAGTTTATCTTCCACTATTGTCTCTCTAGGCCAGAAGGTATGCCTGGGTATGTTGTAGTTTGGGCAGTCTTGGAGCATGTGCTCTGCAGTCTGCGACGCCAAACCACATGTGCACATGGCTGAGTCACCAATCTTGAATTTTGTATACATGTGGTTGCGTAATCTATTGTGTCCTGTTCTGAGGCGCAGAATAATGACATGCTCTGGTCTGTCCATAACGTGGTATGCGTCTTGAGCAGGTTTTAGTGGCCTTCTAACTATTTGATCACTCTTTTCTTTTGGTGGTATGTAACGGGCACATCAGGCTGCTCATCTTTGGCTCCTTCCTTAGTCAACTGATCAGCTCTATCGTTTCCGGGTACTCCACAGTGGGATGGTATCCACTGCATGGTGACCTTATGCTGGCTGCTAAGTTCAGAAAGTAGTGTCCTTAGCACTGGCAATTTCCCAGACCGGAGCGCCCCGAGTACTGATTCTGTATCTGTCAACAGCACCACAGGTTATGTACCATGGTTGGTATTTAGAAATTTCTCTGTTGCTATCCTGATTGCCTCAATTTCAGCATCATAGTTATGGCAGTACTTTCCCGCTGGAACTCTGGCCGTGTCTCTGGTATTATTTGGAGATTCTATGTACACTTCCGCTCCTCCATTTCGAACAGCACTTTGTGCTGACCCATCTGTGTAGACTCGGATCCAGAGGTCCTGTGGGTTTTCGTCATCAAGGAATCTGAGAGTGGCTGTTCTGCGCTGTACACTGTTCTGTTCTTCCTGCATGGGCAACACATGATCTCTATATTTTAGCCCAGGCTTTGTGCTATGGAGAGGCAATAACTCCATCCCTGGTCTTAACTGGTCTCGGAATCAAAGCGAGAGGCAACTGTTACGGGTTATAAGTCCTTGTCAGTTGGCGTAGACATGGGGCGCCACGCGTTGCCTCTGACGGTGGGAGACACCTATAGGTGTCACTGATCAGCTACCGCCCGCCTCAAGCTGGGCAGCCCCCAGCCAATTGGGTGCTGATCCGCCACAGCCTGCCTGCTTCAATGGGTGCTTGGGGCTAGGACAAAATCTGAATCGCAGGCTGTAAAACCAATGCACCAGGTACAAACAAAAATAAAAATAGAAACCTCAAGCTACGGCTTGCAACCTGGAACGTGAGAACCATGTGTCCAGGATTTTCCACTGACTTGACCAATATTGACGATGTGAGAAAAACGGCTGTGATTGATGCCGAACTCAATCGTCTTAACATTGATATTGCTGGCCTGCAGGAGACTCGCCTCGCTGAGGAAGGGTCACTCAGGGAAAACAACTACACCTTTTTCTGGAAGGGTAGAGGGCAGGCAGAAAAAAGGCAACACGGTGTGGGCTTTGCAGTGAAGAATTCGCTACTGGGAATGATTGAAATTCCAGCAGGAGGAAATGAAAGACTATTATCCCTGCGCTTGGCAACCTCTTGTGGGTTTGCCACCATTATTACTGCATATGCACCGACACTCGATTCCTCTGATGATGTGAAGGATTTGTTCTATGAGGAGTTAGACTCAGTGATCAAGGCAGTTCCAAAATCTGACTACATTTATATGCTCGGTGATTTCAATGCTCGTGTGGGCAAGGACTCGAGTTCATGGCCAGTGTCCCTTGGAAAATACAACATCGGTCGCATGAATGAAAATGGGCAAAGGCTGCTGGAGCATTGCACCTGTAATGACCTATGTATTACAAACTCTTTTTTTTAAAACAAAAGAGATGCATAAGGTCACATGGAAACATCCAAGATCCGGCCATTGGCACCAGCTGGACTTCATCATCACACGGAGACAACATCTGAACCATATATCATTGACTCGTAGTTACCACAGTGCTGACTGTGATACAGATCATTCTTTGGTTGTTGCAAGAGTTAGACTGAGACCAAAGAGAATCTACACAGCTAAACACAAATCTAGCCCCAGGATTAATATTATTAACACTCATGATCCTGAAAAGTGCTTTCAGTTTCAACAGCAACTTGAAGACACTTTCACTGATACACCAGAAAATTGTACAGTAAATGAAAAGTGGAGTCAAATTAAGGAAACTCTTTATAAAACTGCCGTAGGGGTTTACGGCACTGTGGATCATAAGAGGCAGGACTGGTTTGCGACAAACAGCGAGACTCTGCAGCCCTTGATTGATAAGAAGAAGAAAGCTCTCTTAAGAAACAAGGAAAGACCAACGCGTAACACTCTGAGTGAGCTAAGGCAAGCTAGGAAGGATGTGCAAAAGGCTGCCAGGCAGTGTGCAAATGATTATTGGATCAAGTTATGTGAGTCCATTCAAATCGCAAGTGATAAGGGAGACATAAGAAGCATGTATGAAGGAATAAAGAAAGCCTGTGGTCCAGTGATCAAAAGAAGTGCACCGCTGAAAACCTTGACTGGAGAAGTCATCACTGATAAGAAACAGCAGATGGACAGATGGGTAGAGCACTATTTGGAGCTTTACTCAAGTGAGACCAAACTAGCGGATGATGCCCTTAACGCCATAGAGGCTCTACCAACTCTTGACCACCTGGACACACTTCCCACCATAACAGAAGTTAAGTGTGCTATAAATGAACTTGCATCTGGCAAGGCTCCAGGTAAGGATGGGATTCCAATAGAGGTTATCAGGAGTGGGCAAGACACACTCACTCTACAGATCCACCAGCTAATAGAGCTATGCTGGCGTGAAGGACAAGTCCCACAAGATTTCAAAGATTCAAACATCATAACGCTGTACAAGAACAAGGGTGATCGGAGCGACTGTAACAACTATAGGGGTATCTCACTTCTGTGTATTGTTGGGAAAGTATTTGCCAGAATTGTTCTGCGCAGACTTCAAGTCCTAGGAGATCAAGTCTACCCCGAATCACAGTGTGGCTTTCGACAGAACCGGTCTACCACTGATATGATATTCTCATTGCGACAAATGCAAGAAAAATGCCGTGAACAGAATCAACCACTGTTTATTGCCTTCATCGACCTCACAAAGGCATTTGATTTGGTCAGTCGTGAGGGTCTGTTCAAGACACTAAAGAAGATTGGCTGCCCACCAACTCTTCTGTCCATTGTGGAATCGTTCCACACAGGCATGAAGGGTATAATCAAGTTTGATGGTGCAACTTCTGAAGAATTTGAAATCAAGAGTGGAGTTAAGCAAGGTTGTGTACTAGCTCCCACCCTCTTTGGAATATACTTTTCACTTCTACTGAAATATGCATTTCGTGATCAGGATGGTGGTATATACATTCACTCACGCTCAGATGGCGGCCTCTACAATGCTCAGAGATTGAAGGCTAAGACCAAAATTAGGAGGGTACTGATCAGAGAGTTGCTTTTTGCAGATGATGCTGCAGTTACGACCCACTCTGAGGAAGAATTGCAATGTCTACTATCTGCATTCTCCAATGCTTGTTCTGAATTTGGTTTAACAATTAGCAAAAAGAAGACACAGATTATGTCACAAGGTGCACATGGGGTACCATCAATCTTTATTGACGACGCCGAACTAGAGATAGTAGACCATTTTACATATCTAGGATCGGTGGTAAATAGCAAATTATCCCTAGATCAGGAAATCAACATCCGGATTGGTAAGGCAGCAACAACAATGAACAGGTTAAGAAAAAGAGTCTGGGAGAACAGGAAGCTTACTGCCAAAACAAAAGTCCTTGTCTATCAAGCCTGTGTCCTTAGTACTCTTCTCTATGGCAGTGAAACCTGGACAACTTACTCACACCAAGAGAACAATTTAAACAGCTTTCATATGCGGTGTCTGCGAAGAATTCTTGGTATTAAGTGGCAAGACAAAATCACAAATACTGAAGTATTGGAAAGATCAGGTTGTGTGACAGTTTATTCCATGCTCAGTCTTCGTAGACTTAGATGGATAGGACATCTTAGGAGGATGGATGATGGTAGAATACCAAAGGATATCTTTTTTGGTGAATTACAGATGGGTAAGAGATCTCAGGGTCGGCCTCTACTACGATACAAAGATGTGTGTAAGCGGGACATGATTGATACAGGCATTGATAATGCACATTGGGAGCAAGTCGCCGCTGAACGTGTTGCATGGAGGGCAAATATCAGAAATGGAATAAAGTCAAAGGAGAAAATTATTGCAGAAAAGTCACACACCAAGCGTTTGAGACGTAAGATGGTGCATGATGGTGGAAATGACCACGTGTTCACATGCACCCACTGTGAACGGACATTTACAGCGCAAATTGGCCTTATCAGTCACACTCGCTACCGCCATAGTTAAAAGTTATTATGCCTTTTTAGAGCACAAACTATCGTCTGTCAAGACGGCAAGGTGCCAATGAATGAATGAATGAATGTAATATATTCCTCACACTTTAGTCTAGATTTGTAGTGATAGT
Source organism: Cepaea hortensis (assembly GCA_963921405.1). Taxonomy (NCBI): domain Eukaryota; kingdom Metazoa; phylum Mollusca; class Gastropoda; order Stylommatophora; family Helicidae; genus Cepaea; species Cepaea hortensis. The sequence continues at coordinate 332,174,306 of OY992876.1, read as the reverse complement.
ATATGTGCATCTTTCCATGAAGTTTGCTCTGGAATAGTTGTCAGGGGGGTGCCAACTGTGGGCAGATCGATGGTTTCTCTGCAGAGTCGTTTCGCCTGGTGGATAAAACTACTTCTTTTCAACCGCCTCATAGCTAGGTTTTCAAATCGGCTCTTCATAGGGTGGCCTGGCAAGCTGAGAAACTTTTCTGCTTGTATTAGTGTTTTCGTATCGCTGCGCTCTCTCAGTGCTTGGATCCTCCCCATTTACTCCATTGCTACTATAGGGGTTGATCTCATCCCTCCTGTGGTGACTCTAAGAGCTTGATTCTGCACCCTGTCCAACTCTTGTAGTGTGATTTTTTATGCTGAACACCACGCATTTGACCCGTTTTCCAGGTGTGGCCGTATGCACTGTTGATAAACTTTGCTAAGTATTTTCCCACTGGCTCCCCATGTGGTTCCACTTAGCTTTCTCATGATGTACTAGTATTATTCTTTCCGATATAAATTTAGTGTTGATAATGGCTTTCGCTTTTTCTGGATGTAACAAAACACCCACTCTATGTTTAGCTTAGCCCGCTGATCGACACCACTCCATATAACAACGTAACTTTCATGAGTTCGTTCTGTGTTCTGCTCTTTTTCCTAGTATCTGCGAGTCCTAATATTTGAATATTTGATTTGTTCATACACTCTACGAGAGCTGGTTCCTTATTTCCTAGACCAGTAACATTCCAAGTCGCGAATTTCTCCTTTATGTTTCGTAATTTAGCTGTTGTTGGTCGCTTGTAGTTGTTCGGTGTGTTTCCGGCGTGAACGCTGATAGAGTTGCGTTTTTCTTTCAATTGTCTCCATAATTCTCGAGCAATAGTACTTGAACAAATAAATTCCCTACCGGTTTGCTGAACCTGTCGTATTTTCATCCTTATTTGAACAGACTGATGTTAAGAAACACGCACAGAACACATAATTAAATCTCCGAATCGAAGCGAACGCGGTTTACATGAAAGCACCCACTATAGACAGAATTATTGACGACACCTCAGAACACTCCCGTTCCATTGCGTGAGGTTTTTGTCATAAGGTCATTCTCGTATAGCACAAGAAAATTCACTATTTAACGTTGATGTTTCCGTGTGAAGATGTAATACATTTCATAATATGCACTTCATCTCTGACCTGTAAATTATATACTGTAAATAAACAAACATTGAAATCTGCTGTACAATATCCAGAAAAAAAAGGTTTTTGTTGGGTTGACATAATGATAAGGTTATATGCTACATCTCATAATTTTCCCTCTGTTGGTTACTGAGTGAGATATGAATTTTTATATCGAGGACAACAAATGTAAACGGATTATAGTCAGTGTCATCAGTTGCTTTGTAGTTTCACCCAAGGTAGGTATATCAAGCTAGCAGAACTATAGTGTGTGAGATATCATATAATGTCATACATTATGAAATGTATTAAAAATTGAAATAATGCCAGGACATTAGATGTCATACCGACCATGCTTGTTCAGGATTTTATTATTATTATTTATTATTATTATTATTATTATTATTAATATGGTGTAAAGTTAGCTGCATATCCTGTACAGGACGTTGCAGTCAACCACATCATGTTTAGCTGTTTGTAATTTCTTGGCAAGTTTACTTTCAGTAGTTTGCCATTGCTTTATGAACAACCGGCCCTCATACCATTGCATGAAAACCAATGCAAGGCGGTCTGCTGCCAAAAACCCCGCAGCTGTGTTTCGAACCCGGTATGTGGGGTTACAAATAGCGTCGGTAACACCTTCGCCACAGAGCCGGCAAGATTAAATGGTTTGTAATGTATTCCTTTGTCATGTATTCCTTTGTAATGTATTCCTTTGTGATGCCTTTGAATATAAATGTTATAGATGGGTTCTAAGAATATCTTGGATACAGAAAAGAACGAATGAATCCATACGAAAAGATCTGAAGGGTGGCTACTAAAGACAATAATACAAAGAAAATTGAAATAGTTTGGTAACTTGATGCGTCATGGAAGTTTGGAGAGAGGAAGAGGAAGGCTAAAGAGAAGATGGGTGCAGGAAAGGCAGATGATCTATAAGGAGCGTTCATTTGAAATCCGTTCGTGCCGCACCGCGCATAATAGCGTACGTTGAACATAATCATGTCATAGTCATGTGATAAGTACTGACCAACGAATAAAAGAGCAAGTGCTTATCGTCCCATGATGCATAGGTTCTGTTTCTGACCGTTGAGGAAATGGCCGGGTTGATCCACAATCCGTCCAAAGAAGCTCAAAGAGCTGTGATTCAGTTTCTTTCATTTGAAGGATGTCGACGAGTGAACATTCATCGAAGAATGCAGGCAGCGTACGGTAACAAATGTGTGTCGAAGACAACAGTGACAGACTGGGCACTAATGTTTCGGAAAGGACGTCAGTTCAAGACATACCTTCGACGGTCGGGTCAAGAGCATATTGTTTCAACAGAAAAAAACATCGCCAAAATTGATGCAGCAGTACAGATGAACCGTTGTCGAAGCATACGTTGCTTGTGTTCGATGGCTGTGAATCTTATTGTCCAAAATCAGTGTGGTGTCATACAGGACCTGAGGTTTGCGTGAGTATCCGTTGTCACATGTCTGGCTTATTGTTGTGCAGACTGATGGTTCCTCGCCATGCAGGCAGATACTCTCCGGCTTCGGAGGAATCATCGATCCTACTGATGTTAGCCAGGTCCCCAAAGAGACCTGTTGCCCAGGACGCACGGCGTGGACGTGTCAGCAGGTCTTAGCCAGTATAGATCCCGGCCCTGTTGCCTTGGAAACACCTCTGCGTCCCATTGGTACAATTCAAAAGGTCGTTCGTAAGAAAGTGCAATACCGGAAGGTGTGTTCTCAGTGGGTACCACGGATGTTGACCGACCACCAAAAAGAGGAACGCATGGGATGTTGTTTGAACCACTTGCTGCGTTACAGAGTGGAGGGCGATGTATTTCTCTTCCGCATAGTGGCAGGCGATGAATCATGGTGTCACCACTTTGGGCCGAGCAGCAAAAGAGAGAGAATGCAATGGAAGCATGCTGGATCATAAAGAGATAAAAAAAATTCAAGTTACAGGTTTCCGCTGGTAAGGTTATGCTGAGCGCATATTTTGACCATGAAGGGCAACTGTTGACCAACTTTAAAGAACCTGGTGTCAACATCAACTCTACCCACTACTTGCAAACACTAGACAAGCTGCAAAAAGCCATCAAGAATAAACGACCCGGCATGCTTTCTTGCGGTGTGATTTTGTTGCACGATAATGCTCGTCCGATGTCGCAAAGATTGTGCAGGAAGCATTAGCAAGGAAGATGTGGGAAATTCTGCAACTTCCAGCCAATAGTCCTGATTTGTCACCGTGTTATTTTCATTTGTTCGGACCTCTAAACAGAGCTCTCAAGGGGCAGCGATTTCACACAGATGCAGACTTAATGAACGCGATAAACACTTGGTTCAGTGAGCAGCTACAATTCTTTTTGCGGACGGCATTCGCCGCCTACCTAAGCAATGGGACGCTTGCCTGAATGCCTACGGCCACTTCTTATGACCAACCCATGGTGCATAATTCATTAAAAATGAATGCTTTGTTTAATTCTACCACACCTGTTAATGTTTCTTTCACGCTTTTGTAATAAAGTTTCAAATGAACGTCCCTAATACAAATGGGTGTATCGGACGAGGGACATCTTGCTTATGACCGAGAAGTTTTCTGGAAGGTTGTTATGTGAGCCAGCTTCTGCAAACAACGTGCTACTGAATAAATGAATGAATGAAAGAATGAATGAATGAATGAATGAATGAATGAATGAATGAATATATTCCTGAGGAGAATGAATACTTCTAGCCATCTGCAGAGGATGCAGAGAAGACAGACAGACAGACAGACAGACAGACAGACAGACAGACAGACAGGCAGGCAGGCAGGCAGGCAGGCAGGCAGGCAGTTGACTGATAGACAGCAAGGTCGACTGACGGACAGATGTGACATGTGCTTAACAAACAGAGAAAGAGTGAATATAATAAATGACAAGGTGAATGAGCCAGAGTGAGAGAGTGTGAGAGAGATAGGGAGAGAGGGAAGAGGAATGGATGGGGAAAGAGGGGTTTGGAAGGGAGAGAGAGAAAGACAGAAAGGTAAAGTGATTGAATTAGGGAATGAGAATCAATAAGGAAAAAGACAGAGAATGGGAGATGTAGAAAAAGAAAGAGAGAGGGACGGAGGGAGAGAGAGAGAGAGAGAGAGAGAGAGAGAGAGAGAGAGAGAGAGAGAGAGAGAGAGAGAGAGAGAGAGAGAAGAGATGAGAAGAAAAGTTCTTTCAAAAAAATAAGCGAGAGAGTTATATAGGGAGTGTGAGTGGGAGAAAAGATAGAAATACAGTAAAAGTACTATAAAATGCAGAGAGAGAAATCAAGTTGCGGTTCTAAAAATAAAACGAAACCACAAAATCACCTTAACCTAATTCTAGGTTTCATGTCTTTAACCTCCATTTCAAACTTAATGAAACTGATAAAAGCACGTAATTGCCTTCCCCTTTCCCCTTCCCGTACACCACTCAAAACCTCATTGTTTTTGGCTTCTCTATCTGGTACTTGATCTCCGCTTTAACTGCATGCATGATAATATTATACGTTAGTAATTAGCGCCATTTTCTCGTTTCTCGTGTTCTAGGGCAGTGGTTCTCAACCCTTTTTTGGCCCGTGCACCCTCGAATGGGTTACGGGCGAAATTCGTAATCCCTCATATCCGCGTTCGAAACACAGCTATGGGCGATTTGGCAGCAGATCGCCTTAAGTTGGTTTTTGTATGAAATGGTATGGGTGTCGGTCGTTTAGAAAGCAATGGCAAACTACTGAAAGGAAAACTTACCCAGGATTCACGAACAGCCAAATAATGCTGAGGTTGACTGCTACGTCCTGTAAAGTACATGCAACAAACATTTCTTTAACCCTTTCATCATATGTGTGAGGTTTTTTTGTGTGTTTATAGAGAATTACAGAAGTTCCAATGAGTGAAGTTCTATAAAGTATATCTCTCTATAAAAGATACAGGTTAGTAACAGCAAGTGTTGTCTAGAGGTATTGATATTTATTCTCGCATAACCCTTGTAGAGAAACCATTCAGAATTTTGGCTCATCGAGTATCCCCCACTGTGAGAAATTAGACACAAGTTAAGTTCTACACAGAATTATTTATAGATGATTTCTCTTTTAGGCCATATATATATATAGAGAGAGATCTTGGCAGTTAGCCACAGTAACCAATGAAAGCAGTTCTCTCATCTTCCAGCTGACTGTGCTCTGGTCGCCAACCTCATTTTTGATCTCATTACTTATTTCAAGTGACACAAAACACTTGGACAAATGATCACATTGACAATTGTACCATTGTAGTGAGCATAAACAACAACAACTGTATTTTACACTGGTTGAACAAGACAACATGAGAAGATCTTGACAACTGTTGGACAAACATTCACAAAGAATGATCACACCAACAGGTTAGACAAGTCATACATCATGGAAGATACTTGACAACAACCACACAGACTTTCACAATCTCTGTAACCAACCACAACAGTAGAGTACCAGTCACCATGAAGATGCTTGACACCAGTTGGACATTTCTTTCTCAACAATGTACAAGACAATCACAGAGACATGTATCTCAAAAACTGTTTTCTTACTACTAATCATTTATTAATGTTTCTGGACCAGGTGAAGACTCAGGCTTCATATACTCAATCATCACACTTCAAATTCTTAGTTAATATGTAATATATTGACATAATTATGAACCTAAATACAACACCCAAATCCCACCGAGACATTAATCTAAATAACCCTCCTCCTTCACTTCTCTACTCCATAAGTTATCCTACACCACACTTTAGACTTAAATCCTTTCTTCGACTGTTAATGAGGGAAACACAAGATAAACCATAAATTGGGGCAAGCATAGGGACGTTCTGCTCCACTGGTCTGTTTCATCCTTTTAGCACCTATGATGGTGTTGGACAGCTCAGGTTACAGTTCTCCCCATGATGGTTTTCCAATTCAGGCTATTCCCTGCTGTCACAATCTTGAAAGAAATTTTAAAGCTCTATCTTTTCACTGGTGAGTTCATGAAGTTGACACTTAGGACTGCTCCCTTACCTCTCCAGCAGAGGAAGATCTAAAAAGAAACAATATGTCCCAGCATTCTTCTTTCTGTCTATCTCACCTAAATTTGACTGTTCATGAAGTTGACACCCAAGACTGTTCTTTTGCTTTTCCAGTGGAGGAAGATCTAAAAAGAAACAATATGTCCCAGCTGTCTTTCTTCACAGTCTATCACTCCTAAGATTTCTGATGGAACTGAATCACCACACCGACTTAACACCAATCCATTTTGTGAATTTGCTCTATTTATTAACTTCTGCTCCTTCAGCTTTCAGCCATTATTAATATTAAGCTGTGCTAGGGTCAGCTCCAAGTGCACTTTTAATGTCCACTCTTAGCCAGTAGTGACATGCTGAAGACCAGGTGATCTCTCCTCTTAAGGTTTCTTCTTGAATTTATCTTGAAGATATAGCCTGGAGCTTTTACAAAATTGGAGAGTATCCCTGTCTTAGGCTTTTAAGAAAGACTTTTCTTCAGTGCCATCTGTATAGGCCAGAATTAGTGGATTTAGGCTGAATCTTTGCAACCTGTTGTTCATTTTGGTCTTTTTGGAGTCTGACTTTTCAGCTGGAGTTGAAGACTAGAGCTCAGGACTTCCCTGGATTGTCCTGGTAATTGAAAAGGGCCTCCTCCATCTTCCTCATTCTCTGTTAATAAACAAAGGCACAACATGTGTTTTACATCTATTGAACCATTGTCACAGTTATACAGTACCATCACAGATTCAGAGAGGAATGGGAGGGGAAAAGGAGTGTGATATTCGAACACCCGCCTCTCACTGATGATGAAGTGCAATTTTATTTGGGGGTTTGGGGTGATATCCTTTCTCCAGGTTCATCCCCAAAACCGTGAAGTCATAGGCACATACTCCTAATCAGGGGCAGCTTCACACAATTATCTTGTAAATTCTCCCAATGAGTAGATCACAGGGACCGGTGTACCATGAGAACAGACAGTGTGATTAAGCACCAAGAAGTAGGCATTGTATGGCAGAAATCATGCACTAGAATTGCCTTCACATGTGGAATACACATAATGAAAGAAAACATGAATTTTCCCTGACAAATAGCATGAGCCTTCCCATGTATTCATCTGACAGACACTGTAGGTTAATTTCCACAGTGCAATGCAGTCCTGCAAACATGGATATAATAAGTGTCTTTACTTTTACAAATATGAGAAGTTAATTATATAATTATCATCTCATTCACTCAAACATTCTCAGCCATTATAAGGGAGAAATTACATGCAGTATATAGCATCACACATTCTGAAACAACCGCCAAAGGTAACTCTCAAGAGCGATGTACAGTTTGGTTAAGAATGGTCATGATAGGCACTCAACGAATGTTCAGAGCGCACAAAGGTTTTGCCATATGCATTGAGCGTGGTTTACAGTCATAAGCATATGCAAATCATCAACTCAGACAGACAATAGACATGGTAAGAATGTTTCACTGCGGTAGACATGACAGGTTTTGAGCGGCAGTTTTAGAGTCACTGTACCGAAGTCCTGTCTTCTTTTTACATTTTCTCAAGAAAATACTCGGCCATTCGTCTCTCTCTCTCACTTCATCAGGTTTACACATAACATATTAAATGATTTAGGTACCTGGAGTGCAGATGACCACCTCCTAAAGAATGTTTTTGGGCAAATTTTACCACTGCATCTTGAACATGTCCTTACGGGATGGAATCAAGGCTTCGACTGGCGGGCTAATTATGTATTAAGGAGCGTTACCAGCCCAAGGGTTACCCAATCAAATTGAGACCTCACCATTCATCTACCCTCTCTCGATCTAGAACCTACGATTCTATTTTTAGTTAGGGTATCAATACGGCTTTCGTGGTTAACTACTGAGTATTGAGAAATGTAAATGGACTGGGGATGCGAACGTCTGAAGACATCATGCCACATAGCCTCCCCATAAAACTGTCATGGATACAATGACTGATAGGTCAGGCGTTCACAGTTCCCAGATCCTTTAAGTGGTGTCATCATTTACTCATCTCCCATTACTCCAACAAGAGCTGTGCATATGGAACCAATTGACCTTTCCTTTTTTAAGAAAAATCTGCTCCAATATTCATCAGTCATGAATTTGGTGGCATCTGCAAAGACCATGAAGTTAGTCTTGCATGAAGTTCCATTTAGTCACTGGAAGTATGAAGAGTTATGACCACACTTATCAGTGAACTGCTCTCCAACTCATTTCTGACAATGCTCCACAGTCAATCTCCATGCTATTTTTCCTGTCCATGATGAATGATCTCTCAGAGTCACACACTTTCAAAGCATGAGTAGACCATTGAGATTCATTATGAGAAGTAATGGCTTTGCAATTAAACCAACTTCTATATGTCTGATGAGAGTGGTATAATTCCATATGTCTCTCACTCATTTGTCTTTATCAGAACTTCATTCTTCCCTTCGCCTCTGGAGAATGATAATCCTGTGAGAGTGTATTTAACTGAACACTTTCTCCAACAGTAATCTTGGCATTTGGAACTGGGTTAAAATTTTTGATCATCACCGGAGCAAAAACAATCACTTCCGGGTGAACTGTATAGCAGCCGCTGCAGAACTTAAGACTAAAATCTACTAGTGCAGATTTGGTTAGCGTTGGACACAGGGTCTACCTTTCCAATAAGCCTCTTGTGTTTGCAGATGGTAGCAATTTCCCATTATATTTCCTTGACTTATTTCTGTAGTCTTACCATAGATTTAGAGGTGCACTTATTGGTTGAGATTTCCTCATTCCGTTAGGCCTCTATTTTGTTGTGTTGTGAGAAGTGACAGCATTTTCTCTCCTTAGTTGCTCTATTTTCTAACGTAGCAACCGAATTTGTAGATGCAGCCAGACTAACATCTACTACTACTAATTTATAATTCCAGGTGGAACTTCCAACTAGTTGTCTTCAGCCATGCTTGAGCTAAATGCTTTTGAGTGACTGGAGTATCCGTTCTTTCTCTCCCACATGAGCAAAACGTTTACTTTTGGCGAATTGGGCGAATCCTCTCAGCCATAGAGAAGTCCGTCATTATCACAGCCACCTTTGAAGGTGTGTGATTATGTGGGTTAGCTTCTTAGTTACCAATATTGACTGGAAATTTGGAAGCCAATTTTACTGACTTTGAGGATAGGCCTGGCCAGGTCTTGTGAAGACATCTCGCAGATCAGTAATAATATAAGATTCTCCTGCATAATGCATGGTTCTTATTATATAAAGAGTCGACTGCTGAACTTGCAGAGATCTTTATCTTGAAAGTAGTCAGCTGTTTGAAACTGATCTTTCGTTAGTCCACTTTCGCAGACATTGTGTATAGAGTGTCACTGCTGGAGTTGCAGTGAGCTCTACCATATAAGAGTTAACTGTTTAAGAACAGTAATCCTTATTAGTCCATTCCATCACAGACTTTGCTCTTGTCTAGAACTGAGCTACATTCCTACCATTTTTCCAGGCAGAAATATCTTCCCATTGAGAATGAAAAAGGAGAAGGACATCAGTTTTTCCAACTTTGTCCTTCCTTTAATCTCCACCATTTCAGGCAGAAATGCTTTCTCAACTGAGGATGAATTGACGGCAGACGTCGGAGACGGATCCTGTTTTATCTCTTCATGAAATTTTTCAGTTTGTCCACGTTATGCTCCTAGTCGTATGATACGCCAATGACATCAGGTTGGTTATCCATCGTTTCCTGGACACATACTTTTGCGTACGCTCTCCACTTCCATTTGAATGGCTAGGGGTCCAGTTATTTTGATGGCCTTCCTGGAGATTCAATGAGTTCACTCCTAGTGACTTGAATCCTAGTACACCAGAGATCACACCATCGAACAATAGACTAATGTCTTATAGACACCAGACTGTGGTCGGGTCATGAGTGACTGGCCATGACATCAGGTAGAATCTTCCCTTCATCTCGTCCATTACGCATCAAGTACGCTTAATAATACCACTACTTCAGAAATGGCAGTGACGGAGTTGATAAGGATGTTTTCTCCTGGAGATTCAATCGTGCTTACTTTCTCAGCAGCTTGATCAGGGCTACCGACAAGATTACACAACTGAAGAATAAACCCAGATGTCGAATCGACACTGGACTATAGCCGGTACGAATACTGACTATACTGAGAGAGATTGCCAGTGAGGTGTCTTAATGGTTGCCCAATTTTTCCATCAGGGTTCACACTCTCTGCTCTCAGTGTTGCCAACATGTTATGGGGACTGAGGAATTAAGTACCCATTATATGATGTGATGCAGTGATATTAAAATGTAAATACACCAATTCCCCTTTCTCCCATGCTAGCCAATAAGTTAGAAAATGGAGTAGGCCCCCTATTAATTCCCTGGATCAAGTGTCTTAATTTATCTCAAGAAAAATCAAATTTATCCTGAAATTAGCTGTCTATGTTATTTAAAAATAATTTGTGTCTTCTGGTTCTCAGGTACCTTTGATACTCATAGTGAACACAGTATGCACAAAATTACACAACAATATTGACAGTCCATTACATCAGCCCATCTTGAAACACAACATTATCATGGGTATAGCACACATGTTGACCCATAAGATAATTAACATTTTTGTTCAACTACATTGTACAATGTGACATTTGTGAACAGTGATACATGCAATATTACCACCATTAATGAAACAACCACCACCCGAGATTTACTTGTGAGTTTAGACATCTGGACCTTTTGTCCACATTTATGTGACGAGATCCATTAACCACATCATAAAACTCTAAGCAATAGGTTTAATTTTGCGAGAGGTTACTCCCTGATTCTAATACAAACATAGATATCCTCCACAGGAGTCCCAGACAAGGTATACCCATAGTTTACATCCCGAGTCGCCAGACCTCGTTATGTGAATCCCATAAAAGGTATTCCCAGGGTTCAATTAGTGTATAGAGCACTCAAAATGTGATTACCTTGAGGGGTGTTCCCAGAGTTCTAATTGCCTATATTAGTCCACAATATGTGATCCCCTTTAGCAGATTATTCCCAGGGTTCAGTCGCGGATACGGGTCCACAACATGTGATCACCTTTAGGGGTGTTCCCGGGTTTCAATCGCGGATACGAGCCTCCAACATGTGATCACCTTTAGGGGTGTTCCCTGGGTTCAATCGCGGATACGAGCCTCCAACATGTGAGGTTCTTTTTAGGGGTGTTCCCGGGGTTCAATCCCGGACGAGCCCCCAACATGTGAGGTTTTTTTGTGTGTTTATAGAGAATTACAGAAGTTCCAATGAGTGAAGTTCTATAAAGTATATCTCTCTATAAAAGATACAGGTTAGTAACAGCAAGTGTTGTCTAGAGGTATTGATATTTATTCTCGCATAACCCTTGTAGAGAAACCATTCAGAATTTTGGCTCATCGAGTAGCCCCCACTGTGAGAAATTAGACACAAGTTAAGTTCTACACAGAATTATTTATAGATGATTTCTCTTTTAGGCCATATATATATAGAGAGAGAGATCTTGGCAGTTAGCCACAGTAACCAATGAAAGCAGTTCTCTCATCTTCCAGCTGACTGTGCTCTGGTCGCCAACCTCATTTTTGATCTCATTACTTATTTCAAGTGACACAAAACACTTGGACAAATGATCACATTGACAATTGTACCATTGTAGTGAGCATAAACAACAACAACTGTATTTTACACTGGTTGAACAAGACAACATGAGAAGATCTTGACAACAGTTGGACAAACATTCACAAAGAATGATCACACCAACAGGTTAGACAAGTCATACATCATGGAAGATACTTGACAACAACCACACAGACTTTCACAATCTCTGTAACCAACCACAACAGTAGAGTACCAGTCACCATGAAGATGCTTGACACCAGTTGGACATTTCTTTCTCAACAATGTACAAGACAATCACAGAGACATGTATCTCAAAAACTGTTTTCTTACTACTAATCATTTATTAATGTTTCTGGACCAGGTGAAGACTCAGGCTTCACATACTCAATCATCACACTTCAAATTCTTAGTTAATATGTAATATATTGACATAATTATGAACCTAAATACAACACCCAAATCCCACCGAGACATTAATCTAAATAACCCTCCTCCTTCACTTCTCTACTCCATAAGTTATCCTACACCACACTTTAGACTTAAATCCTTTCTTCGACTGTTAATGAGGGAAACACAAGATAAACCATAAATTGGGGCAAGCATAGGGACGTTCTGCTCCACTGGTCTGTTTCATCCTTTTAGCACCTATGATGGTGTTGGACAGCTCAGGTTACAGTTCTCCCCATGATGGTTTTCCAATTCAGGCTATTCCCTGCTGTCACAATCTTGAAAGAAATTTTAAAGCTCTATCTTTTCACTGGTGAGTTCATGAAGTTGACACTTAGGACTGCTCCCTTACCTCTCCAGCAGAGGAAGATCTCAAAAGAAACAATATGTCCCAGCATTCTTCTTTCTGTCTATCTCACCTAAATTTGACTGTTCATGAAGTTGACACCCAAGACTGTTCTTTTGCTTTTCCAGTGGAGGAAGATCTAAAAAGAAACAATATGTCCCAGCTGTCTTTCTTCACAGTCTATCACTCCTAAGATTTCTGATGGAACTGAATCACCACACCGACTTAACACCAATCCATTTTGTGAATTTGCTCTATTTATTAACTTCTGCTCCTTCAGCTTTCAGCCATTATTAATATTAAGCTGTGCTAGGCAGCTCCAAGTGCACCTTTAATGTCCACTCTTAGCCAGTAGTGACATGCTGAAGACCAGGTGATCTCTCCTCTTAAGGTTTCTTCTTGAATTTATCTTGAAGATATAGCCTGGAGCTTTTACAAAATTGGAGAGTATCCCTGTCTTAGGCTTTTAAGAAAGACTTTTCTTCAGTGCCATCTGTATAGGCCAGAATTGGTGGATTTAGGCTGAATCTTTGCAACCTGTTGTGCATTTTGGTCTTTTTGGAGTCTGACTTTTCAGCTGGAGTTGAAGACTAGAGCTCAGGACTTCCCTGGATTGTCCTGGTAATTGAAAAGGGCCTCCTCCATCTTCCTCATTCTCTGTTAATAAACAAAGGCACAACATGTGTTTTACATCTATTGAACCATTGTCACAGTTATACAGTACCATCACAGATTCAGAGAGGAATGGGAGGGGAAAAGGAGTGTGATATTCGAACACCCGCCTCTCACTGATGATGAAGTGCAATTTTATTTGGGGGTTTGGGGTGATATCCTTTCTCCAGGTTCATCCCCAAAACCGTGAAGTCATAGGCACATACTCCTAATCAGGGGCAGCTTCACACAATTATCTTGTAAATTCTCCCAATGAGTAGATCACAGGGACCGGTGTACCATGAGAACAGACAGTGTGATTAAGCACCAAGAAGTAGGCATTGTATGGCAGAAATCATGCACTAGAATTGCCTTCACATGTGGAATACACATAATGAAAGAAAACATGAATTTTCCCTGACAAATAGCATGAGCCTTCCCATGTATTCATCTGACAGACACTGTAGGTTAATTTCCACAGTGCAATGCAGTCCTGCAAACATGGATATAATAAGTGTCTTTACTTTTACAAATATGAGAAGTTAATTATATAATTATCATCTCATTCACTCAAACATTCTCAGCCATTATAAGGGAGAAATTACATGCAGTATATAGCATCACACATTCTGAAACAACCGCCAAAGGTAACTCTCAAGAGCGATGTACAGTTTGGTTAAGAATGGTCATGATAGGCACTCAACGAATGTTCAGAGCGCACAAAGGTTTTGCCATATGCATTGAGCGTGGTTTACAGTCATAAGCATATGCAAATCATCAACTCAGACAGACAATAGACATGGTAAGAATGTTTCACTGCGGTAGACATGACAGGTTTTGAGCGGCAGTTTTAGAGTCACTGTACCGAAGTCCTGTCTTCTTTTTACATTTTCTCAAGAAAATACTCGGCCATTCGTCTCTCTCTCACTTCATCAGGTTTACACATAACATATTAAATGATTTAGGTACCTGGAGTGCAGATGACCACCTCCTAAAGAATGTTTTTGGGCAAATTTTACCACTGCATCTTGAACATGTCCTTACGGGATGGAATCAAGGCTTCGACTGGCGGGCTAATTATGTATTAAGGAGCGTTACCAGCCCAAGGGTTACCCAATCAAATTGAGACCCCACCATTCATCTACCCTCTCTCGATCTAGAACCTACGATTCTATTTTTAGTTAGGGTATCAATACGGCTTTCGTGGTTAACTACTGAGTATTGAGAAATGTAAATGGACTGGGGATGCGAACGTCTGAAGACATCATGCCACAATATGTTCAGAATGTCATTCCCCACCCCCTTTCCAAAATGTCACCCATCCCTACCCCCTACCCCACTGTACATACATATATATACTGTTGTCCGCCTCGAGTGCTGGAGGTCCAGGGTTCAAGCCTCGGTGATGACCGGGATTTTTTCTCGTGGACTTCTAGTAATAAAATTTCGCCTGATCTCTGGGTAGTGAGATCGGAAGCCCGTGTGTATTGTTGCGCATGTAAAAAATCCATTGGCAGTTGGAAATTGAAAAAGAGTAGCCTAACGGCGCTGCCGGGCAAAATTTCGAGTTAAAAATCTACCCAAAGTATTTCAGGATCCTCGCCGGTACTACGGAGTTTGTGCATTGAGCTGAGTTTCTCCAGACTCAGTTTGAGTTAAGAGGAGAACGTAGCACTTATGGGTGGCACCCATGTACCGTGATGTTGATCCATCGACTAAACTAAACTAAACTGTTCAAAACAAGAAACGCAACATTATTGCAGTTTCGATTGCAAACTTGTACCAACATTTTATTTTATGGAATTAATGTTTCAATCCTGGCAGGTTCTGGCGATGCCGGTCCGTAAGAACAGGACATCTGTAGGGTCTTCTAGCCCAAAGACCAGCGTTGTGCAGCCGGTTCCTGACCGTTTGATCTGAAATTCGATGAGCTCCTGGCATTGACTGGACTCTAAGGACGCAGATGCCAATCGATTCCTAAGGTGCGCAGTCGTATGAAGCGGTGTTCGGCAGCAGTTGTGATTCGGGGTCTTACTCTGCGTGGTCGGTCCGCCACAGAGCCAGTTTCTTGAAATCGCCTCCAAAGGCGGCTAATGGTGCTTCTAACCACATTAAATTCTCTGGCTACTACACTTTGTGACTGTCCAGCCTGTAAACGTCTAATGATGATGTGTCGTTGTTCTGATGTGAGATGAGCTATACTAAGGCATTGAATGTTCAACTGAATTTATTCAGGAGCGTCAATCTTTTATATGTATTCGAAAATATGCTCAGAAAGTTTTGTGTTTAGTAAGTTTCACAGTATTATCATGAACCTGTCACGAGTTATTGTCAAAAATGTTGTTTTGACCTTGACCTCTTTCCTGACCTCACGAATCATGAAGTGGGTAAAATAAAATTAACCACGAAAAGTTAATGACCAGATGGACACAGTTGATAGGTTGACTGTTGTCCTTTCAGCGAATATCTTTAATAAAAGTAACACCAAAAATGTTGCGTGTCTTTTTGAACAGTATATGTACACCCACACGCTCACACATAATTCAAGAAAGGGGGACGGTCATGTTTTGTGTGGTTCTGAAGCCAGTTTTAGTCTGCCAATCTGTGATCTTAAATCCCCCTCCCAGTTTGAGGGGGAGGGGTGGAATTCCCCACCGGTTGAGAACTACCGTTCCATGAGTTTATGTTTTCTTTGGCTATCATGTTTCTCTTTTATGTAGAGTTGTGCGTTTTCAGAAATCCAGCTAATGATATCGTCATAAACAGGTTTTCATTTAAAAGGCAAGTGAAACGTAATTCGGTTTACGCGAGGCCGTAGTTTAACGTTGTTTCGTGTAATTGGAACATTATATTTAATTTACAGAAGAGGGAGGTATCCGCGAAATGGTTACGTCGTCCACGTCGTGCTACAGAGATTGTGGGTTCGATTTGGAACTACGTGATTCGATTCACCATTGCAATTTTTATTTTAACCTGCTAGGGGTCTCAGCTGGAGCTACGGAGTTCGTACTTTGTGCAAGGTTTTCGGCAGAGGCCGGGCCATATGGGATAAAACTGGATGCCATGAAGTCGATACTCTTGCATTTTAAATCTGTTTTATTAATTTAAGCAATATCAGAAACCGGGTCCATTCGGTAACTGAGACACTACTACAGCTTGCCCTTAAACTACTTAGACGAGAATATCAGATAAACACTTTAAATTGCTTCCATTTGGAGGTCAACATGGCAGAATGGATTCGATCAATCAGGTGCCGTCTCCACAATGAAGGTTGGCTACAATGTCTCTCACCCTGACTGTACATTCTGTCAGGTTGATGTTCGTCCATCTCTTGATGTTATTTTCCCGCTTATATCGTTGTCTGCCTCTTGCTCGCTTGCCCCTCATTTTTGCCCTCCAGTATGGTTTTTACAATCTTATCTTGTCTTTTAACGTGACCGAAATATTTCACTTGCCTCCTATGTATTTCTGTCATAACTCTCTCTCTCTCTCTCTCTCTCTCTCTCTCTCTCTCTCTCTCTCTCTCTCTCTCTCTCTCTCTCTCTCTCTCTCTCTCTCTCTCTTCATTTAAGTTTTTCTAGAACCTCTGCATGTGATTGCTTTTTTCTCCATAACATACGACATGTTCGTCTGTATATCCACATCTCCAGGGCCACTATTTGACTTTCTAGTTGCTTGTTCAATGTCCAGGCTTAAGCATCCTACTATTGCGTTGATTATACGTAACATTTGACAATTCTTATCTTTACTGCGTTGTTAAACTCTCTAGATGTTAATACTGATTTCATGCCGTTTAAAGAATTTTTGGCCATTCCTATTCTCTTTTTAATTTCTATTTCACCTCTGCCATCATCTGTTATTATATGTCCAAGATATGAGAAACTTGTTACTTGTTCTAGCATTTCCCCGTTTACTGTGATGTTCATTGATGACCTTTACTTTCCACTACTAATTATCATAGTTGTCGTTTTATCTCATCTCATCTCATCATGTTCCTCTTGTGCCTTGCGGTGTCGAGGTGAAGTATAAACATCGTGAGAGTGCCCGATTATAGGCTTCATGTATCGATATTCCCATGGACTCTGATATTCCCTCCTTCCAACATTTACGTGGTCTAAATATTGAGCACAACCCACTACTGGCAACGCCGATCGCATTCTGGTATGAACCTAAGGCCTATCCACGCCAATATGGAAGCACTACACTCGAGCTTCGCCCTCGTTTGAGCTCGTCAGTAGTGCATATCCCTGACCGGATCCGGAAACAGTCCCGGATCACGTGTGTGAAGCGGGTGTGTAACCACGCGGCACACACTGGACACACCAAATTATCACAACAGAACATCACAACGCTACCCATTGTAGGCTATGCTCAAGATTGCCCAATCGCCGCGACCGACGTCCGTCAATCGATGGGACCCGAACGATCAGGACTTCTCACTGGCAAGGAACACCAGGCCTCCTAAATCCAGTGAGCAATAATAACTTGATTATGTGGTTGTTTCGGGATTTGAAATTTAAATATTGAGCACAACCCACTACTGGCAACGCCGATCGCATTCTGGTATGAACCTAAGGCCTATCCACGCCAATATGGAAGCACTACACTCGAGCTTCGCCCTCGTTTGAGCTCGTCAGTAGTGCATATCCCTGACCGGATCCGGAAACAGTCCCGGATCACGTGTGTGAAGCGGGTGTGTAACCACGCGGCACACACTGGACACACCAAATTATCACAACAGAACATCACAACGCTACCCATCTTGAGCATAGCCTACAATGGGTAGCGTTGTGATGTTCTGTTGTGATAATTTGGTGTGTCCAGTGTGTGCCGCGTGGTTACACACCCGCTTCACACACGTGATCCGGGACTGTTTCCGGATCCGGTCAGGGATATGCACTACTGACGAGCTCAAACGAGGGCGAAGCTCGAGTGTAGTGCTTCCATATTGGCGTGGATAGGCCTTAGGTTCATACCAGAATGCGATCGGCGTTGCCAGTAGTGGGTTGTGCTCAATATTTAAATTTCAAATCCCGAAACAACCACATAATCAAATTTACGTGGTCGCCTCTTCCTCTGTTTCCATCTGGTCTGTACATCATTGCTTGTTGTGATATGCTTTTGACTGGTAGCCTACTTGCATGGCCAAACCATTTGACTTGCTGCTTTCTAATAAAATCTAGTGCTGCTATAACCCACACTTTAGTTCTGATTTCTTCATTTCTGATCTTATCTCTTCTTGATACGTTGAGTATTCTTCTCAGGAATCTCATTTCTGTTATTGTGATTTTTCTTTTCTCTTTTTCTGAAATTGTCCCCGTTTGGCATTGGAAGCATGGAGTTGGTAGGAAGATTGTATTGTAAAGTGCTTTCTTAGTAGTTATTGATACATGTTTGTTCTTCAGTATTGGTGTCATTTGTCCAATGAGTTGGTTTGCCGTATTGCATCTATTTTCGATCTCGCCTTCTGATCTGCCATTTGATGATATTATACTTCCTAGGTACTTGAAACTCTTTACTTGTTTCAAGGGATGTTTGTTTAGGTGAATTGATGTTGTTTTTTTCTTCTTTAGTTATAGTCATTACCTCTGTTTTGCTTGGGCTAATTTTCATGTTCTGTTCCCTACACGTTTAGACTATTCATGTGGTCTTGTAATTCAGTTTCTGATTTTACTATTAGTGCTTTGTCGTCCGCAAACAGGAGTTCTTTAATGGTTAGATATGCAGATGGTTCTTCTTCTGTGTTCTTGTCATGCAGTATTCTTGCGTTCTCTGTTTGGCTGGTTTCTTTACATATGTTGTCTATATATATTATGAACAAGAGAGGGGACAGGACACAACCTTGTCGTACTCCAGATCTTATGGTGAAGGTTTCTGAGTGTCCTCCAGTTGCCCTCACTATGCATTCACTGTTGTTATATAAGCTTCTACATAGGTTTGTTAGATGTGTACTCACACCATATCATCATCATTGGCACCTTTCCGTCTTGACAGACGATAGTTTGGTACATTTTGCTTTAAAAAGGCTTAATAACTACGATCCATGGCGGTGGCGAGTGTGGCTGGTAAGGCCAATTCTTGCTGTAAATGTTTGCCCACAGTAGGTGCATGTGAAAACTTGGTCACTTCCACCATTTTGCACCATCTTGCGTCTCTCACGCTCTGTGTGTGCTTTATCTGCAATCATTTTCTCCTTTGTCTTTATTCCATTTCTGATAGTTGCCCTCCATGCATCACGTTCAGCGGCGACGTGCTCCCAATGTGCATTATCAATGCCTGTATCAATCATGTCCCGCTTACACACATCTTTGTATCGTAGTAGAGGCCGACCTTGAGATCTCCTACCCGTCTGTAATTCACCAAAAAAGATGTCCTTTGGTATTCTACCATCATCCATCCTCCTAACGTGTCCTATCCATCTAAGTCTACGAAGACTGAGCATGGAATACACCGTCACACAACCTGATCTTTCCAATACTTCAGTATTTGTGATTTTGTCTTGCCAATTAATACCAAGTATTCTTCGCAGACACCGCATATGAAAGCTGTTTAAACGTTTCTCTTGGCGTGAGTAAGTTGTCCAGGTTTCACTGCCATAAAGAAGAGTACTAAGGACACAGGCTTGGTAGACGAGGACTTTTGTTTTGGCAGTAAGCTTCCTGTTCTCCCAGACTCTTTTTGCTAACATGTTCATTGTTGTTGCTGCCTTGCCAATCCTGATGTTGATTTAATTTGCTATTTACCTCTGATCCTAGATATGTAAAATGGTCTACTATCTCCAGTTCGGCGTCGTCAATAAAGATTGATGGTACACCATGTGCACTTTGTGACATAATCTGTGTCTTCTTTTTGTTAATTGTTAAACCAAATTCAGAACAAGCATTGGAGAATGCAGATAGTAGATGTTGTAATTCTTCCTCAGAGTGGGTCGTAATCGCAGCATCATCCGCAAAAAGCAACTCTCTGATTAGTACCCTGCTAATTTTGGTCTTGGCCTTCAATCTCTGAGCATTATAGAGGCCACCATCTGAGCGTGAGTGAATGTATATACCACCATCCTGATCACGAAAGGCATATTTCAGTAGAAGTGAAAAGTATATCCCAAAGAGGGTGGGGGATAGTACACAACCTTGCTTAACTCCACTCTTGATTTCAAACTCTTCTGAAGTTGAGGTATCAAACTTGATTATACCCTTCATGCCTGTGTGGAACGATTCCACAATGGACAGAAGAATTGGTGGGCATCCAATCTTCTTTAGTGCTTTGAACAGACCCTCACGACTGACCAAATCGAATGCCTTTGTGAGGTCGATGAAGGCAATAAACAGTGGCTGATTTTGTTCCCGGCATTTTTCTTGCATCTGTCGCAATGAGAATATCATATCAATGGTAGACCGGTTCTGACGGAAGCCGCACTGTGATTCGGGGTAGACTTGATCTCCCAGGACTTGAAGCCTGCGCAGGACAATTCTGGCAAATACTTTCCCAACAATACACAGAAGTGAAACACCCCTATAGTTGTTACAGTCGCTCCGATCTCCCTTGTTCTTGTACAGCGTTATGATGTTTGAATCTTTGAAATCCTGTGGGACTTGTCCTTCTCGCCACAATAGCTCTATTAGCTGGTGGATCTGTAGAGCGAGTGTGTCTTGCCCATTCCTGATTACCTCTATTGGAATCTCATCCTTACCTGGAGCCTTGCCAGATGCAAGCTCATTTATAGCACACTTAACTTCTGTTATAGTGGGAAGTGTGTCCAGGTGGTCAAGAGTTCACACCATAATGTTTAGGGATTTCCCACAGCTTGTTTCTATCTACTCTATCAAATGCCTTTTCTTAGTTGACAAAGGCTAAGTAGAGTATTTCATTGAATTCGATTGATTTTTCTATAAGTTGTCTAAGAGCAACAATGGCATCTATGCATCCTTTATTTTTCCTAAATCCAAGCTGTGTTTCACTTAGCTGGGGTTCTAAATTAGTTCGTAATCTTTTTTCTAGAATCTTGCAAAATATTTTCCCAGTATGACTCAACAGCGAAATACCTCTGTATTGTGTGCAGTCTCTTTTGCTGCCTTTGTTTTTCCAAATTGGGATAATTATGGCGTTTCCCCAGTCTCGTGGTGTCTGTTGTTCTACCCAAACATGGTTGAATAGTCTATGTAGCCAAGCTGTTCCTACTTCTCTTGCTGGTTTAATTAGTTCATTTGGTATTTCATCTTGTCCCGGTGATTTGTTCAATTGGGCTAATCTGATGGCTTCTATAATTTCTTATTTTAGTATGTCTGGTTCTAGTTCTTCGGTGGCATCTGTGTAGGTTTCTTAAAGTCCTGTGACATCTGATGGGATGTTGAGAAGTTGTTCGAAATATTGCTTCCATCTTATTAGGATTTGTTTTTGTTCACTTATTGGTTCTCCATTTTCGCTATGAATTATTTCAGTTGGGTCAAAGGGTTCTCCTCTGGTTCTCATTGCACTTATCTTTTTGTAGAAGTTTCTGATTACCTCCTTGTAGTTTTATTTAGGGATTCTCCATACTCTTCCCAGTCTTTTTTGTTTTTCCCTTTTTACTATTCTATTCACATGTATTCTCGCTATTCTATATTCTATGTAATCACATTCCTATTTGCTCTTCAACCACTTTTTATATTTTTCCTTTTTGTCTTTTACCGCTTTCTTTACCTCTGCGTTCCACCAACCTGTTATTTTCTTTATCCGCGTTTTGCGTTTTTTCGTGGTTCCATGTTATTTTTGCAGTATTTAAAATGCTTGATTTGAACATCTCCCATTCTTCTTCCTCTGTTTTTCTATCTATACGTAATTTTACAAAGATTTCAGTTAGTTCTTTCTCATAATTTTCCATTACTGCCTCGTCTTTAATGTTTTTTTAAGTTTACTGATTCGCAGGGCATGTATTTTCCTGCTCTTTGCTTTCTTCTTCTGATGGTTCTTATTGTGGCAACGACTGCTGTATTATCTGTGTTTATACTTAAATTGGGCACCGCCCTTGCATCTAATATATTTCTCTTTCTGTTATTTCTAGTTAATATAAAATCAAATTGGTTTTTAGTATATAGATCGTTCCATTTATACCAGGTGTATACTTGTGAGTCTTTATGTTTATAGAATGTGCTTGTTATACAGAGGTCGTGTTGGCTGCATTGCTCTATCAGTTGATTCCACATAGCTAATAACAAGTGCCACACCAGTTATTACTATTACTGAGTCGTGTAGTATTTATTTTTCATTTTCCACATGCCTTTATAACGCATATATTTTATATTGTTACTGTTTTCAGTTAGCCTTGAATGATGTGTGAATGGTATAATGTATGAAAGGGAGTGATAAAATGGCAGAATGTGCGTGCCCAATTCTTAACCCTTTGAAAATAAAGTGTTGTTGTTGTTGTTGTTGTTGTTGTTGTTTTTTTTTTTTTTTTTTTTTTTTTTTTTTTTTTTTTTTGTTTGTTTGTTTGTTTGTTTGTTGCTTCCGTTATCATTCCTTTCATTATGCTGATCTCTAAATGCTCCCAGATGTATGTCTATGCCCACTCTTATGTCCTAGCCTTGCATTGAAGTCTTCCATAACTATGATGGTGTTCTGCTTATCTATTTTATTTAGCACGTCATCGATGTCTTCGTAGAATTCCCCGCATTCTTGCTCATATTTGTTTGTATTACATGGTGCGTATATATATATATATATATTGTAATTGTTTGTTCTTTTATCCTCACTGTTATCTTCTTCTTCTTTGCGTTCATCCGGAGTTTGTTTTTTTTTTGTTTTTTCAGATGTGATTGCGGTGTGCGTTAGGCAACCTTGGGTCGAAACCCTTAGGTCAACGCATCCGGCTTTTGCGTGCATTTTTGACCAGGTTAGAATTCCTGGGAGACTCGCTTTTATGGTACCGTCCACCTCCCAGCTGGTCAAGTTGGAACAGTCGAAGACTTCGCGGTCATCCCTCAAAGGAAGGCAGAGACAGTCCATAGCATTTTCCGCCATCCTGGGTGGCTCCCATAATTGCAGAGCCGACACATAGAGCTCTGTTGCTGGGCTCGCCGAGGGAATCGTCACGTCCTGCTCATGGCTGCTTTAATTCCTCACTACAATATATTGGGCATTTCGTTTGCCCCTGGCCGTTCCCGCACAAACCAGACAGGTCTGCAGACGGTATCCACTCAGCGAGTTTTCGGTTCGGATATGTGCTTACCGTTGTGCCCTTCAGAGCTGTTCCAGGCACGACGGACATTCGGAAACTACCTAGTTAGAGCTGTACCGAACAAGAGCGGCATTCGGAAACTAGGTAATCAGAGCTGTTCTTAGCACGAAAGACATTTCACTCGGACGTTTTTTGCGTTGTGCCTGATTTATTTGCACCCGTAGGCCAGCACATCCGGCTTCAGCAGACATTTTTACGGGTTAGGCTTCCCGGGGTTTCGAGGGACGTTAGACTGTTAGTGCTTTGGTGTCGCCCACATCTCAGCTGGTCAAGATACAACGGTCAACGACATCACGGTAAACCCTCAAGGGAAGGCAGGGGCAGACTATGGGCATTTCCTCGCTATCCAAGGAGGCTTCCATAATTGCAGAGCCGGCACATATTGCTCTGAGACTGGGCTTACCCGAGGAGTTGCCACGTCCTGCTCATGGCTGTTTTAGTTCGTCACTTCCATGTGTTTGGCATCTCGCTTGCCACTGGTCGCTCAAGCACACACCATGAACGGTCAGACTGCGAGCGACATCCACTCAGTAAGCTTTTGCTTTTGACTTCGGACCACGCAATGGATTCGCTAGCCGTGCGTTCCATTTCGTGTTATTGAGACGTTTTTCCACTTTTGTCTTCACTCTCTATGAGTTAGATACAGACAGTTTTCGTAACCATTTCATTCGACTGGGGCAATTTTTCTACCTTTTAGTACTCGCTCACGAGGTAGGCTACATGTGCTGCCGGCTCAGCACTTTACCTCCGTGCAGCAGTGAACGAGGAACGGCCAGACCCTCTCATCCGGGAATCCCTCATATCCCCCAGCTGAGAGCCTTCGAACTATCAAATTTGGGCATGTAGCGTGCTCCGAATCTCACCTCTATTTTTCGGTAGGTGGTATCGGCCCGGCTCTCACATCCGAGGGTTTATGGCTTGGAGGCGTTCAGCCTCAACCCTCGACAGAGAGCCTTAGAGTATATGTCCGGACCAAGAACTTCTGCCTGCGTGCGCCTGATTTAAACTTTTGACTGATATCCTCAGTCTACGCAGAGCAGCAGGTTGTGTCTCTCTTAGTCGGGCCCCTATCCCATAAGCTGTCCGATATGTAGTTTTCATCCATAGGCAAGCACACGGGGTCAGTGGGACACGCAAGCTCCCCCACCACGGCAAGGTGGAGACACATCGGGGGACTTCTCACTGTTATGATTCTTTCTTATATATATTTTATTTCTAGTATTCCTTTTGCCAGCCGTGGTTCGATGACTATTCCCACACCGTGTCTTGCCCTTTCTTGCTGTTCTACTCCAGAGTAGACAAAACGTGTAACTGTGGTGGAGCTTCTTGCATCCTTCCCCCTTGTTCTGGTGTCCATTCCCATCAGTCCAATTTTCATCTCTTCCATTGTTTCTATAAGCTCTTCTTCTTTACTATTGAAACCGCAGACGTTCATTGTGCCTATTTTTTTTTAATAGCTGATCTATCTCGTAGTCCATTAACATTGCCAGGTTGATATCCGTTTGGGTCAGTCCGTTTATACTTCTTAGTTTTTCTACGAGCAGTATGAAGATCCCCTGCCGGCTTGCTAGGCCAGTCGCAGGTTTAGGACACAAATCTGACCACAGGGAGTCCATCCCCTATGGCGAGCCATAGCCCCGTTAACCCATGACCTCGCGGTCATGGTTTCCCTGTCTGCACCACGTGGAGGTGGGAGTTGACTTGTGTTGTCTGCGGGTCATCGGCAGGCTACTAATTTTCACTTTTCACCCCTCCTGGAAGAGGCTAGTCGATCCCAACCCTGCTGGCTGCAGGGCCAGGCGCATTCCACATCTTGCAGCCTCGTTTTATGGATGTTAATATTCAAACCACATTCTGCACTATATCTGTTTACTTGTTCTACTAGGTCTTGTAACTCTTGCTCGCTTTCTGCTAGTAACATGGTATCATCAGTATACCTAAGATTGTTTATGATTCTTCCATTGATGTTAATTCCAGGCAGTTCAACCTGTTTAAACATTCTTTCTGTGTATAGGTTGTAGAGGCTTGGGGAAAGCACACATCCCTGTCGTACTCCTCTTTTTATCTCTATAGGCGACGAATAGTTATTTCTGCCTCTAATAGACGCCATTTGTTCCTAGTACACGTTACTAATAAGTCTGGTGTCCTTTCCGTCTACTCCTACATCTTGAAGGCATATAATTAGTCATTCATGTTGTACCCTATCAATCGTTTTCTTGTAATCTATTAAACAGACACAGATACTTTTCTGAACTTCAATATATATATATATATATATATATATATATATATATATATATATATATATATATATATATATATATATATATATATATATATATATATATATTCAATTAACATCATCAAACAGATAATTGCTTCTTTGGTGCAGCTGTTTTTGCGGAATCCAAATTGTTCTTCACGTACTTCCTTATCTATTGCATGTTGAATTATTTCTTGTATGACCTTGAGTAATATCTTAGTTATGTGGCTCATTAAACTAATAGTTCTGTAATCCTCACAATCAACAGCTCTTGGCTTCTTTGGTAGTGTGATTAAAATGGATGTTTTCAATTCCTTTGGGATTTACCCAGTATTATATATCATTAAAAATAATTATGTGATAGTATCAATGCCAAAGCTGGATAAGGATTTTATCATCTCTGTTGTTATCTTGTCAGGACCTGCAGCCTTTCCTTCTTTCATCTTTTTAACAGCCTTCTCTACTTCAGCCTTTAATATGTTTGGTCCATCTTGAGTATTATACAATGTTGGTCTATTGACCCTGTTGTCCCAGAATAAATCTTCTGTGTACTCTGTCCATATTTTTATTATGTCACTGCTATTAATTATTTCTCCATATTTTCCTCTGATACAACCGTTTCTTGTTATCTTATTGTTCTTCGTTGTAAATCTTTTTCTACGTTCATGTAATTCTTTCGAGTTGTGTTTTATTTCTAGATCCTCTTATCTATTTGCATTTTCCCGCAACCACTCTTCTTTGGCAACTCTACTCGTGTGACGTATTTTTCTATACATTAATATATACTCTGGAGTGTTCTTTGCTTTCTTTCTTAGAGTCATTTTGCTAAAGATTTCATCGGTTACCCATAATTGTTTTTTTTCTTATTTATCTTCACTAGCAAGGTGGTATTTGCAATCTGTATACTGGTTTTTATACATTCTCATTTTGTATTAATTTATTAATTTTCAACGATTAGCCTATCATATTTATTGTTTACTTCAGTCAGGTATAGTTGACTTGTGTCTGGTTGTTTTAATGCCGATATATCTATTTGAGGTGTCTTCGATGACCTCATTCCTGTGTTTTTAACTTTTATTTGTAATTTTAAAACTACAAGATTGTGGTCAGATTTGATATCTGCATCAGAGTATGTTTTGGCATTTTTAACATTGATTTATTTGGTTGTTTCGGGATTTGAGATTTAAATATTGAGCACAACCCACCACTGGCAACGCTGATCTTTAACATTGTTTGATTTTTAACATTGTTTTAAAATCCATTTCTAACTATAATGTAGTCAATTTGGTTTATTGTTCTATCTCCAGGGCTTTCCCACGTATACAGTTTCCTAGGGTTATGTTGGAAAAATGTGTTACGAACAATAAGATTGTTTTCTTCACAGAACGGTATCAGCCGGTCTCCTCTAACGTTTCTGTTCCCCATACCACTTTGCCTTACTATCTGCTTATATTTATTTTTTTCCATGCCTCCCATGACAATTGGGACCTCTGATCATTTTACAACTTTCAGTGTTTGTTGTAGGTCTTCTTAATATTCTTCTAGCTGTTCATCATTATAATCAGTTGCTGGAGCATACGTCTGAAGAATTACTATGTCGAACGGTCTTGCCTTAATTTTGAATAGTATCATCCTATCTTTATGAGCCCAGAATTCAATAATATTTTCTCCATATTTCTTTTTACTAAAATTTCTACTCCTCTCTAGTGATGATCTCCTCCCGAGTTAATGAATATATAATCTTCTCTCCTTATATAACTTGCATCTGTCCATCTTGTTTCAGATACGCGTAAACTATCCAAATTCATGTTGTTGTTGTTGTTTTTGCTTCGGCAATAAGGTAATCAAATACCCCTGCTTGAAACAGGGTGCGTACGTTCCACGTACCAATTCTTAGGTCTTCTCCTACTTTTCCGGTATGTATTGTCAGAATGCACCCTTTCAAAAGAATTTGGGATGCATTCGTCATTATGCACTTCCTTATTCACTATAGGAGTTTTCTCTTCCCTGAGCATATTTACAACAGGCTCTTCCAAATGGATACGAACGCGTGTTCTTAAACATCCGGTGTGCTGATACTGAGGTAAGTGGTTCAACTCCCATACCGAACAGATGGACTAAAATGTTGACCTATCGTCCTTGACTTGGGGACGTAAATTACAAGTACCTCTGAAATCGGAGTGGGTTCGCCTGATGGCGATGGACTATATTAATAGGGAAACTAATCCACACGCAAAATTCAGTCCGGCACTACTAGAAGGCCCGCTCCGTGGCATAGGGATTACGGACGCAGTTCACAATCCCACATACATGCGGTCGAAACACAGCTGCAGAAGATTTGGCATCAAACAGTCTTGTGTTTGGTTTTTTACGAAATGGTATGAGTGACGGTCGTTAATAAAGCAATGGCAAACTACAGAACGTAAACTTGCCACGAGAACACAACAGTAAAATATTCTGGTACAGTATTGACTGCAACGTCCTGTAAAGGATATGCAACTAACTTTAAGTTCTAGAAATAGTGTGTATGGACTATGCTTGAGTTCAAAGCTAGCTAGCGCCCAAAATAAATTACTGCCATGTTCTTTCTTTTGTTCTTGTGGTTTCTATGTTCTTGTCTATTATGTTTCTCTACTATGTAAAGTTGCGCATTACGCTAGAAGAGAAGGGCGGGGAATCTCTAGCCCGCGGGCTGTGTAAAACCCTAGAAATCATTTGGTCAGGCCCTGCCCAGGCAACCGCAGGAGGGATTAGAATTTCTATAAATTTATGAGTGTTTTTTAATGTAAATGTATTTTAAGTGGATCATAATAATGAGGTAAATCTAAAGGAACTAGTCCATATTGTGTGTCAGGCAGGCTGAGAGTGTGCATGTTGGGAAAGTGTTAAAACACCTTCAACCAGCCGTGAAAGCAAACTAACCGCGTCGCCGGCGAGACACACGTAAAGTAAATAATTGGAAGAGTGGACTGCGCTTCAGACTGGCCCACGCAAAACTGGAAAAGCAGTTGCGAATAGCAACATCATCAACACCAGCTAACATCGCACGACTCGCCACAGAGGTGAGATCATTAATTGTTTCAACACAGAATCCATAAGCAAAATATTGCACATTTATTGCCTGGCATATGTCGCTTCATCTCGTCGGGTACCTACTGCAGATATACAATGTGTTTGTAAAGTTTCACTACTCTTTGTATGTAGAAGAAATTTGTGAAAAATAAAATACATGATGTCATTACAAATGTGCTTCACAGTCCATCGTGAAGAAATACGTAGCAAATGCCTGTCGTCTGCTGGAGTCATTCTTTGCACTGCAAACAGAATGGTGTTATCATCGGAAGAAAGAATTTGTTGGTTGAACAAATGTTTCGAAATGGCGGTCAATACACATGGAAATAACAACAGACACGTTGCAGAAGGTATTTGACAATATGAAGAGACGTGTACAGTCTTGTCTTGAAGCCCGTGGTGGACATTTCAAACACTTGTTTTATTGAATACGTTATTGGTACTTTTCAGCTTCCCCAAATTAGCATTAGACCATAGCAATACTCTATCATAACTAATTTAATGAACTTGTTAGCACATTTTTGATGACGTCATGTACTTCATTTTTCAACTTGTAACTACATGAAAAGTGTAGTGATACTTTATAAACACCCTACATGACATATGAAGTGAATAAATAAATAATTTTATTTCGCATATCCTATTTACAGGACATCGGTGTGAACACCAGCATTTTACCGCTGTTGTTGATTTCTTGGCAAGATTACGCTCAGTAGTTTGCCATTGATTTCTGAGTGACCTTCTCACATACCCCCGTAAGTAATCAAAGCGACGCGATACTCTACCAGATCTCGCGCAGCTGCGTTACCCTACGTGGATATACGGGATTACGGAGAAAGTCAATAACTCCCTTCGCCAGGAAGACCGGCACGTGAATAATACTGTGGCTGAAATACTAAATACATAATCATTTACATTGTTCGAAAATGGAGTGTGTTTCCCCATGGTAGTCACAGATTTAACAGGAAGTCCGTTTGTATGCATAGCAACGGCTGGAGTCGCCTAATGGATAAAAATGTGTCGATATATTTGAATCATCATCATCACCATCTTCTACTTCTGCCATTACCCGCCGTGGGGAGGAATAATTTGCCCTCCAGCGCCCGATGGGCGGCACTGTATAGTGTCATTCCGTGTGATTGCTCAATGTCTTTGATGTCGTCAATCCGTTTTCTTCTTTAGCGTCCTCTTGGTCTCGTCGCAGATGATTTTTGATGTAGGGCCAGTGATGGTAGTTGATGGTGTTGCATTCTAACGACATAGCCAAGCCACTTGATCTTCTGTCTTTCAATAAATGTGGCACAAGGTGTTGATCCCACTGTCTGTCTGATAACAGCATTTCTTACTCGGTCTCGGATTGTTAAGTTGGCAGCTCTCCTCAGGCATCTCATCTCACAGGTGTCGATTTTGCGAAAGTGTGATTAGGATAAAGTCCAAGGTTTAGAATGGTAGCATAGCGTTGGTGTGAATATGTTGTTTATTACCTATCGTTTTGCGGACATGGGTATATTTGGATGTTTCAGTAAGGGTGATAGTTGATATGTAAGTGCACTAGCTTTTTGACATCTGATTTTGATTTCTCTGTCCAATCTGCCATTTCTGTGATCATACTTCCAACATATTTGAATTCTTTACCTTGTTTCAGAGTTGTGCTATTTATATGTAGACTTAGTGGGCCATGCAATCTGCTAACTTGCATTACTACGGTTTTGGCTGTATTTATATTCATATTGTATCTGCTGCATATTGAACTCAGATTATTAATATGATTTTGCAGTCAGTCTGCCCTCGTCGCTAAATTTGAGTAATCCTTAAATGCAGTATACGACCTCCGTTTTCTTTATTAACTCTGCGTTGCTAAAATGTTTCATAAAGGCCGACTGTATATTGTTAGTGGCGTGTGTGTTTAAATTCACTAAGAGAATTCACTGTTTTGCTATTTGATCAAATCTAGCAGGTTAACTTTTAAGTTAACAATTTTGTATCGCGCACAAATGATGCTATAAATATCCAAGTGACCAATTGCAGAAAAACTGCTTTTTTCATAATTAATACGCAAAATAATTAGTATCTCCGTTTATAATCGTTGTTGAGTCATGGATTAGAGGCAATTGAATTTTTATCTGACTTTGTTAATAAGCCTTCGTTTATAATTATTACGCGAAACAAAACACAAAACAATTATCTCTGTTTACAGTTTCTGCAGAGACACGAATAATGGCGCCTTGGGTTTAAATTTTTGTTTAAAGACAACTCTTATACGATTGATTTTTTAGATAATTTTATAAATATTACAGATATTTTATGAAAATATGACCATGAGCAATTGAATGCAAAGATTGTCGTACAATTGACCTAATAAACCATCTCACCAAGCTTCTACTCCGAATTATAATGATTAGAACAAGAAAGACAATAAAAATGGAAATTGGTGAAGAACAGTGTGGAATTGTGGAAGGAAAGGTTACAAATAATGCAATATATTACGGGCACTAATAAAAAGATCAATAGTGACAGAGAAATACATATATTTGTGCTTCATAGGTTATAGCAAGGCATTTGGTAAAGTAAAACATGATGAGCTGATTAAAATGTTGGAACATATTAATATTCATGGCAGAGATCTCAGAATAATAAAGACTATTTACTGGAAAGAAGTAGCAATTAAAATGGGAAATAACGAGAGCAACTATGAACAAATAAAGCTAGGAATACGACAGGGGTGTGTCTTGTCACCGGATCTCTTCTCCCTCTACATCGAAGTAATAATGAGAGAGATCAAAGTGAAGCCAGGAATACTAATCGGAGGTTACAATATGAAAATATGCGCTTTTCAGATGACACAGTATTGGCTACGGATAATGCAATAAATCTACAACAATTGTTGGACATTGTAGTAACAGAGAGTGCCAAAAAAGGACTCGCCTTGAATAGCAAGAAAACAGTAAACAGTGATGATACCAAAGAAAACGACGACACCAAAATGTGAAATGGACAGAGAACGGAAAATTCTTAACCAAGTAGAAAATTGTAAATACATAGCGGCATTTATAACATCAGATAGAAGAACAGAGCAAACAAAAGCTGCATTTCAGAAAATGAAGAGTATATTATGCAATAAGTCACTATCATTGAATGTAAGAAAGAGAGTGCTGAAGTGCTATATAGAATTTGCTTTGCTGTATTGCTGTGAATCTCGGAATGTAAATGATAAATTAGGAAGAACTTGGAAGAAACAGCAATGTGGTTCCCGAGACGAATGTTGCGAATTCCTTGGACTGCCAAAGTAATAAGAACGATTGCCTGAAGGAGGCTAATGAAACTAAATCATTAAATACAACAATAAGAAAGAGTCAAACAGCTTTTTTCTGTCATGTGATGAGAAGAGAGGCATTGGGGCACATCGTGACAACTTAAGTTCGTTCTTCCGTTCGTTCCTTCGTTAGTTCATTCATTCTTTCGTTCGTTCGTTAGTTCGTTCGTTCGTTGTTTTTTTTTGCTCGTTCTTTCGTTGTTCGTTTGTTCTTCCCTTCGTTCGTTCATCTTTTTGTTCGTTCATTAGTTCGTTCGTTCTCTGGTTCTTTCGTTCCGTACTTCATTTGTTCGTTCGTCCGTTAGTTAGTTCGCTTGTTTATTCGTGCTTTCATATTCAATGCCATTGATTCACGTGTATACAGTAATATGAACAGTATATACCATCCGGTAAACATGTAGTTACTGACTTCTAAGGACAGTCATAAGTTACACTGTTCTTGCTCATATTGACTGGGTAAGAGCGCTCGTTCTTAAACATCCGGTGTACTGATGGCGAGGTAGCGGGTTCAACCCCTACACCGGTCAGTTGGACTAAAATGTTGGCTTCTCGTACTTGAATTCTGGGTGTAAATTACAAGTGCCTTCGAAGTCGGAGTGGGCTTGCCAAATAGTGAAGGACACTGGTAATAAAGAAAGTTAATCCACACGCTAATGTCAGTCCAGTGTCACTGGACGTAGTTGCACGTATATGGACTACGCTAGAGTTCATAGCGAGCGAAGGCAAAAACAAACAAAAATCACAACCGTGGTAAAAACCGTGTTCCATACTTCGTATAGTTTATTTAATCATTTACATTTACTGTTTTACGTCAGATCCGGAAATTTGAATTTTACATTTTACATTTTCCCTCCCTTCCCTTCCCCCACACACATGTATAAATACACACACTCATACACACATACACACACTCCCCATAACCCATGTCCTCAAAATTATAATTTACAAAGTAAAATAAAACCCCAGGGGCTGACAATTTACCCAGTCTGAGAACAAATCGGTCGTAGTGAGTTGTCTGTCTTGGAGCCGGAAGCACCCTATGTTTAAAGTTGGAGTCTTGTCAACGTTGAGACTTGTCTCCGGTATTGTTGAGATATGCCCCCTGTCTCTGTCTGCTGGGGTGACAGCTACTTGAAGACACGATTACACTGATTCTCTCGCCACACGCTCGGAAATAGCAAAATGTTCAGTCTGCGCTTTGAATATCATAATCGTCATGTGCCTTGCCGGTAAGCGTGGGCGGTCGTGTTTCGCCATCTTACTCGTCACCAGAGTCGTGTTTTTGTCTCGATCATGCCACGTGGCCAAGCCAGCCAGATATTTACTTCTCTGCCTTCCCCTTTGTTCTCGTCCCCTCGATCTTGCCAGTTGTCGCCAAGTTCTCCAATTCATTTCTTTTCATAACGTGACCAAAAATGTTGACTGTTACATATAATTTCTCTAATCATTTTACAATTTTCATTTGTTTCTTGTAGGACTTGCTCATTAGGTTTTCTGTCTGTACATGGTATCCTGTGCATTTTCCTCAGAAACTACATTTCCACAGCCATTATTTGTGTTTCAGACTGCTCATTGTCAACGCTTCACATCCATACAAAAGCATAGGTTCTATGTAACACCTGACCATTCTTTTTCTTGCTGCAAATGACATCTGTTTATTGGTCAGTATGTTTTCCACCTTGCAAAAGGCTACCTTCGCCATAACGGTTCTTCTTCTAATCTCTTCAAGGCATCTCCCATCAGATGCTATGACAGTTCCGAGATAATTGAATATAGGATAACAAACCAATGTCAAATAAAAACGCTTACTGTAACTAATGGGAGGATAAACCATAACAATAGTGATGAGATGCCTTAGAAGAGATGTCTGTGAGAGATAGAATTAGGAATGAGGAAATTAGAAGCCGACCAGTCATGAACTTCAATAAAGAACAAGAGATTAAATGGTCTGGCCACCTCACAAGAATGCCCTGGTACCATCTGCCACTAAAAGCTACATTAAAGAAATATAACGGATACAGAGCAAGAGGAAGACGGCGTAAAAGATTGAGTGATGGTTTCATAAACAACCTTAGAGAAATGAATACAAACTTTATAAGAGCATTAAAAAGAACTCATAAAAGATCTTTACATCATCTCCAAGACTTCACTGAGGTAAATGAATGAAGAAAAGAAGAAGGAGTACAAGACAATAGACAGAACACGAGAACAAATATACATTAGTGATAAACACTCCGCCGTGGAGGAAGCACGGCAGGGGCTTCTCGTCATCAGAAGTGTCCCCCTTCTCCGAATGTTTCGGCCCTTTTACCTTCAAGCACTCTCTGAGGGAGAATGACTCCGGGCTATTTTCCACGTGTTATTACCTGTGAAAACTGTCTTTTCTCAAGGCACCCATCCTTCGGGGAGGAGAATCTTGTGCACCCTGTGCTTCGTACCCTCACAAACATCCTAGCATCTGCGTTCGTGGGAAGCCAACTTCCTTCACTGGTCATTGCCTATATCGTTCCGTTCGTCTTCGTTGCAACGTTCCTTCTTAGTGCCCCGTTCATGGAGCCACACTCAGGGAAGCCGGCGCCTCCTCTTGGTCCCTCGACCCCTCTCTTGGTCTCTGCTGCGGAATGCGGTTCTCGCAAGACGACTACCACCATGGCATGGAGGATGGACTTAACCGACGTTTGCCTGACTTAGCGATCTCTACCGTGTGGTTAAAATATATCACACGGTTAACTATAGACATAATGGCAAAATAAAGTGAAAACAGTGGATTTAGTCTGAAAAACAGAAAAACAAACAGAAGTAATGGTAATTACAAATATATTTCAGTGCATTTAAGTATGTATGTAATATGTATGTATGTCATAATGGCAGTTGGAAGATCTATTAAGGAAATTAAATGTAGAATTGCTCAGGCAAAGGCAGCATTTCACAAGAAGAATATTCTGTTCAATTTATCTGTGTTAATGGAGGTGGAAAAGGCGTTCTGAAAAGATATATCGAGCCAATCCTGATGTAAGTATGTGAATAATGGACAATCAGCAGACACGTGAGGAATTATGTGGAAGCTGCAAAGTGGTGTTAAAGAAGATTAATGAGAATACCGTGGACGGATAGAAAGAACTGTGAAGATATCTTGAAAGAAGTTAACTCACAAAGAGAACTGGTTACTCGCATCAGAAGACAGTCCACATTCTTTGGGTATACCATGAGAAGGAGACGTCTGAAGTATGTCGTCACAACGGGAAAGTTAGATGAGAAAAGAGGCATGGGTAAAGCAAAAGAGAAGATGCTAGACAGTTTGACATCGTGGCTTGGAGAAGCAGCAGCAGCAGCAGCAGAAGACGAAGAAGAAGAAGAGTCAATAGTATGATGAGATACTACCACCCTACAAACACAACACACCAAAACCACCACACTCCACAAACACCCATCCCATAAACACCCTAACCCCAAATACTACACCCCACAAATACCACACCCATAAAACCCCCACATCATAAATATTACACTCCACAGTTACCACACCCCATAAACACCTCACCCCACAAAAACCCTACCCCACAAACACCACACTTCACAAACAAAATACGCGACATACTGTTAGTTAGTTAGTTAGTTAGTTAGTTAGTTAGTTAGTTAGTTAGTTAGTTAGTTAGTTAGTTACTTAGATAGTTAGTTAGTTAGTTAGTTAGTTAGTTAGTTAGTTGGTTGGTTAGTTAGTTAGTTAGTTGGTTGGTTAGTTGGTTGGTTAGTTGGTTAGTTAGTTAGTTAGTTAGTTAGTTAGTTAGTTAGTTAGTTAGTTAGTTAGTTAGTTAGTTAGTTAGTTAGTTAGTTAGTTAGTTAGTCGACAGATCATCCTCATTGCACATCGAACCATTCAGTACATAAGTGCTCGGATCTCCTCCTCAGCAAATCCCGCAGCGTGTAGCGGCTAACGACACCAGTTCTGTGCTGGTTTATCAATCTTCTTTGGCTTCCTACGTAGTGTTCTTGTTTGGCCACCCCTCTTTTGATTGGCTGTTCTCGCAGTCTGGCCATGGTTGTAGATTCGCAGTCATCACTTGGTTCTCGCACAAGTCTTATTTCTCGTAGAGCATTCAGAATGTCAGCCTAGTCCAAGGCGTGTCCACCCTCCACCTTAGCCTTACCTGCGAGCTTGTCAGCCCACTCATTTCCTTGTACTCCCGCATGCCCTGGCACGAAGATGAAACTAATCTTTGTCAGCCGAGACCGCTCCAGAGACAGCAACCATTCTCTTCGGATCCACCTCATTTCTATCCTCTTGAGCATGCTCATTGAGTCGCTAAGAAAACATGCCCTATTGAATGTCTGTGTCTCGAGCCATGTTATTGCTTTACTTACTGTCATGACTTCCATAGTCAGGCTACTTGTGGTCTCAACAAAAGCACCAAAGTTATCCTTCACAATTCTCCCTCTGGCCTGAGCCGTAAAGGCCCATGAGCTTCTCACGTGTCGGACGACCGACCCATCTGTGTAGATATACGCGACATACACCATACCCCAATAAAGGCAGATCTCACAAACACCACACACCAAACAAACCACACCACCAAACCTTACAACCATTTCACATTCACTACTACCATAATCACCATAAATGCAACCACATGATAGCTACAAATCCATTGCACATCACTCCACACGTTAACAACTCAAGTTACCAGACAATGCAACAATCACACGGTGTACTACAATGGCGTTTCCCTCTCCCATGACACCAGATTTATTTTTCTAACCGAGTCAGTTTTGGGGTCAGGAAATCTGTCACCTGCCACATCCGCAGATATCCAATTAATTCTTCAGAACTGGTGATTGCTAAATATTCTTCTTCTTCTTCTTCTTCTTCTTCTTCTTCTTCTTCTTCTTCTTCTTCTTCTTCTTCTTCTTCTTCTTCTTCTTCTTCTTCTTCTTCTTCTTCTTCTTCTTCATCTGTCTTCTTCTTCTTCTTCTTCTTCTTCTTCTTCTTCTTCTCCTTCTTCTTCTTCTTCTTCTTCTTCTTCTTCTTCTTCTTCTTCTTCTTCTTCTTCTTCTTCTTCTTCTTCTCTTCTTCTTCTTCATCATCATCATCATCATCAGGTCCAGATGGCGACGGGCGATTGTTTTGTTTATGTGACCTTTACCTTTTTTGCGTAGGAGATGGATATTTTCATCTCCTACGTGTAATTTGTGTGCCAGGATGTAAAACCAGGAGTTTCTTCTCAAGATCTGCGCCGATGGTACGGAGTTTTGTGCATTGAGCGAAGCAATCCTTGAGTGAATTTTCGCAGCGTGTGTAGTTCTGTGGTGTTCAGTCTTTTCAACATGGCGAAACAATTTGTATGTTCCTTGTGGACGGCAGTCAACAAAACAAGGCGACGGGGCCAACGAGGTGGCCGCAAGAGACGCAAGTGTGGAGGGGTAAGACGATAGACTTAAATGTGAACGTCTGGGCCTCAGGTATACTCGGATTCTATATTGGAACTGCGCCAGTGTAAAACAACGAGGCCCTATTCTCGAAAACCTGGTTTACAGGAATGACATTGTGGCACTCCAGGAGACGAGACTGGGGGATCAGCTTCTCCAAATGGCCGGTTTCAAATATTTCTACAACAGATGACATCTGGGAATGGCGATTCTCATTCGCGACAGTATGGTTGCTTCAGAGTTAGACATGTCTAGGTGGGACAATGATGACACACAAATACAGGCGGTTAGAGTTCAATCCGGTTGTGGTATGCTGTCTCACAAGACGCTACTAGCTGTCAAGATTCCTCAAATCAAAATCCGTTGTACAAGAACATAAACTGCAATCACCACCGATACGATTTCAACTTGGGGGGAAAAGAATAAATCGACACCGCCCAGATTGAAAACTGCACATATCGCGAATCGGAGCGAATACGGGGGGAAAACGGACTGGAACAAGAATATAAAAGATGGTGCAGATGAAAACATCTTCCTGTTTTACACAAGAGCAAAGACGAGAGGTATAAGGCATTGACGGACGGTCGGCAACATCTACAAACGAAATGATATAATCCATTCGTATAAGACAACAGAACTAGAAGCCTGCAGCGAAGTTGAACAACGTTGAGTCCGAAAGCCTGAAACCAGTGTCAGTGTTTACAGCCATTCAAGAGAATGCAGGTAAATAATGCTATATTTTATATTAGATTAGTTAGTCTGTGAGCCTCTTTCCCAAGAGGAATTGGTAAGTCAAATGTGGGTAACCCATGTGGTGAGTTCTTAAGAAATTAATTTAGTGAAACTAAATAATATATTCAGTTATCATAGTCATTTTTCAAAATTGTACATTAGGTCAACCTAGTGGGTTTCCTTTTCTTCTAGTAAACAACTTATTTAATGTATAAGCATTAGACTTAGTTTACATTATATTTCTTAAGTAGTTCAACTCAATCAGTAGTGATTTAGTAGTGGTGAGTAACTTACGATTTAAGAAAACTAGTTTACATATGCTAACACTGGTCAGACACATTAGTGATATGTGTATTAGTCAAGTATTTTTAATTACATGAGCACATTAGTCCAGTAGATTTTATTTTACATGAGCACATGAACAGTTTTTTATACCATGAACACCGGATAGATAAATACATTCCTAGAGGTATCATGTTTTGTGTGTTGAGTTAAAGCACCCATGTGGTGAGTCAAATGTGTTGTCAATGTTGT
This sequence comes from Cepaea hortensis, assembly GCA_963921405.1. NCBI lineage: Eukaryota > Metazoa > Mollusca > Gastropoda > Stylommatophora > Helicidae > Cepaea > Cepaea hortensis. Next base: position 332,135,516 of record OY992876.1, on the reverse strand, counting down.
AAACATATGGAATTAATATTTGTGCCACATAATAATACTTAGTCACCGGCATGCAAGAATGGTTAAGATTCATAATGCCTGAATGTGGATTGAATATATCACATAAACCTATGAGCGCATGTGGGGATCCGTGTGTAAATTCAGTATTGCTACACATGAGGAAGTATCTCATAATTATGTCTAATGATCACATAAATCTATGTCATTGCTGAGAGCATGTCTGTGGGGATTCATGTGTGATTTCATTATTGTTAAACAGATGTGAATGTATCATTTCTAAAAACACATCAGTATGAATTACTAATTATCATCCGGGAAAATTTATAATTTCTGATGAAGGATGAGATTTCATTGAAATGTCATAGTTGTTGAATCTGTGAATGTATTCCGTGTAAAACACATACATATGCTTGATTGTCATCCATACAGATATGATTGTGTCTGAAGACTGAGTGAAATGATCATCCATACATATGAATATCATGTCTGAGAATGAGTGAATGAAGAAACATGCTGAGAAGGGTATAAGCTAACAATCAATCTCATGATAGAAGGCAACTTTGATGTGTAATGTCCTGTCTATCAGCAGAGAATCTGTTCTGTATAACCCAAACACTAATTAATCATTTAGTGCACAACGACGCATGACAACACTTTGTATAATATATCACTTATGGTACCATCATCTGGTTTTGTGCCCTAAACACGACATAATCCATATTATACATCACGCGTACTACAAGCATCTGGTTTTGTATCTTACGCAAAACCCCATTTTATTATTGATCACTCATGTTACAACATATGGGCTAGTGTCCTGATGAACGTAATGATAATGATGTTGATGATAATGATGTAATAATGGTAATGATGTTTGCAATGATAATGATGATGATAATGATAGCTTCTTCTTCTGCGTTCATCCAGAGTTTTTTTCTTTTCCGGCCGTGATTGCGTTGTGCCTGATTACAGCAGAGCTGCGTTCTTGCACCGTTAGAACGACACATCCGACTTCTGCGGGCATTTGTTGACCCGGTTAACCTTTCAGGGGTGATGATGATGATGATGATGATGATGGTGGTGGTGGTGGTGGTGGTGGTGGTGGTGGTGGTGGTGGTGGTGGTGGTGGTGGTGGTGGTGGTGGTGGTGGTGGTGGTGGTGGTGGTGGTGGTGGTGGTGGTGGTGGTGGTGGTGGTGGTGGTGGTGGTGGTGGTGGTGGTGGTGGTGGTGGTGGTGGTGGTGGTGGTGGTGGTGGTGGTGGTGGTGGTGGTGGTGGTGGTGGTGGTGGTGGTGGTGGTGGTGGTGGTGGTGGTGGTGGTGGTGGTGGTGGTGGTGGTGGTGGTGGTGGTGGTGGTGGTGGTGGTGGTGGTGGTGGTGGTGGTGGTGGTGGTGGTGGTGGTGGTGGTGGTGGTGGTGGTGGTGGTGGTGGTGGTGGTGGTGGTGGTGGTGGTGGTGGTGGTGGTGGTGGTGGTGGTGGTGGTGGTGGTGGTGGTGGTGGTGGTGGTGGTGGTGGTGGTGGTGGTGGTGGTGGTGGTGGTGGTGGTGGTGGTGGTGGTGGTGGTGGTGGTGGTGGTGGTGGTGGTGGTGGTGGTGGTGGTGGTGGTGGTGGTGGTGGTGGTGGTGGTGGTGGTGGTGGTGGTGGTGGTGGTGGTGGTGGTGGTGGTGGTGGTGGTGGTGGTGGTGGTGGTGGTGGTGGTGGTGGTGGTGGTGGTGGTGGTGGTGGTGGTGGTGGTGGTGGTGGTGGTGGTGGTGGTGGTGGTGGTGGTGGTGGTGGTGGTGGTGGTGGTGGTGGTGGTGGTGGTGGTGGTGGTGGTGGTGGTGGTGGTGGTGGTGGTGGTGGTGGTGGTGGTGGTGGTGGTGGTGGTGGTGGTGGTGGTGGTGGTGGTGGTGGTGGTGGTGGTGGTGGTGGTGGTGGTGGTGGTGGTGGTGGTGGTGGTGGTGGTGGTGGTGGTGGTGGTGGTGGTGGTGGTGGTGGTGGTGGTGGTGGTGGTGGTGGTGGTGGTGGTGGTGGTGGTGGTGGTGGTGGTGGTGGTGGTGGTGGTGGTGGTGGTGGTGGTGGTGGTGGTGGTGGTGGTGGTGGTGGTGGTGGTGGTGGTGGTGGTGGTGGTGGTGGTGGTGGTGGTGGTGGTGGTGGTGGTGGTGGTGGTGGTGGTGGTGGTGGTGGTGGTGGTGGTGGTGGTGGTGGTGGTGGTGGTGGTGGTGGTGGTGGTGGTGGTGGTGGTGGTGGTGGTGGTGGTGGTGGTGGTGGTGGTGGTGGTGGTGGTGGTGGTGGTGGTGGTGGTGGTGGTGGTGGTGGTGGTGGTGGTGGTGGTGGTGGTGGTGGTGGTGGTGGTGGTGGTGGTGGTGGTGGTGGTGGTGGTGGTGGTGGTGGTGGTGGTGGTGGTGGTGGTGGTGGTGGTGGTGGTGGTGGTGGTGGTGGTGGTGGTGGTGGTGGTGGTGGTGGTGGTGGTGGTGGTGGTGGTGGTGGTGGTGGTGGTGGTGGTGGTGGTGGTGGTGGTGGTGGTGGTGGTGGTGGTGGTGGTGGTGGTGGTGGTGGTGGTGGTGGTGGTGGTGGTGGTGGTGGTGGTGGTGGTGGTGGTGGTGGTGGTGGTGGTGGTGGTGGTGGTGGTGGTGGTGGTGGTGGTGGTGGTGGTGGTGGTGGTGGTGGTGGTGGTGGTGGTGGTGGTGGTGGTGGTGGTGGTGGTGGTGGTGGTGGTGGTGGTGGTGGTGGTGGTGGTGGTGGTGGTGGTGGTGGTGGTGGTGGTGGTGGTGGTGGTGGTGGTGGTGGTGGTGGTGGTGGTGGTGGTGGTGGTGGTGGTGGTGGTGGTGGTGGTGGTGGTGGTGGTGGTGGTGGTGGTGGTGGTGGTGGTGGTGGTGGTGGTGGTGGTGGTGGTGGTGGTGGTGGTGGTGGTGGTGGTGGTGGTGGTGGTGGTGGTGGTGGTGGTGGTGGTGGTGGTGGTGGTGGTGGTGGTGGTGGTGGTGGTGGTGGTGGTGGTGGTGGTGGTGGTGGTGGTGGTGGTGGTGGTGGTGGTGGTGGTGGTGGTGGTGGTGGTTATAATGAGCATGATGATGATGATGATAAATGAAGTACATTCTTAGTATAGACACGGTTAAGAGGAGGGAATATACTCGCCTTGAAACTTTTAATTAGAAAAGAATTCACCTGAATACTATACCAAAATGGATACCATGATGTACTTATACTGTTTATAAGCAAATACTCATGCAATGGGGAATGATTTTAAAACCCTTAATGTATGAGAACCTTTTTCTTTTAATGGGAAAAGATGTAGAGAACAAAACTAGGCACAGAAGAGAATGGTCAACATAAATGTCAATTCCAAATCAATCAAGGTATTACTTAAACTATAGACCTGAAGGACAAGTATAGGTGAAGATGAAACTGTACATCTGCTAGTTAAACCTTGAACACCTGACAGTGGAAGATTGGATGGAGATCAAATAATTATGTTGGTGATAACTAATTGAGAACACCAAGACTATCTTTCTTCTATGTTTATTTTCTCTAAGGTTCTAGATTCATATTATTGATTTCACTTGTTGGTTACTTAGGAGCATTGCATCTCTAATATCATATTGATGGTAACATTAGATGTATGCTGATTGCTGAACTTTCAGATAGTGGCTTGGTACCACTAGAGCCAGATCTGACTAGTTGGAATGCAGTAGTTTGAATGCAGCACTTTTGAATGCAGGACTTGGTGAAGGTAGCAGCTTGACTGAATCTAGATCCAGGCCTGACTTTTCTTGTGTGAGTGAAGTATCTGGACAAAGTGATGCAGAAAAGTATCATAATCAGAACTCACCTGCAAACAGTTTCCTAGCTCAGTAGGAGAGGTAACTTAGCTGGAGTGTAAGGAACACTTACTATCCTATATCCAGGGGAGCAACTATCACTCATTAGGAGAACTTAACATCAGCTCAAAGAATTAGTGACATCAGGGATCCAGGCATCCTGAAGTAGAACTAGGATAAGCAAGTTAAGATAGTCTTTCCCGAATGAAATGAAATTATGTCAGCAAAATATATATTTAAGGCATCCAGGGATATGAAATTTCTTGTACTTCTATGAACACTTATTGATGTATAATCCTAACTGCAATTGTTGTTGTTAATGTATTGAATGACCATAATCCATGTTTATGTTTTAATAAATTATGTAAGAGGTCATTTCCTCCTTTGAGTATTATCTTGTCGTGTCAGTAGTTCAATAAGACACATCCTGGATATTAATCAATTAGGAGAGAAGAGAGGCAAGGAACCCCAACAAGATAGTGTTGGCCTTCAGGAAACGTTACATTGATCCCGGGAGGGATTCCTAGGTTCTCCTCTCTCTCTCTCTCTCTTTCTCTCTCTCTCTCTCTCTCTCTCTCTCTCTCTCTCTCTCTTATATATATATATATATATATATATATATATATATATATATATATATATATATATATATATATTAAAGCAATCATTTGTGCCAGCGCTAGCTTGATTGATTATAACAGGCAGGATCACATTGAAAAAAGGACCATTGTATCCTTTCTCTCTTTAGTGTTGAGCCATCAATCTCATATATCCTACACCGGTCTACCATTCATGTTGGTTAATGTTTATGCCCGCAACGCGAGTGTGGATTCCCAGTAGTGGCAGTGCTTAAGTGAAAATTAGGTCACGAAAAATTGTCATTTTCTGTGGCGATTTCAACGCTAAAGGCAGATTATGGGGAAACATTTCCTCCAACACACAGGGGGCGGAGCTCGAGACTGCACTTAAAACCATTGACCTGATTTGTATCAACAGTGGTTGCGTCACGAGAACAGCAAGCCGCCCAGGTGATGATTACAGTGCTATTGATCTGGAGCTGGTTTCTCCTGCACTCACTACCGTGTGTAGATGGGGCGTCCTAGGGTACCACCGCAGCGACCACCACACTTGCAGCATATTGGTGGAGAACGGCAGAACTAGGCAGCACAAGTCAAAGGTTAAAACTTTCCAGTATGACAGTACAGGGCAAGATGTGGTGAATATAATAAGGCGCGACAAGCGCAGAAAGTTTCAGGGCAGGAAAACAAAGCTGGGAGCAGCCACCCTGGTGGATTTTTTAGGTGGAGAAGGCCTGTGTGGATAAGCGTAGTGCTGTAAAGAAATGGCAAAACGTTAAGAAGAACAGAATTTCCCATTCTAATAACTGCATGCACTTAGAAAGAGAGATGCACACAAAACTAAGCTATTTAAAAAAAAAACTGGTTAATGTGGTTAAAAGTGAAAACTTGGCAGAGGTATGTCAAAAAGTAAGCACAGACAAATCACAGAAATTGTTCTGGCGCCTACATAAAAGCATGAGTGGGTAGTCAAGAATAAGAGAATTTCTGACTTCCAAGGTGCTGACCTCATCTGCCAGAGGACTGAAGAGAACAAGGGCAAAACACTCTTCGAACGCTATCTAGAGCAGAGCAACCAGGCAGTCATGAGAGGCCGAAATCTTGCCAAGGAGGTCACCTCAGAAAGGTGTAAGACCCAGAGCATTTCGGATGAAGACAAAGTGACAGTGAAAGAAATCAAGGCTGTGCTTCGACGATAAAAAAAAACAGAGCTCCAGGGCCAGATGGCATAAGATATGCCATCTTCAATATGTGTACCGACAAGAGCTAGAGAAACTAGCAGACATGTACAAAAACAGTACAGGGAGTGCTAGCATCAAGGAGGAGTGGTTACACAGCTATCTGATTCCCTTGCCGATGCCTGGCAAAGAAAACACAAAAATTCAGGGATATCGAGTAATAACCATGCAGAATACAATAGTTAATTGCCAGAAAAATATCCAGCTAGCTAGAGAAGCAAGGTGTTTTCCCACCCATCCTGGGAGGGTACCATCCCAAAAGAGAAACCTGGACCAATGCAGCAGTTTTTGCCATGATGTTTATGAAGGTTTCCTCGCAGGCATTGAAACCTTTGCTGCAGCGATTGATCTGGAGGACGCGTACACCAGAGTACCATTCATTTTCTAATGCTTCAGCTTCTTGAACTCAAGATAAGCCCATTCCTCCTTAGTTGGATCGCTGCAGCCCTCTTCTAACGGAAAGTAGTTTTTAGATGTGGCAGTTGGACGTCGGAACCAACAACAATATATCCTGGCCTACCACAGGGATCACCATTATACCCTATGCTGTTCAACGTCTACACTGTGAGAATCACCAGCGAGCAGATCAACGGACAGCGGAGGACATTGTCATATGCCGACGATGTTTTAGTGTATCGTCAGGGTAAGGATAGAGATCAGGTTGCTGTGGAACTGCAAACCGAACTCAAACGCATAAGTACTTGGTGTGCTGAAGCTGGGGCTATGGTCAACCCAACAAAGGTAACAGTGACATGGTTCTCTTTGAATTATCATATTGCCAACACGCTAACACCAACTGCTAATCTGTGTTCAGAGACTGGAAAGAACACGTAATGAAATACCTAGGGATAGGTTTTTATCGAAGCCTTGCTTATAATGAGCACACAGACCAGGTGATAACAAAGGCCAAGCGGGGTTTGGATGCGATGCGGGTGATGACGGCAGCAAACTGTGAGCAGCGCCATCCATGACTACTATACGAAGGGCTGGTCATGTCTGTTTTTGAGTATGCGATGGCGATCCTGACTCTCAGCCGTAAGCAGATAGAAAGGATGAAAAGAATACAAAACGACGCTATGCGCATTATTCTTCGATGTACAAGAGATACAGCATGCAGGGCGATGTGCTACTTTCTTGATTTTCCAACCATTGAAGACAGACTACAAATTTGCAGAGCACGTGCCTACCTCAGAGTCAACGCGAACACACAACATCCACTGCATAGTGAAATTAGGAAGGTGAAGGACAGCAGGTTAAAAAGAGGAAGGTCAAGAAGAAGATATTCTTCAGCATTGTGTTCACTGGAGGACTTAGAACCTGGCGAGGAGTGGGTACTAGTGCCAACACATTTCTGTACGTCCTTTTCAGTTTGCATCTAACTAGACAGAAAATGCAGACATAAATTCCGGCTGCTGTGGAGGCGGAAATACAAGCTTTGATTTTCGAGAATTCGTTAGACGCGAGTGATGCTGTCATTTACACAGATAGGTCGGTCGTCCGACATGTGAGAAGTTTATGGGCCTTTACGGCGCGAGCCGGAGAGAAAATTGTGAAAGAGAAGTCTGGTGCTTTTGTTGAGACTACAAGTAGCCTGACTGTCAAAGAGCTGGATATAGAGATATAAGTAGGACAAAGACAGAAGTAAGGAAAGGACAGAGACAGGACATAGATAAGGACCTTTACAAGAGGATAGATAGAGGGAGACAGTATCAGGAGGTAGAACGTCAAACAGTTATAAGACAGGACATAGATAGGACATGGAGATGTCATAACTAGGACATAACGGTGATCCACCCCAGGATAGGACATGGGACGTTAACCACGGGGAACTACCCGTAAACAGACTGAACGGTAGTATAACAGTAAGGGAGTTAGCTTAGTAGTTAGAGAGTTAATGAATGCTGCGCATTCATTAACTAATGGGGAAATCATAGTTAGTGAACGCGTGAGCACAAATGGGTTTTAGTATCCAGGGGTTTCACACACGTCACTGGGGATTCAGCCATGAGAAGATCAACAAACATGTCTGCATGTACATCGACGGCATGAAAATGTAATGGATTGACTCAATAAACCTTTTATACAATACAACGCGGAGTTTGTCATCTGTATTAATGTCAACCACTAACGATCCACGGCTAGGCCATGTTCACACTGTGATATGACCTGATTTGGTGCCGTGACCAGGATTTCGGAATCGTGCTGTCGCGGCCACCACTGACCACAGAGGTCCTCAAATAAATCAAATTGGAATATAAAAGTCAACAGAAGTCATGGAAGGTTGTACACTCTGGAGGAACAAATTATGTCGGATTTTCAAGTTTTTGTGATGGGGTTGATCGTTGTTAGAACCGCCACACAACACATAATGTTCCGAGTGGTGAAACAGAGCAGCCATCGTCAAGCTTGAATCCATTGTTGACCTGCTCGTTTTTTTCGAAACGTATGGATGTTCCAGATATGCTGCCGTGAAATCTGGTTTTGCTGGAACTGTCGAGTTAACCGTTATCGTCTGAACTACAGTGAAGGTGACCTTGGTAGTCTGAAGATAAAGTCCGGAGTTCTTGGCCAACGCTTAAAATGAGCCGAATCAATCAATCAATCAATCAAATCAGTATTGTCTCGATCGTTGTAATTTCAAATCCAGCCGAGCACAATCAGCGGCATGAAAACGACTAGAAGGCACCGACTTCGATTGAAGTGAGGAATCCAGAGGCTCTTCTTTTTCTGTTCCTGCGAGAGAAGAAGAAACTTTCAAGTTTGTCGATTGGGCGTCATACTCTTTCAAGTTTGTCGATTGGGCATTGCATTCCGTCATTTTGTCGATTGGAACATCTTCCGTCACTTTGTCGATTGGAACATCTTCCGCCACTTTGTCGATTGGAACATCTTCCGTCACTTTGTCGATTGGAACATCTTCCGTCATTTTGTCGATTGGAACTTCTTCCGTCACTTTGTCGATTGGAACATCTTCCGTCATTTTGTCGATTGGAACATCTTCCGTCATTTTGTCGATTGGAACATCTTCCGTCATTTTGTCAATTGGAACATCTTCCATCACTTTGTCGATTGGACCATACTTCATTTCTACCCATAGAAATAGGACAGGCAGCGTCAGTTGGTAAACCCAGAACAAACAACAGAGCAGTATAGGTAATGGAGGATCTATAGCAAGTATAATCATAAATTTTGATTAATAATAATTTCAGATTAATTAACAACATACTCAATTGAACAGAATATTTCTTGCTGCTTGCTTTAAGATAATATTGTCTTACAATATTAGTATACAATATTGGTGGATTATTGTATATTGGATTGTATAAATTTGTAATAGAAGCCCAGAATCTCTCATTGGGTCAACATACTGAATAATTATGAACCACCTCCATAGAGAATTGGGACGCGTAACTGCGTGGTTAAAAGAATTAAAAGTGGCAGTTGGTGAGGTTGAAAATTTTGTAGAAAGGTTAAGAAGAAGAACAAATGGATTAGAGACCTATAGATTGAATGTACAGTGCAACAGACAAGGAGGGAATAACAGGAGACAGCCAGTAATTAATGGAGACAGAAGACAATATGATTCCACGTATAGGTATCATAGTTACAAAAATGGACCTGAGAGAGACTGTTCTAGGAGTTGGCCATCCTATACTGTAAGCGCTAGAAAAAGACGTGACGAATGGTTTGAAAAAAGACAAAGACAATATCTAAACTCAGGTGTAAGAGACAGAGTTGAACCTGTAAATAAAATACAAACTAATCCTAAAATGGTTGCGAATGTGACTAGTGGACAGGAAAAGAAGACGACGGTATTAGTAAAGAAAATAAACCGAGAGACACAGACGCAGGCAGGTAATACGATAGAAAATAGTACGCAGACTCAGGTAGATATTGTAGATAAAAATACCCAAGTGCAACCGACTAAGAAAATAGCAAGGGGAACGCAGACTATTAAGACGCTAGAAGTTGCAGCACCACCTCAAGTGAAATTTGAAAAGGTTGCGCCAGTCAAAATTAAAGAGGATGTTCCGGCAGAACGTAAGCCGCCGTTAAAACCAAGAAACACCAGGATGAAAATTAGAAAAAGTGCTGGGACTAGGACTGCGACCAGTCTATTAGTAAATGTAGGAGATGACACGACAGAGGCATCAGACTTGTCAGAGTGGGAAGTTAAATGTATTCCCGACCGGAGGGGTGGTCCTAGAAGTAAGAAAATTGGCAGGGGTGATAGTTCCAACTATAAGGATGTTGCTTCCTCCTCTACAGCATATAGTAAACAAGCTGGGAGAACAACTATAGTTAGTGATTACTCAGAAGACGAAATAGGATGGTATAACGTATATAGGACCTGTTTTGAAAATAGTGAACAGACAGATACAGTAATGACGAGAACAGCAAGTAAACGTAGTAGAAAGAAGAATAGTAATAGAATTAGACAAATATCACAAAATTGTCCAACTACAGTGGATGACGGGAGAAAACTTATAGAATTTATGACCATGAGACCTGAATACTTCAGGGACAGTTCGACATTTAGCGATATGGAAAATGAGTGGTATGAAGAGAAACACACGCCAGTAATAGGAGACAATGAACTGTTTGACTTAGACACATTATATGGATAGTAGAGTTAAGTTTGAGCATAGTGAATAAGAGAATTAGTTTAACTTGAGAGAAGGGTGTTTTCACCAATTTGATGGTGTTGCAGTAGGTAATATATGAACTTAGATGGTACGGTAGAAGGTGGAGGAAAATCACAATAGGTGATATATAACCGGCAGGTAGTTGGTAGTTGAGTATTAGAAGAACGAGAGTAGAGTCATGTAAACAAGGTGAGGAGTAATAGATTGGTTGGTGCAGATATATAACTAGAGATTGATCTGAAGAGATGTAGATTCTTGGCCGAGTGGTGAAATATTAAACGTGGTTACGCGATGCTGAGAGTTACGTGGAGAGAAAAGATGGTGTTCATGAATACATAAGTGTATTGTCTTGCTTGTAGTAAGGAGAGAGTAGGTGGATCTAGAACAAAATCGGGAAAATTCGTATAGAGAGACGCATTGTCTGAGATAGATGAAGTGACTTAGAGAGTTTGAAAGAATGGTCGTATTGTGTATTAGGTTGAGACGTCTGACATTTGAATTAACGTTTCGATCGTTGTTGTAGGGAAAAAGCAGATACAGTAGTGGGGGGCAGAGGTAAGATGAGACGAGCGTGCCTGATACGGAGGAAGGAAGAATATGAGAGAATACGAGGAAGTATGTAGCATTGCCTCAGTGGACTAAGTGTGTTGATGGTGATGGGTGGTGAGTAAAAGAGATATTTTGCTAGATTGTCTGTTGAAAGGATCCGAGGGATGAAATAAATGTGGCTGCCAGAGATATATAGGTGTGGTATTGACTGTTGAGTAAGGTAATGTAAGGTGATGAACATTAGGGAGGATGTGTGTGTATAAATAGCCAGATAAGGGTGAGATTGTTAAAAGGAGATGGTGAGAATATAGGTAAGTGATTCCAGTTGATGTGTGCAATGAGTAAGGAAACATGTTAGACAGGAATGAATAGTTACTCACGAGATTAGATTGCGTGGCGGTTGTATGAGAAATTCAGGAAATAGTGATTACGGAGATGGATTTAGAAAAACTAATAGTAAAATACTAGTACGGGAGAATGAAACACGTTAGTTGTGTTAGATGGACGAGATTTAGAAGAAAATATAAATATCGTCATGAGGTGGAAGTGTGATAGTCCAGAGATGATTAAGTGCAAGTGAGAAAATAAGTGGGCGTATAGAGAAATTGATGAAAGTAGGGATTGTTGGTTAGGAAGTGATATCGGGACTGATAAGAAATTCTAGATGTAAAAATGACAGAAATTGTCGATGTATGTTGATTGTTTCATTTCTTATGGTTAGTGATTGGATTGTGAAGGTCGGTCCTGTGGCAGTGATTTGGCGTTTCGTTGGTCGTTGTAGGAGGCAGATCTAGTGTTGTTCGGGGGAATTATGTTGGAATAGGATTGCATGATGCAGAGAAGTGCGAAGAGGTGATTAGTATGTCTCGTTGGAGTGAGGATAGTTGTGAAGAGCTGTCTGTCTGTTAAGGAGGTAGAGATCATCGTTAGCTATACGCGCGCGCTTGCTGTTTCTGAATGGATAACGATAAGTGTGAGGAAGTTGTTGTGATAAGATGTTGGAAATTGTGATGCGTCGGGTGCACGGGTAACTTAAAAGTATAATTAGTGGTTATTCAAGGGAAATAACTAGTTAGAAAGTGGGGATGCCGGGTTACAATTTCCCTTGGTAATTAGATGGGTTGTGGTGTGCTGAGATAGCCACACTACTTAGTATATTGAGCAAGTTGAGCTGTGGTTAACGGTAGTGTTTGATAAGAAGTTCGAATACAGTGGTGTTGCTGTGAGGTGATTTGGTGAGAGATGGAGATTTATGAAGGGAAATAATCGATGGTTTGAGGAGTTGTAAACTTGGAACAGTGCGGAGATATATTCTTTGTGCTGAATAGATATAAGAAATGAATTGCTGTGGTACCCCTGCGTTTGGCGGGAGAGAAAATTGTTTTTTGTTTTTTTTTTTGTTTAGTGAGTTTGACATATGCTGAATATGTATTAAGATTTTTAAATATCTGCTAAATACTGATGAATGACTTGTGTTCATTATAGTATATAGATTGTTATATCATTGTTAGTCCATATAAACGACTAATGATGTAGAGCATTTTGAATGTTGTAAAACATGATTATTATTTGCGTATATTGTGTGGGGATATGTGTATACATATTTAAAACTAGGGGGGTGATGTTGTTTTGTTTTGATTGTCTTGACTCCAATTATGAATTGAATTTGCATATTATTTTGTTGGTTTAAGGATTTTTACGCTTAAGTTACCTTGACCATGTTTAAAATTTGTTTTTGACGTTCAGTTCTGGGGCATTTTAATATAGACTGGTCCATATTAAAAACACTTCCAGGGAAATTCTGGAGTTGATTTACGTTCAGAAAATAAGAGAAATTAAGTGATGATTTTCACGGGAAAGAGAGAGTCACAGGGAGTAAGTGCCCTGCATGCCCACGTTTGATTAATTCAATGGACAAAGAGACACGGGAAATGGAGTGAGAAACTCAGTGCACAAAAAGGGGAGAAAAAGTGGTTATGTAGATATTATGATTTATTATTATTTTGTTGTTCAATTTTTGGGTTGTTACCAGTTAATCACTATTAAGTTGGTAAGAGGACAGGGGTCAGTTAAGTAGAGCTGCGTTAAGACAGCGTTATATGGAGATGGGAGTTGAAATAAGAGCTGCACAAGTCAGTGTTATAGATTTCACTTTGTAGAGTGATCATACTGCGGATATCAGTACAATGAAGTAAGGGGAAGTAAATCATGCTAAATACTGGTAGAGAACATGGACTAAATGCCATGAGGGTTGCGGGAGAATAAGGAAGGTCCGTAAAATATGGACTAAAGTTGATAATGGGGCTGGACGTTTACAGACATGAGTTCAGTGGTGGTGTTTTTGCTGCTGTGGGTTACGGCATGAATTATGAATTGAGAGGTGGGAGATTTTAGAGAGGCATGGTGTTCAATGGCTTTGGCATGATGTTAATGTTTATCCCTTTGGGTGTTATAAGCTTCAGAGATAGGATGAAGAAGCTGGTAATAAGTGGGTTGCTGGAGTAGTGTATATAATGGTCAGATTACGTGAATATTTATGATGTTGTGGTGATTAGTGAAGTAACTCAGTAGATAGTAGAGGAAGTAACGGAGGTTGTCAGCAACAATTGATAATTACAAGGGGGTTGGAAAGAGTTAAACCGTTAAAAATGGTTTGGGGGATTGAATTAGGGACTGCATTAGACGGTTCGTAGTGTAAATACATGGATTTAAAGCCATGGATGAGGGGAATGACGGGCGATACTGGATAAATGGGGGTTGAAATAGGAGCTGGGTTGAACAGCGCTTAATGGGAGAATATGGGGGGGGGGGTGCCAGGTTGAATTTTGGCATTTAAATAAGTGTACTTTGGAGGTTTTGAAGGAATGATTGAACTTGACGAAGTTGTAGTTTTGGATTAATATAACTTTTTAAAAATTATTATTGACGGCAATGAAGATAAATTTTGAGAACTTTATTTTATAAAGTTTTGAGAATGCATGGGAAGAGAAATGTGATTACTTCTTACTATTTTCTTACTTTCTAACTTTCTTAGGTGCGCACCAAACCAATCTAAACTAAACTTTTTTCTGTCTATTCTGGAATAGTGAGAATGTGAGTAAGTGAGAAAAAGATAAGGAAAATATCTTCAATTTTTGTCAATCATAATTTAGATGGACACTGTAAAAGCGGTTCGCTTATAGAGAGTTTTGTAGAGAGTTTTTGTCTGTCTATCCTTCTTAATATTATAGAGAATTTTGTAGAGAGTTTTGTATTATTGACATTGTATAAAGTATGTCTCTGGTTAGCGTTTGGCTATGATGAGATAGGAGGGTTGAGGGATTGTTGGGCAGATGTGGTATAGAACAAGAAATATTTCAGTAGAGTTAAGTGTTTAAGGGTTGGGGTTGAGACTTTTCCAGAGAAAAAGTCTTCTTGAAGAAGGGGAGGTATATAACAGTAAGGGAGTTAGCTTAGTAGTTAGAGAGTTAATGAATGCTGCGCATTCATTAACTAATGGGGAAATCATAGTTAGTGAACGTGTGAGCACAAATGGGTTTAAGTATCCAGGGGTTGCACACACGTCACTGGGGATTCAGCCATGAGAAGATCAACAAACATGTCTGCATGTACATCGACAGCATGAAAATGTAATGGATTGACTCAATAAACCTTTTATTCAATACAACGCGGAGTTTGTCATCTGTATTAATGTCAACCACTAACGATCCACGGCTAGGCAATGTTCACACTGTGATAGTAGTACTACTGTAGGTTAACGAGTACTAGACTACTGGACTACGTGTGAGGTGACGCAGCACGCAGCGGTGCTGACCGCACGAGAACTTGAGGACCAAGAAGTTAGCGAACCTGTAAACTCAGGCAAACCGGACTTGACAGTTAGAGCGACAAGACATGTGCAGTGTTACTCTAGCCACTGTGTAGTTTAGAAAGGACGCAGTTAGATATAGCGAGTGTGAAGAATGTATTTGAGTTACGAGTGCGATTAATGTATGCTCGAGAAGCGAGCAGTATATATCTGTGTAGAATAAATATTAATTCCTATTACCATTCATACAATCGTGTTTGTGATCGTGAGGTATGAATGAAGTGGCCAGCATGCCTGTATGAATCCAGGTTCTTGACAGGCGGCCAAGAGTGGTGTCAGAAGGTCTTAATGAACCTATGACCTACCGTGTGATTGTTTTTCATCAGTACGATATCAAGAGTGATATTAGAAAGTGTAAATGAACCTACAATCTATTGTCTGGTGGTTTAACAACGGCAAGAGTGTGATTACGATGTGAATTATTGTTTTTTCATCAGTACGTCAAAGAGAGTGATGAAAGAAATCATTACGCTGTGAATGTAATGATAACAGAAATAATGAATCAGAATTTATGAAAGAACTTATCGCTGAGTAAGAGTGCGTATAACGGAAAGACTGATAAACAAATATTGCCTGTGAAAAAGTGTGAACATGTGTGAATTATAAAGAATTGTGAAACCTACGCATATTAACATGTTCACAGGAAAGTTTCAGGGTGATGCCTCACGCCAGTGAAGACTATATGACAAAGACGAGACGACAACTGACACAACGACAGACAGAATTTAATACAGTAATTTCGCATTTCAGCATCCCTTCTGGGAGAACTACGAGACAGAAATATTGTTAATTACCATATCAACGTGCGTGTTTGTGTTTTCTTAATATTAATTGTTGCTGCTCTATATAACAGAATGCAGAGTAGAAGCATTCAGAACAGCGTTAGAAACTGAGGAGAGAAGACAACAACTCCCGTTATCTCTCTTTAAATCCGGAAAAGCTGAAAGAATCCAGATAGCATCTTATACTTATGAACGCTGTAATTAGTTAGGAATATCATAGAAAAAGTATTTTGTGAATTTTGTTGTGTGTGGATAAACTAACTAACAAGAATGTCGACATTGAAAGAATGTATAGAAGCGGGTAAAGATTTAGGTTATAGTGGGGATAGATTAGATCAGTGGGCAGAGAAAAAGTACAGAGAACATACAGATAGGGTAGCAGCAATTGAAAAGGAAAAAGCAGCAAGTGAAAGAGACGAACGAGCACAGGAACGACAGCATCAAAAAGATCTAGTAGAAATAGCTGAAGCTAACAAACTGAAACAGCAAGAGTTGGCTGAAGCTAATAAACTGAAACAACTCGAAATTGAGGCACAAACCCAGTTAAAGATGAAAGACCTGGAAATCGACTCTCATGTACACATAGCAACAACTAAGTTGAAGAGTAAAGAAGAAGAGAATAAGTTTAACAAGTACAAAGGGATAGTCAAACCCTTCTGCCAAGGAGACTCAATTTCTGCCTGGACCGAGAATGTGGAATTCCAGCTAAAATTCCAGGAAATTCCACGAGAAAATTGGGCGATGATTTACATGAAACACCTCTCTGGGGAGCCCTTGAAATTAATAGAATCTATTCCCCAAGAGCTGAGAAATAATTATGAGTACATCCATCAACGCATTATGCAAAATTTTTTGCTAGACTCCCCAGGTTACCAAATTCAGTTTGCTAAATTAAGACCTAAACCTAACAAAACATTCATTGATTATGTTTCTAACGTACAAAGTTTATACAGTAAGTGGCTGAACGCTGCAAAGGTAAATAAAAGCAATGAAAAGCTCAGGGACTTGATGATAATGCACAAAATTTTCTCAACTGTCCCAACTCCCTTTGCCAAATTTTTACAGCAAGCTGATGTAAAGTCGTTTGAACAGCTAGAGAAATGGGGGTCAGCATATTTTTCTTCCAATGGGGACATATTCAAATCTACCATAGAAGAGAGTGAGATAGTGGCGTTTGCAAAAAGTAAACCCTAAAAACCATTTAAAATGAGAGAGAAACAAAAACAAAGCCACCTCAATGTCCATATTGCCATCTTTTTCATGATCAGTTTGCGATGTGTGATAAAAACCCAGGTTATCCATCTCACCTGGAGATTATGATAAAAAAAGCAAGAGAATAAAAGAAACACATATAGTCGAGCAGTCAAATGCTTCTTTTCCGATCTTGTGGTCATTATAGTTCTAGATGTGTTGGACGTCAGAGATTGAGAGCTAGTAATGCTGTACTTGTCGATACTTCATCTGAGAGTGGAAGCGATCATGAAAGTGAGAATGAGGAAATATTACCATACGGAGAGAATGTGGTAGCTGCAAGTGATGTACTGAATTTTGTTAGATGTGCTATATGTCAGAAGTTCCATGAAGACGGAATGCTAGAATGCGGACATACAGTGCCGTGTTCAAGTTAGAACGCAAATGCAGCAGTTGCCTCCATAGAAAAATTACAACTCCATGATGGAATGGTCAATGATAAACCTTGCCAACTCTTAATCGATAGCGGCAGTACCATGATCGGTCTAAGGAAGGAACTGGCCAATCTAGAAGACTACACAGGCCAGTTTGTAAGCTGCCAAACTTTTTCGGGTAATATAGAAAAGTACCCGTTAGCAACAGCTCGTATAAATACTCCTTTCTTATCTGGCACATTTACGTGTGCTATCTTACATGACCCATGTACTGATCTTATAATCGGTTACTTGCCACAGGTAAAGAAATGTTCCACTAATGACATAAAAGCATGGAAATAAGTCCATGCCCATGAAGTGCGGAACGCCTTGGAACTTCAACCGGAACAGAAAGTTATAGCGCTATTACCCGATAAGAGCGATGAACTAGCAATGTCATGGCAAGGGCCATTCAAAATAGTTAGGAAAGTATCCGACGTTGAGTATGAAATATCACTGAACCACAAACTCAAGATATTCCATGTCAACTTACTCAAACCATATTACTCAAGACAAGAACAGAAGACAAACATAGTTCAGCTACAGCAATCAACCAAAAAGAAGACAAACAAGAACATCTACCAGAAATTACTAAATTAAAGGACACAACCAGTAATAATAAAACAAAACACCAAAAAAGGGAGCATAATCCATTTGTTGCTCATGCAAACTGTTGCACTGTTGTATATAAAAGTGATAAAGACCTAATGATTAAACCAGCAGAAAGTATCATCACCAATAAAATAACATCACAAGACAACATTAACATGTACAAACATGACACACAACAGACAACACATACAGTACACACAGGACAAAACTCATATTTTTATCAAATAGATACTGTTAGACAACATGACATGCAACACATTATAAGTAACACAGAACACACTGACAGTGGTCTCAAGGGACACAATCAAAATGGCAGAGGAAAATACAGAAACTCAAACACACGCCACAAAAATGGTTCCAGCACGATGAGATTACTGATCTTGTGGAAAGGTATATGGACAATATGGTATATGTACAAACTACACCCTACAGCAAACAAATGTCCGTGGGATGTGATAGTGATATTACTTGCATATATTGGAATAGGACATATTTTCCCACCATTTTTGCAAATGTGTAAAATTGTGATGTCATCTTACAATACAATAACATCTTTGTGGATTATGTATAATGTGATAGGCAATTTAGGTAAAACAAATTTTTAGGCCATATTATATCTAAAGGCCAATTGAAAACTGATGACAAAATTGTGACCAAAATTTTGAACCTCACTATGCCAACCACTAAAAGGCAAGTGAGAAGTTTACTTGGCTTGGTGAACTATTACAATAAGTTTATTCCCAATTTGGCAGAAATCACCAGTGTTTTTTCTAATCTATTAAAGTCGCATGTCAAAATTGATGTACAAGATGCTATTTTAATGAGTGCAATGTCAAAACTTAAGCATCTTTTTAGCAATGTCCCGATCCTTCGGTTACCTAACCCAAATTTACAATATTTTCATAGGTCAGACGCCAGTGCATTATCCATAGCCGGCGTATTATGTCAGAAGTATGACGACATTCTCCACCCAGTGATGTATGTAAGTCGCAAGATCACCCCAACTGAGGCAAAGTATGATGTCTCTCAACTGGAGGCTTTAGCTATTGTGTACTGTGTCCTAAACTACATAGATTCTTGGCAGAGACACACTTTGTCATCGACACTGACAATTCTCCGCTCACAGTCATGGAGACAGGAGTCCATAATAACAATAGTATCTACAGATGGTCCCTGATACTCCAGAACTATTCATTTTCGGTCAGGCATATTAAAGGTAGAAGTAACACACTAGCCAACATGATCACTAGACCCGCGAACTTTGAAGTATCTGAAGCGAAATAGAAAGACGACGCATCACCATCATCGTCATTGACACCAGCAGGAAATCGTTGTCAGACAGATGTGTCGCTGTGAATGAGACTGTGCACATAGAAAATTGATTACCATCGTCGATAACATTACATATATTCGACACAAATAAATAAAACATTGTGAATATATTTCGTGAGGAGCATTGTGTAAATATCAAACTTTGTAAATAGAAACTGTGCTTAGAATAGAGTTATTCAAGGAAGGACGATATTACATCATTACCTTACCTGGAGTAACTTAGCTTAGCTACTATAATATGGGACAATGTATGTATATATGATATATAAGATAATTTTTATTGAAGTTTCACGCTGAAATGTATTTTCTTTATGTTTAGTTTAGAATAACATGACAACTTTTCTTTGCAGTAAATTAACAACACCAATTTTCCTACTCCCATTTACATACAGGGATAGTTAGACGTAAACATGATTACATGAGTTTAATTACAGCTTATAAGTCTCGTAAGAGACTATCATCCCATCGTTAAATATAAGATATTAGGACAAGGTAGTGAAGACAGATTGGTTTAGAATCATAACTGATTTACAAATCATTACCATCGATAACTATATGCTAGATTAAGAGAACCAACACATTTCACTTCAGTTTGTTTATTTACCTAGATTATCTTCCCGTAGTTAGTAAATCTCAGTACACCAAAGTAGTATATAGCATTTAGTTAGAATAGTTAGTATACTTAGGATTAGCATAAGCAATCCATTCAACCTGTAGATACTGTAAATAAGATAGACAGCGCTAACATACAGTACTATTATTCGGCTCTACGAATGTTTAGAGTAAGCCAAAAAAAATTCAATTCTTTAATATTATATTTTAATGACATAAAAAAAATTTTTGGTTTTTAAACCTGTAATGAGTGAAAGTAGCCAGAGAAAGGCGAGAACAAGGGTAGAGTGAATATATTAAATATTGTACGAGTGAACAATGGTGCATTTTATTGCGGCACCCAAGAGTTTTTGTGATTTGTCTTCGTCTTATGTGTAACACATGTGCTTGTGGAGATTTATGTGTGTTGTTGCCATTATTACATTACATGTATAGGAATATTTTCCAGCGCCTCAGTTCGGCAGAGCACTCACAAATTAAGCATACGCATTCATTTGTGACTGCGTAAACGAAGCTGCGACTCTTGAAAACATCATTCACGTAAATTATAGACATACGTCTATGTTTGTGATTTAATCGTACACTAAAACTAAATAAACACGCAAAAAAAAAACAGATATACTTACAGATAAAAATGCAGACAGCAGTATTATGGAAGGGGGTAAAACTCATGAACAGGGGACATAACAGACTTAGGAAACTTTGAGAACACATTGAAATAATTACCCACAAACGGAAGTTAGAGAGGTGAACATCAGCAAACACACAACATGTAATAGAGTTGGAGAAACTTTATACAGAAGCCATGAAGTTTATTCATGTATTGTTCCCATAACAGGAACAATTTGTTCGGAATGTCGGTTAATCGGAATTTTGAAAAGCAGTTCTTATTGACATTTTAGACTTTGGTTCGATACAGCTTCCATATGTGTAATGAAAATGAGTGTTGACTCTGGCCAACAGTACAGTTGTGCGACACTGATCATAAGCCAGTGGATGAATACAACAGTGTGACATCAGACTTTTATAAGTCAGTGATTATACCCAAGACATGATTAGTTAACCCTAGCTAGCACTTTGACAAAATTAGACACAACTAATTTTTTTTAGATGTTACGACAGATTGCGTCACACCCATTAACTAGAATTTGGTGACGCAATACGGGGAGGGGGGACGAGAGCGTGTCAAAGAGCTGGATATAGAGATATAAGTAGGACAAAGACAGAAGTAAGGAAAGGACAGAGACAGGACATAGATAAGGACCTTTACAAGAGAATAGATAGAGGGAGACAGTATCAGGAGGTAGAACGTCAAACAGTTATAAGACAGGACATAGATAGGACACGGAGATGTCATAACTAGGACATAAAGGGAATCCACCCCAGGACAGGAAGGGGACGTTAACCACGGGGAACTACCCGTAAACAGACTGAACGGTAGTACTACTGTAGGTTAACGAGTACTAGACTACTGGACTACGTGTGAGGTGACGCAGTACGCAGCGCTGCTGGCCGCACGAGAACTTGAGGACCAAGAAGTTAGCGAAACCTGTAAACTCAGGCAGACAGGACTTGACAGTTAGAGCGACAAGACGTTAGTGGTGTTACTCTAGCCACTGTGTAGTTTAGAAAGGACGCAGTTAGACATAGCGAGTGTGAAGAATGTATTTGAGTTACGAGTGCGATTAATGTATGCTCGAGAAGCGAGCAGTATATATCTGTGTAGAATAAATATTGATTCCTATTACCATTCATACAATCGTGTTTGTGATCGTGAGGTATGAATGAAGTGGCCAGCATGCATGTATGAATCCAGGTTCTTGACACTGACTATGGAAATCATGGCAGTAAGTAAAGCAATAACATGGCTCGAGACACAGACATTCACTCGGGCATGTGTCCTTAGCGACTCAATGAGCATGCTCAAGTGGATAGAGACGGGTGGATCCGAAGAGAGTAGTTGCTGTCTCTGGAGTGGTCTCGGCTGGCAAAGATTAGTTTCATCTTCGTGCCAGAGCATGCGGTAGTACAAGGAAATGAGCGGGCTGACAAGCTCGCAGATATGGCTAATGTGGAGGGCGGACGCGCCGTGGACCAGGCTGACATTCTGAATGCACTACGAGAAGAAAGACTTTTGCGAGAACCAACTGATGACTGCGAATCTACAACCATGGTCAGACTGCGAGAACAGCAAATTAAAAGAGGTGTGGCCAAACAAGAACACTACGCGGGAAGCCAAAGAAGACTGATAAACCAGCACAGAACTAGTGTCGTTAGCCACTATACGCTGCGGGATTTGCTGAGGAGGGGACCCGAGCATTTATGAACTGAATGGTTCGATGTGCAATAAGGATGATATGTCGACTAACTAACTAACTAACTTCTCTTCTTCTTCTTCTTCTTCTTCTTCTTCTTCTTCTTCTTCTTCTTCTTCTTCTTCTTCTTCTTCTTCTTCTTCTTTTTCTCCTTCTTCTTCTTCTTCTGCTTCTTCCTTGCCCTTATTCTTCCCTTTGCCCTTATTCTTCTCCACATCCCTCTCTCTTCTCCTAATCCTACTCGTCCTCTTCCTACATCTCTTTCTCCTCATCCTTTGTGAAAATTGGTGTAAAAAAACTAAGTAAAGCGAGTTTATTTTGTTACACTGTGAGATCACTCTCCTGCGACGATATAACCTATGTCCACAGTTAGGCCTTCTGCCCTCCTTCATTGACACATTAAAGACTTTTAACAGTAAGTAAAGTACCCTGTTTCAGACCCTGGGACGTATTGGGTCTTTCGCTCTTTACCCTGCCCTTCATCCATCATTGGGGCTTAGTCACTGAACCAAATCATTCCTCTCATCCATGTCCTTATCTATCCCATTCGGCCCCGCTCATGTCCCCATCACTTTATTCTTGTCCATCTCTAATTCGCTTCTATGACTTTAACGTTTTCTTCTGTTTATTTTTCCTTATGAATTCCAGAAAACACGCCTTTCTTGTTAAACTATTTATCAGGTGTTCTCAGTTGATTTCCATTCCAGTGACAGCGTCTTTTTTTTCACCTATTGATCCACCGGTATGTGTCTAGTTCTTATCTAATTGTATTGTTTTAACATTCACAAATCAACACCCTGTCCATAACCAACTTCAGTTACAAGACTATTTCACAAAGCAACACAGTCTATCACACTCGCATCCCCCATTCCCCAACACCAATTCTGTTTGTTTGTTTGTTTGATTGTTTGTTTGTTTATTCCTCTTCTTTTTGTCATTTGAGGTTGTTTTTTTTTTTTTTTCTAATTATTGTCTTGTGTAGGTTTGGGGTGAGAAAATCTGCCACCTGCCATACCCCCAGCAACCCAATCAATTCTTCAGAACTAGGGTTATTGAGTTTCTTGGGTCGACCAACTCCCAGAGCTACAAAAACAAATCATCTGATTAAAACATCCCCTACAGGGACTGGAGAGTCAGGCCACAAAGACGAGGCTTATGTCGAGAAGGTCCTGCAGCTATTAAAGTTGATCAACTAACATAACTGTGCGGGAGTGATGAGAGAGGGAGACTCTTACAAAGCGAGAGGAATGAGAGAGCTGGGATTCTTACAGAGCGGAGAGCCGCCAAGTCGGGTCAATATTTCCAAGTGTTTGTTACCAGCGTTACGGTTTCTGACCAGTAAGGTTTAGATCTATTATGTATTAGATGTAGTTTATAGATGATCTCTTTCTAAATAGTAATGTTATTTTGATAAGGCCTGGAAATAATATAGTTCATTGTCTTCTACTTCTTTATTTTAATTACTCTTCTTCTTCTTCTTCTTCTTCTTCTTCTTCTTCTTCTTCTTCTTCTTCTTCTTCTTCTTCTTCTTCTTCTTCTTCTTATCTTCTTCTTCTTCTTCTTCTTCTTCTTCTTCTTCTTCTTCTTCTTCTTCTTCTTCTTCTTCTTCTTCTTCTTCTTATCTTCTTCTTCTTCTTCTTCTTCTTCTTCTTCTTCTTCTTCTTCTTCTTCTTCTTCTTCTTCTTCTTCTTCTTCTTCTTCTTCTTCTTCTTCTTCTTCTTCTTCTTCTCCTCCTCCTCCTCCTTCTTCTTCTTCTTCTTCTTCTTCTTCTTCTTCTTCTTCTTCTTCTTCTTCTTCTTCTTCTTCTTCTTCCTCTTCTCTTCTTCTCCTCCTCCTCCTTCTTCTTCGTCTTCTTCTTATTTTCCCTTGCCCTTATTCTTCTCCCCACTCCTCTCCCTTCTCCTAATCCTACTCGTCCTCTTCCTACATCTCTTTCTCCTCATCCTCAGTGACAATTGGTGTAAAATAACTAAGTAAAGCGAGTTTATTTTATTACACTGTGAGATCACTCTCCTGCCACGATATAACCTATGTCCACAGTTAGGCCTTCTGCCCTCCTTCATTGACACATTAACGACTTGTAACAGTAAGTAAAGGACCCTGCTTCAGACCCTGGGAGGTATTGGGTCTTTCGCTCTTTCCCCAGCCCTTCATCCATTATTGGGGCTTAGTCTTCGAGCCAAATCATTCCTCTCATCCATGTTCTTATCTATGCCATTCGGCCCCACTCATGTCCCCATCACATTATTCTTGTCCATCTCTAATTCGCTTCTATGTGTCTTTAAAGCTTTCTTCTGTTTATATTTCCTTATGAATTGCAGAAAGCAAACCTTTCTTGTTAAACTATTTATCAGGTGTTCTCAGTTGATTTCCCTTCCAGTGACAGCATCTTTTCTTCACCTATTGATCCACCGGTATGTGTCTAGTTCTTATCTAATTGTATTGTTACAACATTCACAAATCAACACCTTGCCCATAACCAACTTCAGTTACAAGACTATTTCACAAAGCAACACAGTCTATCACACTCGCATCCCCCATTCCCCAACACCAATTCTGTTTGTTTGTTTGTTATTTTTTTTTTCTAATTATTGTCTTGTGTATGTTTGGGGTGAGAAAATCTGCCACCTGCCATACCCCCAGCAACCCAATCAATTCTTCAGAACCAGGGTTATTGAGTTTCTTGGGTCGACCAACTCCCAGAGCTACAAAACAAATAATCTGATTAAAACATCCCCTACAGGGACTGGAGAGTCAGGCCACAAGGACGAGGCTTATGTCGAGAAGGTCCTGCAGCTATCAAAGTTGATCAACTAACATAACTGTGCGGGAGTGATGAGAGAGTGGGACTCTTACAGAGCGGGAGTAATGAGAGAGAGAGAGACTCTTACAGGGCGAGAGTAATGAGAGACCTGGGATTCTTACAGAGCGGAGAGCCGCCAAGTCGGGTCAATATTTCCAAGTGTTTGTTACCAGCGTTACGGTTTCTGACCAGTAAGGTTTAGATCTATTATGCATTAGATGTAGTTTATAGATGATCTCTTTCTAAATAGTAATGTTATTTTGATAAGGCCTGGAAATAATATAGTTCATTGTCTTCTACTTCTTTATTTTAATTACTCTTCTTCTTCTTCTTCTTCTTCTTCTTCTTCTTCTTCTTCTTCTTCTTCTTCCTTCTTCTTCTTCTTCTTCTTCTTCTTCTTCTTCTTCTTATCTTCTTCTTCTTCTTCTTCTTCTTCTTCTTCTTCTTCTTCTTCTTCTTCTTCTTCTTCTTCTTCTTCTTCTTCTTCTTCTTCTTCTTCTTCTTCTTTCTTCTTCTTCTTCTTCTTCTTCTTCTTCTTCTTCTTCTTCTTCTTCTTCTTCTTCTTCTTCTTCTTCTTCTTCTTCTCTTCCTCCTCCTTCTTCTTCTTCTTCTTCTTCTTCTTCTTCTTCTTCTTCTTCTTCTTCTTCTTCTTCTTCTTCTTCTTCTTCTTCTTCTTCTTCCTCTTCTCTTCTTCTCCTCCTCCTCCTTCTTCTTCGTCTTCTTCTTATTTTCCCTTGCCCTTATTCTTCTCCCCACTCCTCTCCCTTCTCCTAATCCTACTCGTCCTCTTCCTACATCTCTTTCTCCTCATCCTCAGTGACAATTGGTGTAAAATAACTAAGTAAAGCGAGTTTATTTTATTACACTGTGAGATCACTCTCCTGCCACGATATAACCTATGTCCACAGTTAGGCCTTCTGCCCTCCTTCATTGACACATTAACGACTTGTAACAGTAAGTAAAGGACCCTGCTTCAGACCCTGGGAGGTATTGGGTCTTTCGCTCTTTCCCCCGCCCTTCATCCATTATTGGGGCTTAGTCTTCGAGCCAAATCATTCCTCTCATCCATGTTCTTATCTATGCCATTCGGCCCCACTCATGTCCCCATCACATTATTCTTGTCCATCTCTAATTCGCTTCTATGTGTCTTTAAAGCTTTCTTCTGTTTATATTTCCTTATGAATTGCAGAAAGCAAACCTTTCTTGTTAAACTATTTATCAGGTGTTCTCAGTTGATTTCCCTTCCAGTGACAGCGTCTTTTCTTCACCTATTGATCCACCGGTATGTGTCTAGTTCTTATCTAATTGTATTGTTACAACATTCACAAATCAACACCTTGCCCATAACCAACTTCAGTTACAAGACTATTTCACAAAGCAACACAGTCTATCACACTCGCATCCCCCATTCCCCAACACCAATTCTGTTTGTTTGTTTGTTATTTTTTTTTTCTAATTATTGTCTTGTGTATGTTTGGGGTGAGAAAATCTGCCACCTGCCATACCCCCAGCAACCCAATCAATTCTTCAGAACCAGGGTTATTGAGTTTCTTGGGTCGACCAATTCCCAGAGCTACAAAAACAAATCATCTGATTAAAACATCCCCTACAGGGACTGGAGAGTCAGGCCACAAGGACGAGGCTTATGTCGAGAAGGTCCTGCAGCTATCAAAGTTGATCAACTAACATAACTGTGCGGGAGTGATGAGAGAGTGGGACTCTTACAGAGCGGGAGTAATGAGAGAGAGAGAGACTCTTACAGGGCGAGAGTAATGAGAGAGCTGGGATTCTTACAGAGCGGAGAGCCGCCAAGTCGGGTCAATATTTCCAAGTGTTTGTTACCAGCGTTACGGTTTCTGACCAGTAAGGTTTAGATCTATTATGTATTAGATGTAGTTTATAGATGATCTCTTTCTAAATAGTAATGTTATTTTGATAAGGCCTGGAAATAATATAGTTCATTGTCTTCTACTTCTTTATTTTAATTACTCTTCTTCTTCTTCTTCTTCTTCTTCTTCTTCTTCTTCTTCTTCTTCTTCTTCTTCTTCTTCTTCTTCTTCTTCTTATCTTCTTCTTCTTCTTCTTCTTCTTCTTCTTCTTTGTCTTCTCCTCCTCCTTTGCATGCTGTTCCTATACGTCTTCCTCTATGCAAACATTTGTAAAATGACTAAGAAAACATGACTTACTTTCTTACATTGTAGAAACACTCTCTTGCCACGATATGCCTATGATCCCCATTTTGTTTTTTCTTCTGTGTTTCTGTATGAACACATAAATGTCTCTTGAGAGTCAATAAAGCATTTTTCGGCACACCAGGCACGTTTTGTTTATGCTGTCTTTGTTTTTCATTTTACCATTACTCCTACATAGTTCAGCCCAGAAGAGAAGTTATATTAGGGCCCATCGCCAAGCCACTATTCGGATGTTAATTTGAAGGTGATTGTTGTCCAAAGAGGCTAGCCTTTCTCCTATTCTTTCGCTCCTTATGTCAATTGAGCCATACAATTTCAACTTTAATAGCTGCAAGACCTTCTCGACATAAGCCTCGTTTTTGTTGGCTCTCCAGTCTCTGTTGGGACTGTTTTAATCAGATGATTTGTTTTTGTCGCTCTTCGAGTTTGACAAGCAAAGAAACTCGGCAACCAATGGTTCTGAAGACTTGATTAGGTTTCGGAGAGTTTAACAGGTGGAGATTTTCTCACCCGAAACTGACTCAAGACAATAGTTAGAAAAACAGAATTGATGTTGGGGAAGTGGGGAATTGCGAGTGTGATAGATCGTGTTGCTTTGTGAAATAGTCTGGTAACTGAAGTTGGTAGTTGGCTGGGTAATGGTTTACGAGTTTATGAATGTTGCAACAATAGAATTAGATGAGAACTAGACACATACCAGTGAACCAAGAGGTGAAGAAAAGACGTAGATGCTGGATAAGACATACACTGAGAAAACCTCGGAATAGTATAACTAGAATGGTCTTTGTCTGGAATCCTCAGGTTAAAAGAAACAGGGGAAGACTTAATACACACACAAAAACTGAGAAGAGAAATTCAGACAGAATTTTTTTTTTTTTTTTGCGGTCGCTCGCTTTGAAATCCAGCGTAGTCCATACACACTATTTATAGTAGTGATGGACTGAAGTTTGCGCGTGGGTTAGCTTTCCCTAAAAACAGTGTCCTTCGCCATCAGGCGAACCCACTCCGACTTCAGAGGTACTTGTAATTAACGTCCCAAAGTCAAGGACGACAGGTCAAAATGTTAGCCCAGCTGTCCTGTGTAGGGGTTGAACCGCTTACTTCGGCATCAGCACACCGGATGTTTAAGAACACGCGTTCTTATCCATTCGGCCATACGGACCTGCTCGGACAGAAATAAATAATATAGAGAAGATGTGAGTGGAGCTTCGGGGGATAGGGATAGAAGGCTACGGTGAGATGGTTGAGGTCGTAGGCCCCATGGGGGTACAAAGTGTGAAAGACACAGAATGGTCTTGATAAGTGATCTAGTTACATCTGTGACATTCAATACCTGCTTTAGTTCCACCTGTAGCAGTCAATGCCCGTTTTAGTTCCATCTGTGGCAGTTAATACCCGTTTTAGTTCCATCTGTGGCAGTTAATACCGTTTTACACTGTAAAAGTGATTTATTCAATGGGGCTAATCTGATGGCGCCTCCAATTTCGTATTTCAGTATGTCTCGTTTTAGTTCCTCGGTGACATCTGTGTAAGCTTCCTGAATTCCAGTAGCATCTGGTGGAATGTTAAGAAGCTGCTCGAAGTAATGCCTACATCTTATTAGGATTTGTCTTTGTTCACTTATTGGCTCTCCGTTTTCGCTGTTAATTATTCCAATGGATCAAAGGGTTCTCCTCTGATTCTCATTGCACTGATCTTTTTGTAGAAGTTTCTAGCTCCTCCTTGTAGTTTTCATTTAAGGTTTCTCCATATTCCTCCCAGTCTTTTTGTTTTTCTCCTTTTACTATTCTATTCACATGTCTTCTTGCTATTCTATATTATATGTAGCCATGGTCCTGTTTTCTCTTCACCCACTTTTTATGTTTTTCCTTTTTGTCTTTTACAGCTTTCTTTACCTCTGCGTTCCACCAACTTGTTATTTTCTTTATCCGTTTTTTTCTGTTTTTTCTTGTTACCACATGTTATTTTCGCAGTATTTAAAATGCTGGATTTGAACATCTTCCATTCTTCTTCCACAGTTTTTCTTTCTATAGGTAATTATACAAAGATTTCAGTTAGTTCTTTCTCATAGTTTTTTCTCACTGCCTGTCTTTGAGGGTTTTTATTTTTTAAGTTTACTAATTCTCATGGCACGTATTTTCCTGGTCTTTGCTTTCCTCTTCCGTTGGTTCTTATTCTGACAATAACTGCTTCGTGGTCTGTGTTTAAATTTAAGTTAGGCACTGCCCTTGCATCTAATATGTTTCTCTTTCTGTTATTTATTGTTAATATAAATTAATTAGGTTGTTGGTATCTAGATCGTTCCATTTGTACCAGGTGTATAGTTGTGAGTCTTTGTGTTTAAAGAATGTGTTTGTTATATAGAGGTCAGCATAGCTCTATCAGTCTACTTCCATTATCATTTCTTTCATTATTTTGGTCTCCAACTGTTCCAAGATGATTTTCTATGCCCACTCTGTCTTGCATTGAAGTCTCCCATAACTCTATTTTATTTAATACGTCATGGATGTCTTCGTAAAGCTCCTGGTATTCTTGCTAACTTTTGTTTGTATTACATGATGTGTGTATTTGTACATATGTAGTAATTGCATGTTCTTTTATTCTCACTACTATGATTCTTTGTTATATATATTTTATTTCTTGTATTCTTCTTGATAGCCGCGGTTCAATGACTATTCCTACAACATCTCTTGCCCTGTCTTGCTGTTCAACTTGAAAAACTAAAACAACTGAACATATTGTGGAGGGGGACAGACAGAACTACAAAAATTAGATTTTTAATAGCATGCATCTTTCCCGTTGAAACATACGCCTCGGAGACCTGAACACTTACTAAATAAACAGAACAACGCATACATGCCTTCAAATACAAATGTTGTAGACGGGTTCTAAGAATATCTTGGACACAGAAAGGAACAAATGCATCCATTTGACAAGAACTGAATATTGAAGAAGGTTGGCTACTAAAGGCGATAAAACAAAGAACATTGAAATATTTTGGTCACTTGAAAAGTTCTGCAAGGGACATGCTACTGATTGAATGAATTTCATACTTAGATCGCTTTGGGTTGATTTCGGTGGTATGAGATATCGGCCGTTCAGAAAGCAATCGAAAAACTACTGAACTAACATTGCCAGTAAATCACAAACAGCCGATAAATGCTGGGGTCGATTGAAACGTCTTGTAAAAGGACATGCAATTAACTGTTTCACAGTTGGCTGAACATTTGACATTCCGTGCTCAGAGATTTATGTCTTTATACTCCTGTGTTCTTTCACTGACTTTTGTTTTTATCTGTTTGTGCTATCCCTGAAGATGATCACTAGGATCAAAATGTTGTACTCACAGTGCTTTGGTTTAGCTTATTTTGTGAACGTTTGCAGCAGTATTATCATTACTGTTATTATTATTATTATTATTATTATTATTATTATTATTATTATTATTATTATTATTATTATTATTATTATTATTATTATGTGTATTATGTTTACTTCTTTTCCTTCTTCATGTTCCCACTATAATTTATCTACATCAGATTGTGTTCGTTGTAAGGTATACACTGTGTCGGTGCTATTACCTACCTACCTACCTATCTATCTATCTATCTATCTATCTATCTATCTATCTATCTATCTATCTATCTGTCTGTCTGTCTGTCTGAATGTTTATTTGTCTCTCTGTTTGTCTGTCTGTTTATCACACGAGTCACGTGCACCTAAGTTACTTAATTGTCCACTACAAATCTATTTTCAAACTACCAGCTTGACACGCATTGTGTTATAGAGATAGAAACGAGGAAATTAACGGCATCAATTATCGTCAGAAATTGAACTGGAAACAAACAAAGAATTACCCCGAATTACGTGCTCACAACGGTTAAAAAAACACCCGGATCCTTGAGAAAATTCCCAGGATCATGACACAGAACAATACCAGAATGGTTATCATAGGATTCCGTGAAGACGAATCATGAAGCAGTGGGTGCAAAGACTGGACCTAACATTTTTATCTAATTTTCGTGGAACTAACTTGCCCTGCGTCTTTTGTGGCTGAGAAATTGGGGGGAAAAACTTCAGAAGCAATTAGTCTCATAAAGGAAGAGGTAATGGATATTTTTATGGAAAGATGGAGTGGAGATTTTCGTTGTAATGAGAAGAGAGGAAGAGCCAGATGTGATTATCTGTCTCTCCGACTGGTTTAATAAAGAGGCTCTGTTTCTATGTAAGGCGCGGTGGTGGAGTGGTTAGCTTGCTTTTCTGTCGGTTTGGAGGCCATGTGTTTGAATCCTCATAAGGGCCGATGTTTAATAATTGACTTTGTTCATTCCAGCCTTCAAGAGGTACTAGAGAACTTTATGGGAAGTACAGGCAGCCATGGATATTGACCGTACAATTCATCGAATTCTGATTGGAAATTAAAAATATGGGGGTTAGCATCATGCAGCCAGTATGTCTCGTAACTCGTACACATTTTACTGTTTCTTTGCGAGGAGGTAAGGGGAATGGCGAGGCAAGGGATTAACAAAACGCACATATTATATGCATCTTGTACATATTCCTATTATGAACATCAACTTGGTTTTGATAAGAAAGAATACTGGAAAGAATAATACACCTTATTTTTCTTCGTTGATATTTGGGCATGAGAGAGAGAGAGAGAGAGAGAGAGAGAGAGAGAGAGAGAGAGAGAGAGAGAGAGAGAGAGAGAGAGAGAGAGAGAGAGAGAGAGAGAGAGAGAGAGAGAGAGAGAGAGAGAACGAACGAACGAACGAACGAACGAAATTTGTTATTTTCGAAGGGTCACAAATTGGGCATGCAAGCCCATCTTACATTCGGCCCTTCCAATCACTCATCTTTCGTTCATCAATTATCTATTGTGCATGTTACATTCACTTAGGTAGATTGGGCCCGTTAGCTATTACAGCGGCCAATCTAGGAGATGGTAAACTCCGATTATAAACCCCCAAGTTTAAGGTGGACCGACGTGCCGAGGACTGAATGGCCACGGATGAGCTGGTCGTGAACGTGGAACGTCTGGTATTCGGGCGGGGCGGAGCCAGGCGTATGGACTCCTGGGGGACATCCTCTGCCCCTTCCCTAGTAAGCAGGCAATGCCAGGGTGACCGGTTATTTCCTGCAATATCCAAACTTTGCGTATGGATTTAATTAAACTCCGGAATCGTCGCCGGAGCTACGGAGCACGTGCTCTGCGCTTGACACATCTTTCAGAGGCTAGCGAAGAGAGAGTGAGGAGGAGAAGGCGAGGAAATGGTGTGAGAAGAAGGCATAGAAATAGGAGGGCAGGCGCCAGGAGAACAAGACGAAAAGTGGAGAGACTAGGTTTCAACCATGTAAGAGTGGGATACTGGAACTGTCGTGCCAGGCATAGAGGTCCTGTATTGGAGAGGCTAATACATGATTTTGATGTCCTCATGCTCCAGGAGTTAAATACAGACAAATACCATTGCCCTGGGTAAGCCAGTTATATAAACCCCACTGGGCAGAAGATACATGGGCAAGGACTGCTGGTGAAGAAAAGAGTGAAGCATGTGGTACTTGACTTAAGCCAGTGGAATCACAGTGCAAGAGAGGTCCAGGGTATACAAATGGAGATTGGTGGCTTAAGTTGGAACATCATAAATGTATATGCCACAGTGGACTGTTTTGTCAGAAAGGAACAGTGAGACTGGGTTAAGGAATTGGAGGAATTACCAGGTGATAGGCTACTCATATGCGGAGACTTCAATGCGAGGAACAGACATTGGGACAGTAGTGGAGAAAATCGACAGGGAATTGCCCTTGCTGATGCCATGGTGGACTCCGATGTGGTCTGCATAAATTATGGTAGGCCGACTAGAATGGCAATGAGGCCTGGCGATGCAGACACAGCTATTGACTTGGCACTTGTGTCCCAGTCATCAGTTCTTGATGTAAAGTGGACTGTTTTGAATGACCATGGGAGTGATCACATGCCATGCTCAGTTCTGATCTCTAAATCCAGGAAAGTTAAGGCTGGGATAACGCGCAAGACCGTTCGGTATGAGTGGACCGACAGCATCTTGGACGCATCAGACAGGGGGCATGCAACAGGACTGTTAAAACTCCTTTTTTGCAGCCCCCATGGTGGACCCCAGAAGTAGACCATGCTTGGAAAGCAAAGAGAGATGCAGTGAAGCAGCAAAGGAAAGTGCGACAGACATCCCGAAGCTCACGAGAGGAAGTGGACACAGCGGAAAATGTCAAGAAAGACAAGGTGGGGGATTTCAAGCGCTGTGCTGCAGAGGCCAAGAACGTAAAATGGGAATGTTTTACGAAGGAGATTGGAGGTGATAGAACACTGTGAAAATTATTTAAACTGCACAGACAAATGCAAAGAAATGATCGGCCTATGACAATGGGAACAATTTATAGAGAGGATGATGTGCGTGTGACAACAGACAAAGAGAAAGGGGAGGCGTTTCTCCAGAGATTTTTAGAGCAGACCAATCATAATGATGCAGATACCAGAGATGCAGTTAGAGAGGAGTTATCTGGCACCATGGAGAATATGCATTATGAAGACATCATACGGGTTGAAGATGTTAAACATATTTTGAAAAAGGCAAAAGACACGGCATCAGGGCCCGATGTTGTTAAGCATGGCCACATGAAGGTTTTGAGCGATGTAGACCTGAAGGAGATGACCGACTGCTTTAACCAGAGCATTAGGACATCATCAGTATCGCAGGATTGGGTGCACAGCTATCTCATCCCTCTCCCAAAACCATTCAAGGATCAGTCAAAGCTTAGCGGCTTTAGGATCATCACCCTTCAAAATACATTTGAGAAGGTTCTAGAGAAGATAGTCGCTGTCAAGCTGTAAGAGTTTTTGGAAAGGGGGAAGTTTCTTCCAAAAGACCTGGGGAGCTACAGGCCAAGAAAAGATACCTGGTCAAATGCAGCCACTTTTGCCTTTGACGTTTATGAGGGGTTCCATGGTAGACAGGAAACGATGGCGGCAGCGCTTGATCTCGAGGATGCGTACAATAGAGTTCACTATGATATTTTGATGACCGCACTGATGGAGAAGGGGGTCAATCCCTGATTGTTGAACTGGATAGCAGCCATCCTGCATTCTCGTCGGGTTGCTCTCCGTTTGGGTGCATGGACCTCAGAGCCACATATTTTAACCCCGGGACTGCCACAGGGATCTGCAGTCTGTATGTATGTATGTATGTATGTATGTATGTATGTATGTATGTATGTATGTATGTATGTATGTATGTATGTATGTATGTATGTATGTATGTATGTATGTATGTATGTATGTATGTATGTATGTAGGTAGGTAGGTAGGTAGGTAGGTAGGTAGGTAGGTAGGTAGGTAGGTAGGTAGGTAGGTAGGTAGGTAGGTAAGTACGTACGTACGTACGTACGTACGTATGTATGTATGTATGTATGTATGTATGTATGTATGTATGTATGTATGTATGTATGCATGTATGTATGTATGTATGTATGTATGTACTTCTTCTTCTTCTTCTTCTACTTCTTCTTTTTCTTCTTCTTCTTATTTTTCCTTTTCTCTTCCTCCTCCTCCTTCTCCGTATTCTTCTCCTTCTTATTCTTCAATGGTACAAATGTCGGTTATTCAAATCAATGGCAAGCTCCTAAACGAAAACTTTATAGAACATCATGAAATTGTCTGATACCGACTTCCATGAGGCTGGGTTAACCTCAGAACTACACAATTCTCAAAACACAGTCTTCCCTCGCCTGGAGATGGCACCTTGACCGCTATCATGAGAGGCACGTGTATCAACTAGCATGTCATTACGGCACCTAATGTCTATTGAATTGAATTGAATTGAACTTTATTTTAAAAGAGTTACAAATTGAGCACGTAGGCCCGTCTAACATTCGGCCCTTCCAATCACTCATCTTTCGTTAATCAACATGACACATTAACATAGGAAAACAAATCTACAGGAATTAATGTACTCAAGACTATACGGAATAGGAAGTTATATTTGTAGTATAGGACAGTAGTTAGCTGAAGAATAAAAATGAGAAGCTGGTGATGATGATGAAGATTAAGATGAGGTTGGGAAAAAAAGTGAGATTATTGATTAGGATTTATTGATTGATTGATTGATTTAGGAACCGACATCACAGCAATCGGGGCATTCCCATAAGCGCTCTGTCCCCATCATCAGAAGCCAGCGAAGAGTTCCAACCTCAATAGTACCAGTAGCAATCTGATTATATGTGCGTCTCGCCTTTCCTCTAAGCATCGAGCATCGGCCAGATCCCCTCGTCACTCCACGCTGTCGCATTCTTGCCAGACCATGGTGATCCATTTGCTCCTCCGAGGTGATTAGGGAAGGTTGAAGAGAAATGTTAGATAATTGATGATTAAGATAAGGTTGAAGAAGCACGCGAGATGGTTGATGATTAAAATGAGGTTGAAGAAAAAAATGAGATGATGATGATGATGATGATGATGATGATGATGATGATGATGATGATGATGATGATGATGATGATGATGATGATGATGATGATGATGATGATGATGATGATGATGATGATGATGATGATGATGATGATGATGATGATGATGATGATGATGATAATGATGATGATAACATGATGATGATGATCAAGGTGAAGAAAAAATTATTATAATGATGAACATTAAGATGAAGATAAAGAAAAATATGATGACGACAGTGATTTGTTTGACTGATCGTCTGCCTCTGTTTCTCTGTGAACCAAACTCACACTTTGACCACGCGAGAACAGGTAATTGAATGGGTCTCATGGCATTGTGAAAGCTTCACTTTCCCTCCTTCACACTCAATTTTGTCCCCGACCCCTTGTGATCACATTTTGTCAGGTCACATTCTCTCTCTCTCTCTCTCTCTCTCTCTCTCTCTCTCTCTCTCTCTCTCTCTCTCTCTCTCTCTCTCCTGGCAACGTTAAGAGCTCTTGACAATCTCCTCTCGTCCCGCAGGATGTGAAACTGGGACATGGGATTCGTTGCGCCAATCATTTGGTCACTTTCACAAAGAATGACATGGAGCGACAAAGTAGGAAAACAGTTAGTTAATGAATCTGTTTTTATTTTCTCCCTTATTGTGTCTTCTTGTCCGGCAGCTGTTACTTTTTGTGAAACGATGAAACTGAAGTTAGGACGATATTTGTAGCTGTGGCCATCCTAATTGAATGTCATCGGGATTGTTCTCTCAGTCTCTTCATTTCATTAGGTTTCGGTGACATTCTTTTTCTTACCTTGGACTGCCAAAGTAACTAACAACGATTGCTCGCGAGAAGGTAAATGAAATTAGAACATTATATACAATAATAAGAAAGAGACAAACAGGTTTCTTTGGTCATGTCGTGAGAAAAGAAGCATTGGAGAACATAGTGACAACAGGAACAATTAAGGGGAAGAAAGGAAGGAGCAGACCGAGAGAAATTGTGCTGGATGGACTAAGATTGTGGCATGGAGGAATGTCATCAGCAGAGTTGATCCAAAACACCAAGATCTCTGGAGAACCATGAACTCCTACGCCAGCAGGCAAGGCACTTGATGATGAAGAAATTATTGTATGTGATATTGATATTGAACTAGTGTTTTCTCTAATATCTTGTTTACTTATGATAAAGTGATGTCATTGTCACTGTCAAAACTTTCATCTACTGTCTATAGTAACTGGCGCTGTTGGACAGGGGGGACTTCAGTCTGAAGAATTAAAGCCACCTGGCTAGTGCAGCCACCGCGAATTGTGCACGTTAGGGTTTTCTTTTTGCCCCCGACAGAAAACAATCCACACCTTACCGAAGATTTCGAGCTCGGGTCTCAAGAAGGAGAACCTGGCATTCTTAGCCTGTCTATATGTGATACAGTGATATCAAGTCTGATCATCTGCTTTATTTATATATGATGTAGCGATATCAAATATATTCTCAAATAATATGTCTTGAAATGACACAGTAATATGAAATGTATTCTCCGATGGTCTGTCTATATATAACACAGTAATATAAATCTATTCTCTGATAATCAAAACAATGTTTTCCCATAGTGAGTTTGAATAAAGATTCACAAACAATAGATTTGCACGATTTATTGCCTGGCATATTTCGCTGCATCTCGTCAGGTGCATACTGCAGAATTCACACAACGTAACGTAACTAGATAAATCCTTAAAGCCAAATATACACATGTTTCACACAATGATTTCACTTGTTTACCACGGTAATTTTAAACGAACTATCGTGTATTTCTGTTTGCACAAAACCGGCTTATGCAGATTTATTATGATGGCTTCTGCGAACTTTATTTAACAAACGACTATTCTGTGTGTTAAATAACACACAAAACGCATTATCTCTATCAATCACGCGACTGGTTTCCAAAACGTGCCGTCCAATCGATGGCGCAGGACATTTGTGGTGTGTCGGCTTGGCCAGGTTCCCATCACCTTTGTGCATTATCTTGTCAATCCAGGTAGGTTTATGTTGGACTAACCTGCTGTTTAACTGCCTCTCTGTTCTGCCGATGTAGGTAGACTGGCACCTGCATGTGAACTGGTAAATGTAATTGGATTTGGCGTACAGAGGGACAGGTTCTTTAACTACTAGGGTGGGAAAAGATGTGCTTCTGTACCTAATAATTGGAGTTGCAGCATAGAATGTTTCGCCGACTGCTGTAATGAGCCGGTCCTGTAGACGATGCATTTCGTCATCCCCTCGAAAGGTTAACTGGATAAATACTTTGAGTTTAGGGACTGAAGTTTCGTCGGGTTTTAGTTTAGGCTATTGGCAGTGGCGCTTTATCAATCCTGTGGAATACCTATAAAATTATTTAATCTGGGGGACAAGAACGGCAGAGACGTGTAGCAATTATCTTGATCGGGAAACATCAAAATCTATTCAAGGATATTGGGCTGTGTTGAGTTCTATTGGTAAAATTAATCGACAGATTTAACATAAGTGTCATTCAAATATATTCACCAGCAGGAGAATGCAGTGAAGATAGTGCAGAGGAATTTTATAATGACATGGAGTCTGCTTTGAATAAATGTAAAAATCTATATCTATAAAATGCAATGTATGTCTGTCTGTATTTCTGTATATATGTTATTTATGCGTTCGCGAACAGTCCATCCGATTGAGATGAAATTTTCTACACGTCTTCTTATCATTCCCGTGCAGCCAACTGTCATAGTTTGTTAGTGCATAAACAGTTATTTACTTAATAAAATTTAATATTTTAATTTACATATAATTTATATATAGCGAGGGGACATAACATTTAATAGCATTGCTGTATATGTAAAATTGTTGCATATTTCTCAAATAGGTGGACCTTTTCGCTACAGTTATCTACAGGCATATGCGTTATAATCCTTCTCCTCCTCCACCTCTTCCTCCTCCTCCTCCCCTCTCCTCCCCCTCCTCCTCCTCCTCCCCATCCTCCTCCTCCCCTCCCCTCCTCCTCCCCTACCGCTCCTCCTCCTCCTCCTTTTTCTTCTGCTGCTGTTTCTGCTGCCGCCGCTCCATTTATACAAGTTAATTGTTGGGGGAAGATGTAAAGATCTTTCAAGTGCTCTTTCTAATGCTTTTTGTAAGTTGGACTTCGTTTATCTAAGGTTGTTCTAGATACCACCACATCATTTTTTACATGAAAATTATACGACAACATTAAAAAAATAAAACAATAATCCTAGCATTAAGCGAAATTTTCTAACTGCAACCAATAAATTATCAGAAAGACAGACAGACAGACAGACAGACAGACAGACAGACAGACAGACAGACAGATACACAGATAGATAGACAGACAGACAGACAGACAGATAGACAGACAGATAGACAGACAGATAGACAGACATATAGATAGATAGATAGATAGATAGATAGATAGATAGATAGATAGATAGATAGATAGATAGATAGATAGATAGATAGATAGATAGATAGATAGATAGATAGATAGATAGATAGATAGATAGATAGATAGATAGATAGATAGATAGATAGATAGATAGATAGATAGATAGATAGATAGATAGATAGATAGAAATCAAATCAAATCAAATCAAATCAACTTTATTAGGGTCACAAATTGGGCGCGCAGGCCCGTCTTACATTCGGCCCTTTCAATCACTCGTCTTTCGTTCATCAAGAGCATTATACATTTACATAGGAAGAAAAATAAACATTGTGAAATGAATGTTGTAAACATAAACAATGCAAATTATGAGGCCCATCTCCCACGTACCCATACATCACCCCACCCACACCCACACCCCCCCCCACCTACCCACACACACGCACACCAAGGGACACATACATACCCCACCAACGGACCCATCCCCCTCCCGCACATCCCCCACCCACACTCCCTCACCTGTTCCCCCAACCAAAACACACTCGCCACCCACAAACATTCCCCACCACCCACATATCCCACGCCCACCCACATACACATCCTAACCCACACATCCTCTCCCCATCCACACCTCAAACCACCCATCCCCCAGCCACATCTCCATTGACCACATATTTCCACCCACGCACACAATCCCCCCCCCCCCACAGACACACATCTCCCTAACTACCCATACATCCCCAATCCACTCACACATACACCCCACCACCCACACATACATCCTCCACCCACCCATACATGCCTTAACCCAATCCCCCACTACACAATCCCCTACCCGCACATCACATACATCCCCTACCACGCAATATTCCCAACCCACGCACCGCACACACACATATCCCTCACCAACACATCCCACACCCACATACCACCACACATCCCCACCTACACACCACACACATATCCCCAACCCACATACCATACAATATTCCCACCCACACCCACACAGATACCTTTACCCATCCACCTCACAAACCCCCACCCACACACCACAAAAATCCCCCATCCACACACCACAAAAATCCCCCATCCACACACACATACCTCACCCACACAATATCCCTAACCAACACACCACACACCTCTTCCCACCCACACACGCATTCCCTACCCGTCCACCAACACACACTCACTCATGCACACATCCTCCACTACGCACCCACACACCCCCAACCAAACATCTCTCGATCACAATACCCCTACCCACACTTATCCTCCACCCACTCACGCATCCCACCCCGACACATGCACATCCCTCACCCACCTACACATCTCTAAGCCACTAACACACCCCCACCCACACATTCCCCATCCACGCACACATCTCCCACCCACACACGCCCACATACTTCCCCCAACCACCACACATCCCCTACTCACCCACACATACACACATTCCCCGCACCCATCACACACTATCCACCACCCACACACATATCCTCACCCATACCGCCACACCCCCACCCACACACTATGCACACATCCCCCACCAACACACCGCACACATATCTCAAACCCACACACCATACACTTCTCCCCACCCGCCCTTGCATCCCCAATCCACCCAACACAATCCACTACCCACACAACCCCGCCACCCACACATACTTCCTCAAACCACCCACACATCTCCACCCACATAAACACACACCCCACACCCATCCCATACACATATCATCCACCCATACACACATCCCCCACACCCATTCCCACACCCCTACTTTCACCCCCACACATCCATCCACACATCCCACCAACACCCACAAATATCACTACACACACAAACCCACACACTGCAACCCATCCAAACGCATACCCCCACCCACACATATCCCCACACTCACACACATCCTCCACACACACTCACACCTCCTCACATCTAGACACATACAAAATGCCTCACGTTAGCATTGAAACTAGTATGAACAAACTCCCACACTTTACTCACACACATGCACTGACAATTGTCATGAGCAGTCTCATAAAAATGATAAACATGGAGAAAAATGTGTACATAAAAAGTATGTGACGTAAACATAGTGATGCTCCCACACACAGAGATACACACAGAGAAGGCACACACACATACACACACACACACACACACACACACACACATTCACTCTCATGCTCACTCATTCTGTCTCTCATTCACACTCACTGACTCTCTCACTCAAACTACAGTAATGCACATAAGTTTATATTATACATGATCAAATCAAATGGTATTTAACTGATAATATGACAGATGAGAATACACAAACATACGGATTCGCGTGTTACATAACATGCGTGTTACATGACATGCATCTGCTCAGCTCTCTCTCTCTCTCTCTCTCTCTCTCTCTCTCTCTCTCTCTCTCTCTCTGTATTCTTTCATATACAAACACTCACACGCATACGCGCGCTCACACACACACACACTAACACATCAACTCTCGCACTGTCTCACTCTCACACACAATCCTTCACACACACACTCACTCTTTCAATCACACTCTCTCACACATACACATACGCATGCATGCACGCACGCACGCACTCCCTCACTCACTCTCACACATACACGTACGAATGCATGCACTGACACATTCCCCTACCATTTCTCGCTCAATCACTATCTCCACACACACGCACGCACACACACATTCACTCTCTCACTCTCTCTGACACCCACTTTCTCTCTCTCTCTCTCTCTCTCTCTCTCTCTCTCTCTCTCTCTCTCTCTCGTTCCCACACGCACACACATATATAGTGAACAATTATAGTTAAACAATTATAATGAACGATTATAATGAACAATTATACCAGTAAATGAATTATGGTGGCATATAGTCGGTATGGATTAAGTATTGAAAGAGTTTTCGGTTAAATGTGTAGGGACTCATTGGAGTTTTCAGATCTGGAGGCAGATCATTCCATAAGTGCGCACCAGAATAGGCGAAACATGTTTTGTATAGGTCCAATTTAGGCTTTGAGACATGTAACAAATTTAGGCGCTTGCTGTTCATTGCATTAGAGTGAATCAGCGGCAGAAGATACTCTGGGGTATTCTGAGATATAATTTTGTTCACTAATTTGGCTTTGTTGAAAAGGAAGCGCTTTTGAAGTGGTAGAAGTCTTAGATGACTGTACAAATTATTACTTTCAACGTGCTTTATGCCAGAAACCAGACGAATAGCGCGGTTTTGTAGAGAACATAGTCGTTTTAAATTAGATTTAGGGCAACCATCCCAAACTGTGGAACAGTAATCGAGATGTGATTGGATATAGCATGTATAGAATATTTTTCGTGTGCTTTCGTCCAGGAAGTGCTGAATTTTAGCAAGTTGGTAAACTTGTTGTGCTATTTTCTTTCTTGGTAAGAACGTGAACATGAGAGCTCCAGCTCAAATGGCTGTCAATTAAAAGACCTAGTGTTTTATGTTCATTCACATTAACTATAGGTAACGTGCCCATGCGGAGTTCGAGCGGTGATCCAGTTATGGCTAGTGTCTGTAGTTTTTGTCTGGTCGTTATTAGCATGGATTTGGTTTTAGATAGACAGACAGACAGACAGACAGACAGACAGACAGACAGACAGACAGACAGACAGACAGACAGGCAGGCAGGCAGGTAGGCAGACAGACAGACAGACACACAGACAGACAGACAGACAGACACACAGACAGACAGAACGAACGAACGAACGAACGAACGAACAAACTTTATTTTCAAAGTGTTAAGAATTGGGCACGCAGGCCCGTCTAACATTCTGCCCTTCTCTCACTCTCTTTCATACATTATTTCATTCACACATCATTCAAGGCTAACAGAGAACAGCAACAATAAAAAAAAAGATATGCATTATAAAGGCATGGGCAAAATGCGAACATCAAAACTACACGACACAGTAAAATTAGATAATGGTCTGACACTTGTTATTAGCCATGTGGAATATACTGGCCTACCAAAAGGGGACTGGCTGTTATACTATGGTTTTGTTATTATTATTATTATCTCTATTATTAAGGGGGAAGATAGATAGATAGATAGATAGATAGATAGATAGATAGATAGATAGATAGATAGATAGATAGATAGATAGATAGATAGATAGATAGATAGATAGATAGATAGATAGATAGATAGATAGATAGATAGATAGATAGATAGATAGATAGATAGATAGATAGATAGATAGATAGATAGACAGACAGACAGACAGACAGACAGACAGACAGACAGACAGACAGACAGATAGATAGATAGATAGATAGATAGATAGATAGATA
Source organism: Cepaea hortensis (assembly GCA_963921405.1). Lineage (NCBI taxonomy): Eukaryota > Metazoa > Mollusca > Gastropoda > Stylommatophora > Helicidae > Cepaea > Cepaea hortensis. Next base: position 332,092,312 of record OY992876.1, on the reverse strand, counting down.
GATAGATAGATAGATAGATAGATAGATAGATAGATAGATAGATAGATAGATAGATAGATAGATAGATAGATAGATAGATAGATAGATAGATAGATAGATAGATAGATAGATAGATAGATAGATAGATAGATAGATAGATAGATAGATAGATAGATAGATAGATAGATAGATAGATAGATAGGTAGGTAGGTAGGTAGGTAGGTAGGTAGGTAGGTAGGTAGGTAGGTAGGTAGGTAGGTAGGTAGGTAGGTAGGTAGGTAGATAGATAGATAGATAGATAGATAGATAGATAGATAGATAGATAGATAGATAGATAGATAGATAGATAGATAGATAGATAGATAGATATAACTTTATTTTAAAAGAGTAACAAATTGGGCATTCAGGCCCGTCTAACATTCGGCCCTTTCGATCACTCATCTTTCATTCATCAAACGTGCATGTTACATTTACATAAGGAAAAAAAACATTGTTAAATTGATTTTGTAAGCATAAACAATGCATATTACGCATGGTACATTCACATTGGGGGGGGGGGGGGGGGGGGGGGAAACATTGTCAAATGAAAGTTGTAAACATAAACAGTGCATATTGCAATGTTGTGAGACACATCCCCCGTCCACCCTCACACCCCGCAGCCACCCACACATCCCCCATCCACCACACACCCCACCCACACATACCTCCACGCACTCACGCAGACTCTGGCAAACATACATGCCGCCACCCACCCACCGAACCCCCACCCACACACATTTCCCCACCCACACATACATCCCCCAACCATCCCACAATCGACACGCACACACCCAATCACATATTCTTCACCACCCACCCACATACCCGCCACCACCCAGCAAAACACATATCACAAAACCAAACACACAAACCCCCGTCAACCCACACATCCCGCACCGATCCATACATACATCCTGCACCCTCAAAATTTTCCCCACCCACCCACACACACACATCAGCCAACCTACACCCACTCACCCACCCAATATCCGCCACCTCTTAACTACACATCCCCCATCTATACACACATCCCCACAAACAAACACATCTACCCACCTGCCCACACATATCTCCCACCCAAAAACACCCAAAAACACACACCTCCCCACACACACCCCACCACCCACATATACTCCACCCACACATATCTGCCGCTCACACACATCTTCCCACAAATACACACCCCCAACCATACACTCATCTCTCACACACATCCACCCACTCACGTACTCATCCATCAACCATCACACCCACGCATCACCCACCCGCCCATCAACACATGCATCTCTCATATACCCTCCCACACACACACATCCCAACCACCCAGCCAAACACACATCCCCCATCCTCACATACATTCGTCAACCACCTGCACATCCCACACCTCCCCCACCTCTCACACATCTCTCCTCCCACACAAAACTCCACCCATAAACACATCCCCCCCCCCACACACACACATCCCCCACATGCATTCCTCATACACATCCCCGCCCACACATCTCTCACCCACACACACATCTCCCCACCCACCCACACCGCGTGTGGAGAGAGAGAGAGGTAGGTATCGTTCCTTTGATATGAGACAGACAGACAGACAGACAGACAGACAGACAGACAGACAGACAGACAGACAGACAGACAGACAGACAGACAGACAGATAGATAGATAGATAGATAGATAGATAGATAGATAGATAGATAGATAGATAGATAGATAGATAGATAGATAGATAGATAGATAGATAGATAGATAGATAGATAGATAGATAGATAGATAGATACATACATACATACATACATACATACATACATACATACATACATACATACATACATACATACATACATACATACATAGATAGATAGATAGATAGATAGATAGATAGATAGATAGATAGATAGATAGATAGATAGATAGATAGATAGATAGATAGATAGATAGATAGATAGATAGATAGATAGATAGATAGATAGATAGATAGATAGATAGGTAGATAGGTAGATAGATAGGGATGGATAGACGGAGGGAGAGACGGACGGACGGACGTGCAGGCAGGCAGGCAGGCAGGCAGACAGAGATAGACAGACAGACAGACAGACAGACAGACAGACAGACAGACAGACAGATAGACAGACAGATAGATAGATAGATAGATAGATAGATAGATAGATAGATAGATAGATAGATAGATAGATAGATACATAGATACATACATACATACATACATACATACATACATACATACATACATACATACATACATACATACATACATACATACATACATACATACATACATACATACATACATACATACATACATACATACATACATACATACATACATACATACATACATACATACATACATACATACATACATACATACATACATACATAGATAGATAGATAGATAGATAGATAGATAGATAGATAGATAGATAGATAGATAGATAGATAGATAGATAGATAGATAGATAGATAGATAGATAGATAGATAGATAGATAGATAGATAGATAGATAGATAGATAGATAGATAGATAGATAGATAGATAGATAGATAGATAGATAGATAGATAGATAGATAGATAGATAGATAGATAGATAGATAGATAGATAGATAGATAGATAGATAGATAGATAGATAGATAGATAGATAGATAGATAGATAGATAGATAGATAGATAGATAGATAGATAGATAGATAGATAGATAGATAGATAGATAGATAGATAGATAGATAGATAGATAGATAGATAGATAGATAGATAGATAGATAGATACATACATACATACATACATACATACATACATACATACATACATACATACATACATACATACATACATACATACATAGATAGATAGATAGATAGATAGATAGATAGATAGATAGATAGATAGATAGATAGATAGATAGATAGATAGATAGATAGATAGATAGATAGATAGATAGATAGATAGATAGATAGATAGATAGATAGATAGATAGATAGATAGATAGATAGATAGATAGATGGATAGATAGGGATGGATAGACGGAGGGAGAGACGGACGGACGGACGTGCAGGCAGGCAGGCAGGCAGACAGACAGCCAAACAGACAGACAGGCAGGCAGGCAGACAGACAGTCAAACAGACAGACAGACAGACAGACAGACAGGTAGGTAGGTAGGTAGGTAGGTAGGTAGGTAGGTAAGTAGAGAGAGAGAGAGAGAGAGAGAGAGAGAGAGAGAGAGAGAGAGAGAGAGAGAGAGAGAGAGAGGGTAGGTAGGTACCTAGGCATGCAGGCAGGCAGGCAGGCAGGCAGACAGATAAATGGATAGATCCCCCCAGGGTCAGGGCGAAGCCGAGCCGGGTCAGCTAGTTCTGAAATAAATATCGTAATGGGTGACTTCAATGCAAAAGTGGAAAATCAAGGTGATGGATGCACAGTAGGCAACCATGGTTTGGGAGAGAGAAACGAAAGAGGATACAGACTTGTAGAATGAGCAATATAGCAGGAAATGATTGTAGGAATCACATGGTTTAAATAACACCCTAGAACAATGTTTCCCAACATGGGGCCCACGCCCCACAGGGGGGTAATTTGATTGTTAAGGGGGGCAATTAGAAAATGGAAAAAAGATTTATGGGATTATTTGATACTCTTAGTGATGTTTTAAGCGATAAAACTGAAATGAAAAATCTGTTAACGGTCGATGGTAAGGCATTTGTGAGTTATTTAGCCGATATCTTTGAAACACTAAATATATTAAATAAACAACTTCAAGGAACAAACAAAACTCTTGTCGATGGAAAAACGAAGATATTTGGTTTCATTACCTTTATTGAATTATGTCAGACATATATTTACAACAACAAATTTGAAAAGTTTCATTGGCTCCACAAATGTGAAGTCACTGATACCGCTATATATGTTATTGTCGATCATCTGAAAATTTTATCGGCTGAATTAAAAGAAAGATTTTCTGATTTGAAACAAATTGATTTCTCAACTTGGATGATACAGCCAATGTTAGTGGATTTGTCTGATATTCCAAATATGCAGTATCAAGAAGAACTCACAGAAATGCAAAATGATGAATCAATTAAAACTTTATTTAATATAAAAGGAGCGGTGGCATGGCTTTGTGAGGAAACCGAAATCAAATATCCAAATGCAACCAAATGTCCAATAGAACTATTGTTAGCGTTTCCATCTTCATATTTAGCTGAATGCGGATTTAGTGCCATAAATGATTTGCTGATTTAAAATAAAAAAATCGGCTGGATATAACAAAACGGGGAGACTTGAGACTGAAGTTAACTAAATTGGAACCTGACATAAAATCTCTTTGCTGCAAGCATCAAGTGCAAGGATCTCACTAAATTAAAATAATAAATAATTACTAATAATTAAAATAATATAGCAGCGTCTTTCATTAAAATTATTTTGTACTTGAATTTCAGTTCTCCGTTTTATGTTTTGAAAATTTACTTACTGTTTGCTCAATAATTCCCTAGTTATTTCTTCCTAAAATCTACCATTCAAGTTTCTTTAGAGAACATTTCAAGTTTTGAATATTAAAAATTATGTATATGTTGGGGGGGGGGGGATAAGAATTTTAGAAAGGCTTAGGTGGGGCATAGCACAAAAAAAGGTTGGGAAACACTGCCCTAGAAGATTACGGACATGGGGGAGTCCTGATAGCAGAATTAGAAACCAGATTGATTACATCCTGATTAGCAGAAGGTTTAGAAATGCGTTAACACTCGCAAAAACAGTTCCCAATGCTGACGGTTACAGTGATCACAGATTGATTACAGGAACATTGAGGATAAAGTTAAAGAAAGTCAAGTATTTACCAGGAAACACTAAATATGATCTGTATACATTGAAAATGACATGGTAATACAAGACAATTTTAACATAGAAGTAAAGAACAGATTTGATATACTGTTTGATCTAGAGATCCTATTTCAAGATGTGGATGATCAATGGGAAATATTGACGAATGCAGTCAGTTTGGCTGCAGAACCAATTATCACAATATTAAATCAAGTCCGTCGTAAGAAATGGATGACTGGAGAAATTTTACAACTAATGGAAACAAACAGATACAACAAAAATAATCCTGCCAAATATAAAGAAATTCACAGAAAAATCAGGGTATTATGTAAGGAGGCAAAAGACGCATGGCTTGAGAAAACTTTCATAGAAATTGAAAAACAACACAACGGTAAAAATACCAAATTAATGCACAAAAGAATTCAAGAGCTTACTAATAAAAGAACACGTACGCCAGCAGGCTGCCTAACAACAACAGATGGAAAAATCATAATAGAACACGATAAGATTTTACATGTATGGTCAGATTATGTGAAACACCTGTATGGTGATAACAGAGAAGAACAGTATAATATTCGAAATAATAATGAAACACCATCAATTTTGAAGACGGAATGTTCAGAATGTTCTTAACGATATGAAAACTGGCAAGACCCCCGGTTCAAACAACATCACAACAGAAATGATTAATGCTTTAGAAGAATATTTAATAGATCAATTCACCAAATTGCTGAACACAATATATTATACTGGAGATATACTTCATGAATTACGTAATTCTGTATTTATTGCAATTCCAAAGAAATCGGTAGCCTTGGAATATGATCAACACAGAACAGTTAGTATAAATAGCCACATTACGCAGATTTTTCTAAGGATTATCATGCAAAGAGTTGAGAAGAAAATACAACCCGAAATAGGAAAGAACAATGTGGGTTTGTAGAAAGAAAGGGTACAGTAAATGCTGTTTACATGCTGAGAACAATAATTGAACGTTCTATATAAGTAAATTAAGATATACACCTTTGCTTTATTGACTACACAAAGGGTTTCGATAGAGTAAGACATGACAACTTGATAGAGATGCTTACAGATCTACAAATTGATGGTAAAGGCCTTAGACTTGTAAAAAAATATATATATTGGAAACAACAAGCTGCCTACAGAATTGATAATGAAGTGGGTCAATATCAACCTATTAATAGTGGTGTGAGACAGGGATTATTATGAGATGATGATGATGATGATGATGATGATGATGATGATGATGATGATGATGATGATGATGATGATGATGATGATGATGATGATGATGATGATGATGATGATGATGATGATGATGATGATGATGATGATGATGATGATCATGATGATCATGATCATGATGATGATCATGATGATGATGATCATGATGATCATGATGATGATGATGATCATGATGATCATGATGATGATGATGATCATCATCATCATCATCATCATCATGTGTATGGATGTGAAACGTGGACAATGAGCAGTCAAGCTGAAAAAATCTGATGGCTGTGGAAATGTGGTTTCTGAGGAAAATGCAAAGAATACCATGGACAGACAGACAAACCAATGAACACGTCCTTCAAGAAACAAATGAAAATCGTAAACTGATTAAAGTCATTAGAAAACATTTTTGGGCATGTTATGAGATGAAATGACTTGGAGAACTTGGTGACAACTGGCAAGATCGAAGGGCAGAGACCAAGGGGAAAACCGAGAAGTAAATACCTGGATCGCTTGGCCACGTGGCATGGTCGAGACAGGAACACGGAGCAGATCCACGACTCTGGTGATCGAGTGAGATGGCAAAACGTGACCGCCGACGTTTATCGGCATGGCACATGATGGATGGATGGATGGATGGAGACATGGATGTGTAATGTCTCCATATCTGCTTACTGGTATGGTACGTGATGGATGGTTGAAGTACCCATTCAGGTGTAAGACATTCTTCAGAGTTTCAGATTCCTCTGTTAGTGTGTCCTGAGTGCATATCTTCCTGGCATAGCCAAATAGGGTCCGTACTAAGCCCCGTTTGTACTGGACGGGTGCGAAGCTCTGAAAATTTTGGAAATTACTGTGCGAGCATGTGTATATTTCAGCTTGACGGGGGTATCTAGTTACTTAACGTTGTGTGATTTCTGCAATATGTACCTGACAAGATGCAGCGAAATATTCCAGGCCATAAATCGTGCAATCTAGTGTTTCTGTCTTCGTTAATAATCAATCAATCATGTGCCATGCCGGAAAGCGTGGGCGGTCATGATTCGCCATTTCACTCGATAATATTATTAATAATATTCTCTGATATTCTATCTGTATATGATACAGAGATATCAAATCTATTCTCTGATAGTATGTCTATATATGACATATTCATTCATTCAGTAGCATGTCCTTTGTAGAACCTCGTTCCCATAACAACCTTCCGGAAAACTTATAAATGACATAGTAATGTCAAATTTATTTTCCGCTAGTCTGTATATATATGTTACAGTCATATAAAATCTATTCTCCGATTATCTGTCTATAAATAATACGGCCTTACAAAGGGTTTTCTCAGAACAAATACCTTCGCTAGATATCGTAATTCAAGGCGATTTCTTCAAGTGTCTTCGTTTGATATAGTGTCGCCAAGTGTTTTCTTCGAAATTGTGTCTTCTCTTGTCACGGTGATGCAGTGTTTTCTCCGAAAGTCTGTCTTTTTTCCACGATGATACACAGTGTTTTCTTAGAAGGTCTGTCTTCTCTTTTCACGATGATACAAACTGTCTTCTTAGAAGGTCTGTCTTCTCTTGTCCAGATGATACAAAGTGTTTTCTTAGAAGGTCTGTCTTCTCTTGTCAAGATGATACAAAGTGTTTTCTTAGAAGGTCTGTCTTCTCTTTTCACGATGATACAAAGTGTTTTCTTAGAAGGTCTGTCTTCTCTTGTCAAGATGGTACAAAGTGTTTTCTTAGAAGGTCTGTCTTCTTTTGTCAAGATGGTACAAAGTGTTTTCTTAGAAGGTCTGTCTTCTCTTGTCAAGATGATACAAAGTGTTTTCTTAGAAGGTCTGTCTTCTCTTATCACGAAGATACAAAGTGTTTTCTTAGAAGGTCTGTCTTCTCTTGTCAAGATGGTACAAAGTGTTTTCTTAGAAATTCTATTTTTCCGGTAAAACGCCACAGGGTATTTTCTCAGAAAATCTTTTTTTCAATTCAAACAGCCATGTGAATTTGATCCAGACAATGCGCCTATAAAGAAGGAGGAGAAGGAGGGGGAGGAGGAGGAGGAGGAGGAGGAGGAGGAGGAGGAGGAGGAGGAGGAGGAGGAAGAGTTAAGATGTTGCTATAATCTAATTCAACAGGTTTGCAAGTTTTATGAGAATAAAAAGAAGAAAGGATCGTCATCTGCAGTAATAATATATTGCATGTCGTTTCGGTACCTGGGCTTCATCAGGTAATGCCGCTGAACATTAGTCAATATGCACATGTGAAAACTGACGTGTTTTTTTTCTAACTCTCCAAACACACATATTACATCTAAAAACGTCAGACTCACGGGCACAAAGAACAATAATCACATTATACAGTTACAGCGACCCCGTCTGGGAGCGCACCACACGTGTTTATTTTTAACACTCTCATAAACTATGGCGTCCGTGTTCTTTTTTTACGTTTGGTGTGGAAATTCAGACAAGGAATGTCAGGTTTGGGGGTTTTGCTTATTCCAACACGACAAATTATGTAGTTGAGCTGAGTTGAGTTGAGTCAAAAGCCACAACTCTCGCGACAATCTCACACGTGCTCCGTTGTCATCTCCAACCGCCAGCTGTAGGTGTTGACTTCAGACTGAAGTTTCCTCAAGGTTGACTTCTACTTTGGGTTGCCAAAAGCAGTGCTTGCAGAAGTGTAGAAGTCCACGGCGGAAGCTCTTCAACAGAATCAAGTAGAGGAAGATTTTGTAGACGCTATTGAACTTCACAATTTCCTCACTGAAAAACATCATCTCCATGTCTTTGTCGGAGGGACGAGCCAGTTTACTGAAGTACTGTTTAGCCCGGAAGATGGACGATGGAAGGGTTAGAAGAATGAAGATAATTCCAGCAATAACAACTAGTATTGTTACACGAGTATTCTCAGCGGAAATATCAAACTCTGGTCGGGGTGGGTTTGAGTCTTGACATTGAGCAGTCGGTGGTGAGGGTGCTGCTTCATTGGCTAGGGCATATTCGCCCCTCCACTCACAATCGTTATTTTTAGTATTCTTGTCTGGGTTTAATAACTGCTCGCCACATTTTGCTACGCCGCTGACAATGAGCGAAATGTCGATTATAATAATGAGAAGCATGGGTAGAAACGAGGCGATAAGAACTTCGACTTTGCCCAGCTCGGCGATATGTTTCCTACTTTCCTGCATGAGTAGACACGAGGCAGTGCCCTTCCACTCAGTCACAACATACACCCACATGTAATGGGAGAAGCCGACTAGGGAGAACACGAAGATCACTAGAATAATGCACTTGGTTCGAAACGTGGTGCACCATTTGTGAGTGCGACAGGATCCGAACTGCGCGACCATCCGCTCAGCATGCGCCGCAAATAAATACCACGTGTCGAGAAATCCAAACAACATCAAGATGAACATGGTGATCTGGCAGACGCCCATCGTGTTCTGGAAGTTGATGCCTTGTCCAGTTATCCACACAGCCAAGCAGGACAGCAGATAAATGAAGTCAGAAACTCCTAGCGCTGTCAGATAATGGCAGATGGAGTTGGTGCGCAAAGGCGTGCACATAAACACGAGAACCAAGAGTAGGTTTCCAACGATTCCCACACTGATGGCAATAGGGACTACCGTGTCGTTGATTCGTCTGCGGATGAGGCTGAGGACAGTTGGTGATGCTTTGGAGTATATTGACAATCCCCCCAGAGACGATACATTTGTGACCTCTTCTAGCGTGTAGTTAGCGGGCACGTCTGTTGGAAATGTGTAGCTCCAGTTCAGAGCTAGGTTTCCGGCTGCTGCGCTAGAATTCAAGGATAATGACAAGTCGTAGGTCATGATACGTTCACTGATGGACAGCCCCATGGAGACAAGTGTAGTAGTGGCGTTAGCACTTATTCTATTCATGAATGGTGCGGGCAACGGCCACGTTGTTTGTAGTTTTTACAAAAGTTACACTTCTCTCCCCACGGGTAGATAGAGCGCGTTACCTGGGATGGAATCTGTCTAAATGAAGTAAATTTTACACAAAAGCATGTCGAAGTCGGGCACCCTGCTCTTTTAGGTGCGTAAATGACTGTGACGCACTTCTCTCGAAAGCGGAACGAAGATGAGGAAGTTACACTGCGTTCTTTTGTGCGTCCATTAGACCAGTGCATTGCTCTTTGCACCGTGTTAGCTGAATACGTGCACACCACTGGACGTAAAGTTGTCTAGAAAATGCTGGGGGTTGGGTGTAACATTCTGAACGAGCATGCAACTAACTGAACTGACTATATATTTGTTATTATTCCTATTCCATGTTTGTTTATCCGAGAAAATGAAGTGACTGGGGTAGGAACAGACGTTGTCATTATATTCATGACCTAGTTTATACACAAATGGATCCTCCGTGGTGTTTGTAAGAATCTTTTTGTGAAGTCTATAGGGGAGTAAGGCGCTTTCTTCCCTCCGCTAGCCTACGTGGCTCCCTTGAGCAAGTAGCAAATTGGAGCCCCAATTTATTCCCCACACAGAGTAACATGGAAACTAGCGAGCAGGCGATGGATTCAGCTTGAGAGTAGACGGCAGGTAGTTGTTGGTTATGATCTCAAGTTCGCGACGGTAGCTAGAGGTTCTCTTTACAGAGACAATGGCTTCTATCGCCGACCAATCACTGTCAAGGAAAACAATGGCTGCTTCTACAGCCAACCAGTCACTACTGCCTTATAGGTAGACTGGCCACAGTCAACGGCTAGGCAAAGCAAACAGAGAAACATGACTTGTTGAAGTGGATGTATTGAAGTTATGTTATGTCGAACGACGTCACTGAACATAGAACATTCCCATGCGTGCGCACTCTCACAAGGCAGACATCCCAGGGTGTCTCTGCTCACTAGGTACTGAGCTTGGCGAAACAGTAGTGCAACAGAATTCGCTTTATGATATGATCTGAAGCCTATAAAGATGACCAAACTAGCAGTATAGATGCCTATAATGATGATCAAACATATCGTTCTTCTAAGGATTTGAACACGCTGAAAACAACTTTCCCGGTGAAACTTCTGGTTGTTGTTACAAATGACCGGTCTGTGTTGCTATCTGTTGTTATAGTCCTCATCAGAAAACTGGAATACTAGCACTGCTACAAATGAGAGTCCTTCAACTGTAGTATTAACCTAGGGAGTATAAAATACATTAGAAGAGTTACGCTGGTGTTAAAAATATAGACAAGAAATTAGCAGTAAGTTGTGAGCATATCTAAAGATGCAATTAATGTAAATGGGGAAATAAATATGTTTTTTGTGTCTTTTCTGACATGATTGTATTCAAATATGGATGAGCCTCCGACAGATCCAGCAAAACCGTGGGGAATTTATTTGTTCACGTATTAGCGGTCAAGAATTATGGAGGGAATTGAGAGATATAGCGTTGCTATCAGTGCTCACATTACAGACACGCCGAGTAAGCTAACAACGACATAAAAGGCATTATACAATCACATGAAATGACACTATCCAGTGCTACCCCCGGGCGCTGAGAACGTCAACTGTTCCTCTCCTCGACGTTTGACGGCAATGGTGAAAAGTGATGATGTAGTGGTTGTGGTGATGATGATGATGATGATGATGATGATGATGATGATGATAATGTTGATGATGATGATGATGATGATGATGATGATGATGATGATGATGATGATGATGATGATGATGATGATGATGATGATGATGATGATGATGATGATGATGGTGACGACGACGACGACGGCGACGATAGCTGTGTATAGTAGTAAGGTAAAATACATCTATTCTACGACTTCAGAACGTTACGTTCACAATGGTACGAGTGTCGAAGGATAAGGATTCCATGCAACTTCTGGTCTTTCGCTACAGGAGGCACAAGTCACCTATTCCCCCATGCTCTGGGAGTCTCCGTGGCGAAGTTGTGTACGCCTACCTTACGCTCTGAAGGTTGTGGGTTCGATTCCGGAATACATCATTCATTTCACGTGTTCAGTTTTCTGGGAGAATCTTAGGGGTCGTCGCTGGAGCTACGGATTTCGTGCTTTGTGTGACGCTTTCGCCAAAAAGAGACCGAGCAACATGGGAATAAACACGGTGCAATGAAGTCGATTGTCTTGCCTATTAGAACCCTTTGTTTGAATCCTCCGTGCACTCAGACATACAAAAAGGTGATTAGTCTAACAGCTCACATGCCCACAGCAGGCCCCAGCTGCCAACTGTATCAAGGTTGCCCATTGTGCCGCAGTGGCTACCAAAGCTACCTTCCTGCTCGGCGCTCATGAGTTCGAATTCCCAGAATTGTATTTTAACCTTATTTCCCATCCAGTCTAAAAATTGGTGCTATGAAACAGCATGGTGGAACAATGAAGTTACAGATAGAATATCACGACGAAATGCCAAACGAACAATTAGAGCATCTAAAGATGAATCCCGGAGAATATACGATAAACAGATGGGGACCGTTAGCAAAGACTGCCCAAGAGAATTGTATATATGTGTCAACAATATGAGAAACACAGATGCATGCTACAAATCAACCATCATCATAAATAGCAAAAGAGGTATATCAATATTGAATCCACAACAAAGACTATAGTCTGTCCGGAAATTTATGCCGTCATTCAAGATCAATTATTTTGAAAACTATCTGTTGCATCGTTATGAAATTTTTCCAGCCGTCTTATATTTACCCCCACCCAAGGAATATGTCTTTGATAGGTCCCAAAACAACTTAAATCATTAAAAGCGGCATCATTCCTTTGATGTTTTGCTTAACAACTAGTGATTTCTTGTTAAAAATGTTATGTTTACGGTAATGAGGACCTGCAAATTCAGATGACAAACAAAGGCGTATCTGGATTCGTATGGGAGTGGGTGCAATCAAAGAAGTAGCTTACAGTCGACAGAATCGGCTGCATTGCACAGGGTTTTTATCCCATATGGCTCAGTTTCTTTCCGCAGCGCGGAAAGCGTCGCACAAAGCACGAACTCCGTAGCTCCAGCGACGACCCTCGGCAGTCTCCGAATAAAATGAATGATGCGGCCCGGACAGACAGACAGAAAGGTAGGTAGGTAGGCAGAAAGATAGGTGGGTGGATGGATGGCTGGCTGGCTGGCTGGCTGAGTGGGTGGATCGGTCGGTCGGTGGGTCGGTCGGTCGGTGGGTGGGTGGGTGGGTCGGCAGGCAGGCAGGCAGGCAGACAGACAGATAGATTAGATAGATAGATAGATAGATAGATAGATAGATGGATAGATAGATAGATAGATAGATAGATAGATAGATAGATAGATAGATAGATAGATAGATAGATAGATAGATAGATAGATAGATAGATAGATAGATCGATCGATATCGGTAGGTCGGTCGGTTAGTGGGTGGGTGGGCAGGCAGGCAGACAGACAGACAGACAGATAGATTAGATAGATAGGACAGACAGATAGATTAGATAGATTGATATCGGTAGGTCGGTCGGTCTGTCGGTGGGTGGGTGGTCGGGCCGGCAGGCAGGCAGATAGATAGATAAATAGATAGATAGATAGATAGATAGATAGATAGATAGATAGATAGATAGATATATAGATAGATAGATAGATAGATAGATATCGGTAGGTCGGTCGGTTAATGGGTGGGTGGGCCGGCAGGCAGGCAGACAGACAGACAGATAGATTAGATAGATAGGACAGACAGATAGATTAGATAGATAGGACAGACAGATAGATTAGATTAGATTAGATAGATAGATAGATAGATAGATAGATAGATAGATAGATAGATAGATAGATAGATAGATAGATAGATAGATAGATAGATAGATAGATAGATAGATAGATATCGGTAGGTCGGTCGGTCGGTCGGTTGGTGGGTGGGTGGGCCGGCAGGCAGGCAGTCAGGCAGACAGACAGACAGACAGATAGATTAGATAGATAGATAAATAGATAGATAGATAGATAGATAGATAGATAGATAGATAGATAGATAGATGGATAGATAGATAGATAGATATCTGTCGGTCGGTCGGTCGGTATGTGGGTGGGTGGGCCGGCAGGCAGGCAGAGAGACAGACAGACATACAGACAGACATACAGACAGACAGACAGACAGACAGATAGATATATAGATAGATTGATTGATAGATAGATAGATAGATAGATAGATAGATAGATAGATAGATATCGGTAC
>OY992876.1:332065536-332070536 GCA_963921405.1 Cepaea hortensis | reverse complement strand
AGATAGATAGATAGATAGATAGAGATAGATAGATAGATATCGGTACGTCGGTCGGTTGGTCGGTGGGTGGGTGGGCCGGCAGGCAGGCAGGCAGACAGGCAGACAGACAGACAGACAGATAGATAGATAGATATATTAGATAGATAGATAGATAGATAGATAGATAGATAGATAGATAGATAGATAGATAGATAGATAGATAGATATCTGTCGGTCGGTCGGTCGGTCGGTATGTGGGTGGGTGCGCCGGCAGGCAGGCAGACAGACAGACATATAGATTAGATAGATTAGATAGATAGATAGATAGATAGATAGATAGATAGATAGATAGATAGATAGATAGATAGATAGATAGATAGATAGATAGATATCGGTACGTCGGTCGATCGGTCGGTGGGTGGGTGGGTGGGCCGGCAGGCAGACAGGCAGACAGACAGACAGACAGACAGACAGACAGATAGATAGATAGATAGATAGATAGATAGATAGATAGATAGATAGATAGATAGATAGATAGATAGATAGATAGATAGATAGATAGATAGATAGATAGATAGATATCGGTAGGTCGGTCGGTCTGTCGGTGGGTGGGTGGTCGGGCTGGCAGGCAGGCAGATAGATAGATAGATAGATAGATAGATAGATAGATAGATAGATAGATAGATAGAATAGATAGATAGATAGATAGATAGATAGATAGATAGATAGATAGATAGATAGATAGATAGATAGATAGATAGATAGATAGATAGATAGATAGATAGATATCGGTAGGTCGGTGGGTCGGTGGGTAGGTGGATGGGTCAGCCGACCGGCAGACATTCAGACAGACAGACATTCAGACAGACATTCAGACAGACAGACATTCAGACAGACATTCAGACAGACAGACAGACAGACAGACAGACAGACAGACAGACAGACAGACAGACAGACAGACAGACAGACAGACAGACAGACAGACAGACAGACAGATAGATTGATTGATTGATTGATTGATTTCCACCAGAAACCGGGCCTTGTCAGCTAGTTTATTTATATAATCACGTTTCATGAAAGAACCCACATTTGGAGACGCCTCTGAATCTTCGCGCTGTTTGTTTGAAAACGAAAGTCACGTGAAAATTTTGAATAATTTGGGTCGAATCTTGGGGAAGCTGTAAAACTGTTAAAATCATGGTCGTAATCTTTAAGTCATAATTAATATACCGTATATAAGCTAACTTTAAAATCTGCTGTAAAATCTCCAGAACAAAAATTGTTTTGTTGGGTGGACATAATGATAACGTTATATACTAAATCTCATCATTTTATCTCAGCCCGTTACTGAGATATTGAATTTTATATTGAGGCAACCAAAAAAAAACACACTATAGCAATGTGGGCAGAATACTTTCAAGAACTACTTAACGCCACACATAATAACATGGAAAACCTCACTTTTGTGTCTAAAAGCCATGGACAACAAGAACCAAATTTCATTCCTGCAGAAGTCAAATCAATTATACAGAAAAGTCCTAAAAACAAAGAATCGGGTCCAGATGGAATAACCACAGACGCTATTCAGGCCTGTGGGACAACAGAAGTTAAATGGCTAAGAAGACTTTTTAATATAGCATGGGAAGAAAGAAAAGTGCAAGTCGATTGGCAACTGGCAGTAATAGTATCAATATGGAAAAAGAAAGGCAATATGAGTGTCATATATCTGTTATAGCTCGTTCTGATAAAATGGCACTCTCATAAAAACACGACGAGTAATCACTGCACAAAAGTACAACTTGACGTCATCGAACAAATCACCTTCGTTTATTTATGACAATGATGTTCTCTCATGCAGTAGGCCACTGTCACATCATGCTCCCGGTCTTTTAGGAGGGTAGATGTATTTCATAATTTAATTGTGCACCGACTGTGAGTAATGTTATTAATTCTCAGTGATGGGACGATCGTTTCTAAGATGCCTTTTCTGACGCAATTACACAGTCAGTTTTCTAAGTATGCCAACTTACATTCTCGGCTGGCCATTTACTTGACACTCTGAACAGCGGACTTGGATAGCGAAAGCGTCGCTAGATTTGGTCTGCGCTCAGCCCAAATACTTGATTAACTGTTGCGATACATTGTATCAAACTTGCTGGTAATCTTTCTATATTGTATTTGATGCTTGCAACTGCTGTAGGAAATTCACAACCTTTCCAACTCGCATCCCTGGCTTAACTAACCTCCAGAAGTTTCTACCTCATGACGTCACCTTCCGTCTTGTCACATGGTGCCCTGAGGTCACAACCTCGGGTACTTTCGTTTCTTGTATTCAGCGTTCAACTACTGAATCATCACCATTCCCCGTGTCTCCCATTGTATCACGCTGTCATGGTGATTGTACTATTATATTGTTTACTCTAATTCAGTCTGTTCCTGTCGACTATAACTTGTACTGTCTGAACTCTGTTAATACATGACTATAACTTGTACTGTCTGAACTATGTTGATACATGACTATAACTTGTACTGTCTGAACTATGTTAATATATAGCTATAACTTGTACTGTCTGAACTCTGTTAATACATGACTATAACTTGTACTGTCTGAACTATGTTGATACATGACTATAACTTGTACTGTCTGAACTCTGTTAATACATGACTATAACTTGTACTGTCTGAACTATGTTAATACATAGCTATAACTTGTACTGTCTGAACTATGTTAATACATAGCTATAACTTGTACTGTCTGAACTATGTTAATACATGACTATAACTTGTACTGTCTGAACTATGTTGATACATAGCTATAACTTGTACTGTCTGAACTATGTTAATACATGACTATAACTTGTACTGTCTGAACTATGTTAATACATAGCTATAACTTGTACTGTCTGAACTATGTTAATACATGACTATAACTTGTACTGTCTGAACTATGTTGATACATAGCTATAACTTGTACTGTCTGAACTATGTTGATACATGGCAATGAGAAACTGCAAACATGCAGAAGTATATCACTCCTGGGACGTATAGGGAAAATGTATACAAAACTATTGGAACAAAATGCTAGACCTATAGTTGAACAACAGTTAAGCAAAGTACAATTTGGTTTTCTGAAAGGTAAAAGTTGCATTGATGCACTATTCACACTTAGACAAATATGTGAATAAACCATCGAATGTAGTGATCAGCAGAATATTATGTTTGTAGATCAGGAAGAGGCTTTAGATAGAGTAGACCAGTGGTTCTCAATCGGTGGGGAATTCTCCCTCCCCCCTCTCCCCCGGGGGGGGGGAATTTTAGGGTTTCCGGGGGGGGGGGGATGAAGACCACAGATTGGCATCTTCAAATTGGCTTCAGGACCACACAAAACGCGATCGGAAGATTAAGCGTACTCATTACGTTAAATTCCACGATTATTTCAAGATAGCGTTATAGCGTTAATAAAGAACCGATTACTTGATATTGTTTTCCCTCCATTATTTACTGTTCTGTGCTTCTAGCCCTTCTGAGATTCGTTCTATAACGTAAGTAGACCCACAATTCCCGTTTTATGCAGACGCCTAGACGTGTTCTAGTATGTTATTAAATTTAGATTTTATTTTTACGTATACTGTGTAATTTTTGACTATTAAGAGCAAATCAAACGAAAATGATGAAGATCGCATGCTGTAATGTGATATTTCAATAGCAGGAAATAGTTGTTTCCTTGTCATACTACAATGATGACTAATATCGTTATGGAATATTCACAGTTATTTGAATGCCAATGAATGCATGTTTGCATTTGACATCCATTGTAGTATTTGTGTGTTATTTTTCATCACACTACACGGGACTGTTTATTTTTGGGTAACTTGTCATCACGACCTCACTCAGATTATAACAGAGTAGGTTTTTAGGGGAGTGTTCTCTGATATTTTGGAAACGTTTTCATCTTTCCTTGATTCAGAAAATCTTTTATGGGATAATATGTGTGGGTGCTGTACAGATGGAGTACCAGCAATGTTGGAGACCAAATCAGGATTTCAAGTTAGTGTGAAGAAACGTGCCCCAAAAGTGAAAGACATTCATTGCATGATCTATCGTCAGGCACTGGCCTCCAGAACACTTCCAGCTCCATTGGGAAAGGGTTTGGATCAAACCGTTCAGATCAACTCAGGCTTTTTAAGCATTTATACGTTGACATGGATGCAGGCCATAATTTGCTTCTTTTCCACACAAATGTTCGATGGCTGTCAAGAGGAAATGTAACTGCGCGAGTACATGAGCTGAGAGACGAGCTCAAATTATTTTTTGAGGTTCAGGGAAGGATGGACTTTTTCACCTGGCTGGATGATGACGAATGGATCATGCGCCTTGCCTATTTAGTTGATATATTTGAGCAGTTGAATAAACTCAATCTTCAGATGCAAGGAAGGAATACAAATATCATACAATTTGTGGATGCCCTTAGAGCGTTTATGAGCAAGCTGGAAAACTGGAAAAGAAAGGTCAATATGACAAATGTTGCAATGTTTGGGAAACTGTCATCCATTTTCGTTGTTGATGGTAACGACCAAGTACTTCCACAATTTGCAAAACATGAAATTTTGCAGCATTTGACAGCGCTAGGAAGTGAATTTGAGCGATATTTTCCCGAACTTAGTGATGATGAGCTGGATTTGGTGCGAAACCCATTCAAATTATCAGTTGAATAAGTTTCTGATGATTGTCCAGATGAATTTCTGGAGCTGAAAAATGATTTGGGAGCAAGAGATGTGTTCTATGAGAAACCAGTCACAGAATATTGGCCTTTGATGTGCGATTCCTACCCAAAAGTGGCAGAAAAAGCAATCCATGCATTGCTTCCATTTGCGTCATCATATCTTTGTGAGTCAGGCTTTTCATCTACGATGGAAATTAAAACGAAACGACGTAATAAATTAGATGTTGAAAATGATCTCCGTTGTGCCCTTCCAAGCACTCCTCCGCGTATTTCAGAATTGCTGCGGGAAAAACAATCA
>OY992876.1:331953036-332058036 GCA_963921405.1 Cepaea hortensis | reverse complement strand
TTATAACAATATGGCACCATATACTCCGCAAGTATACCCCTAATCCACCCAATGGTGTGTACAAAAGTCAGCTATTTACTTACTGCAGTGGCTTGGGGGATAGAGAGACCAGTTTCATAATAAGCAGACATGTCGAGTCGAGAGTTTGAAATAAGCTGCCGGCGATTTGGAAGCAGACCGTTATGCGTTGATTTCGTTGGTAGAGGTGTCAGTTGTTCAGAAATCAATGGCACGCTATTTAACTACCATTGCCAAGTAAATTATAAATAGCCAATAAAATTTTGAGTTGATTGCAATGTCCTGTAAAAGACATGGAACTGCCATTTTAACCTACTTATTACGCATCTTCTGTCCATTACCATCATAATTATAATTATCGTCTCCATCATCGTCGTCTTTCCCCGCAGGGCCTGCTGAGCAAACAATCAGAGCATTGCGGAGAACCAAGAATAAACAACAGAAACACTATCTCTCCTGGTCGTCAGCGTCTGTTTCACCTCGACACCGCAAGGTACAAGCGGAACATGATGAGAAGAAGGAGTTTCACATTGAACCGCAAAGTACAAGAGTGACATATTGAGAAGAAGAAAGTTCACCTCGACACCGCAAGGTACAAGAGGAACATAATGAGGAGAAGAAGACGTTTCACAATCCCGACATACCTGGTTTCGGAGTCCATCGTATGAGGTTTGGAAGCAGGTGGCTTTATGCTGATTGTCATAATTGTATGGGGAAATAAATCGCTTGAAAGTCGACAAGGTCGACTTTGTTGTACTGGGTTTTATCCCAAATGGCTCAGTCTCTTTCTGAAGTGCGGGCTGTCGAAAACGTCGCACAAAGCACCAACTCTGTAGCTCCAGCGATAACTCCCAAGAGTCTCTAAAAAATGTATTCATAAACCGAAGGACGCGACCCGGAATCGAACCCACAGCCTTCGGAGCCTTAATTGTATGAGTGAACATAGAATAGAATATGTACTTCTTTCTGTATGAATGTGAGGCGTGGATAGTGAGCAAACAAGCTGAAAAACATCTGATGGTTGTGGAAATATGGTTGCTGGGGAAAATGCAAAGAATAACTTGCACAGACTGAAACACCAATGACCAAGTCCTACAAGAAACAGATTAAACACGTAAACTGATTGCTATGAGAAGAAATAAACTAGAGAATTTGGTGACAACTGGCAAGATTGAAGGGGAAAGAACCAGGGGAAGGCAGATAAGTAAACCACGTTACATGGTCGAGATGAGAACACACAGGTGCTCCACGACCCTGGTGATCGTGTGAGACGGTAAAAGCATGATCGCCTACGCTTATCGGTATGGCACATGATGATGATGAGCGAACATGGCTATTTTCATTGTAAACGGATAAATCCAGAGGTGCTCCAGTCATTTTCCGTGGATCACAGAAGGAGAATTTTCTACTGTACACGAACACCGTAGCACCGCGAGGGTTGACAAGTGTGTAACCGAGAATCCCACTTTTTCTTGTAATCAATGCCGTGTATTGTTGGTGATCATTTCTGTCCACATCCTTCAGTCTCGTGTACTACCAATCTTCTTATAGACCCTGTCGTTGAGCATTGGTAATCATGTCTGTCCGCAGCCTTTTGTCTCTTGTGCTGTCAATCTTCTTATAGCCACTGCTGTGTGGCGTTGATGATCATGTCTGTCCACAGCCTTCTGTCTCTTGTAACACCAATCATTCCAGCTTTCCTCTTCTCATGTCCAAAGAATGTTGAGTAACTAATCCTCTTCGTGAACTAACGTCTTTCAAAATATCTTCATTACTCTATCTATCCTTCCACGTCATTCTTGTATAACGCGCATCTCCGTAGCTTCCAAATAATTCATCAATTATTTGCTAATTTCTATGATTTGCATCCACACATCAGAACTTATTCAATATAGCCCTTAACTGATTCAGCGTCAAATAAAAGGTAGGTTTTATATCAAACATGGTATACAAGCAAATAAACAAGCATTATAATTAGATATTTTAAGTGTATCAGAAACAGGATGGACACAGGCTAGTTATATTAGGAGAGACGACTATATATGACGAGAGAGGAGTAGGATTTTAGTAAAAAGAAATGTAGAGGTAAGTATTAGTGGATTATGTGCCCATAAGGATAGAATGATACTACTTAAAATTAAGGCTCCTGGGGTCGTCGCTGGAGCTTCGGAGTTCGTGCTTTAAGCGACGCTTTCCGCACTGCAGAAAGAGACGAGCCATGTGGGATAAAACCCGGTGCAATTAAGTCGACCCTGTCGACTTTTAAGTGACTTTTTTAAGGTAAGACCTTTCGACATAGTAATTCTATAGACGTATGATCCAACAACTGATTATAATGATGAACAGCTGGAAGAATACTCTGAAGACCTACAATAAACACTGAAAGTTGTAAAATCATCAGAAGTCCTAATTGTCATGGGAGACATGATCGCAAAGGTTGGAAAAATTACTATATAAGCAGGTAGTAGGACAACATGGAATAGGAAACAGAAACGACAGAGGAGACCGGCTGATACAGTTACATGAAGAAAACAATCTCATTATTTACAACATTTTTTGCAACATAACTCTAGGAAACTGTATACGTAGAAAAGCCTGCAGATAGACCGAGAAACCAAATTGACTATATTATGATTAGAAATAGATGTAAAAACAATGATAAAAATGCAAAAACATACCCTGGTGCTGATATAAACTCTGGTCACAATCCTGAAAACACAGGAATAAGGACATCGAGGACGCCTCAAATAGATCAGCATTAAAACAACCAGTCAACTTTATTTTATTTTTTTTCGAAGTAAAATATAAATATGATAGACTAATCGTTGGAACAATACCGATATGAAAATCCTAAAAAGACAAATAATACAAAATGGGAATGTGTAAACACTAGCTTTCAGATTGCATGTGCGGACTTACCAGTGAAAGAAAATAAGAAAAAGCAATTGTGGATAACCAGTGAAATCTTAAGCACAATGACTCAATGAAAGAAAGCAAAGAACACTTCATAATATGCATTAAAAGACAGAGAAATACGTCACATGTGCAAAGTTGCCAAAAGAAGAGTGGTCTCAGAAAAAAAAAATGTTAAGAAATAGAGGATCTAGAAATAAAACACAACTCGAAAGAAATGAATAAGAATATAAAAAGATTTATAAAGAAGAAAAATAATATAATAGGAAACGGTTGTATCAAATTAAACAATTGAGAAATAAGTAGTTGATAATACCGCTATAATAAAGAGATGGACAGAATACACAGAAGATTTGTTCTGGGACAGCATGATCAATAAACCAACATTGTATCATACTCAAGATGGGCCAAACTTATTAAAGACTGTAGTAGAGAAGGCTATTAAAAGATTAGTTAGTTAGTTAGTTAGTCGACAGATCATCCTCATTGCACATCGAACCATTCATTCCATAAGTGCTCGGATCCCCTCCTCAGTAAATCCCGCAGCGTGTAGCGGCTAACGACGCCAGTTCTGTGTTGGTTTATCAATCTTCTTTGGCTTCCTGCCTAGTGTTATTGTTTGGCCACACCTCTTTTAATTTGCTGTTCTTGCAGTCTGACCATGGATGTAGATTCACAGTCATCACTTGGATCTTGCGAACGACTTACTTCTCGTAAAGCATTCAGAATGTCAGCCTGGTCCATGGCGCGTCCGCCTTCCACAATAGCCTTAACTGTGAGCTTGTCAGCCCGTTCATTTCCTTGTACTCCCGCATGCCCTGGCACGAAAATGAAACTAATCTTTGCCAGCCGAGACCGCTCCCGAGACAGCAGCCACTCTCTTCGGATCCACCCCATCTCTATCTTCTTGAGCATGCTCATTGAATGGCTAAGGAACCATGCCCTAGTGAATGGCTGTGTCTCGAGTCATGTTATTGCTGTACTTAAAGCCATGACTTCCATAGTCAGACTACTTGTGGTCAAGGCAAAAGAGCCAGAATCTTCCTTCACAATTCTCCCTCTAGCCTGAGCCGTAAAGGCCCATGAACTTCTCACTCGTCCAACGACCGACCCATTTGTGTAAATGGCAGCATCACGTCAACCGAATTCTCGAAAAGCAACGCTTGTACTTCCGCCTCCACAGCAACCGGATTTTATTGTCTGCATTTTCTGTCTAGTTTGATGCAAACTGAAAATGAAGTACAGAAATCTGTTGACGCTTGTTCTCACTCCTTGCCAGGTTCTAAGGCCTCAAGTAAACATACCTGTTGAAGACTGTCTTCGGCTTGATCCGTCCACGACCTTCCTCTTTTTAATCTGCTGCCCTTTGCCTTCTTAATTTTACTATGCAGTGTATATTGTGTGTTTGCGTTAATTCTGAAGTAAGAACGTGCTCTGCAAATGTGTATTCTGTCTCCAATGGTTGGTAAATCAAGAAGACAGGGCATCGAGCTGCATGCTGTATCTCTTGTGCATCCAAGAATAATACGCATAGCTTTGTTCTGTATCCTTTCCATTCCTTTTCATCTGCTTACGGCTGAGAGTCAGGATCGCCATCGCATACTCAAAAACATACATGACCAGACCCTCATATAGAAGAAATAGATGGCACTGCTCACCCGCATCGCAGCCAAACCACGTTTGGCCTTTGTTTTCACTTGGTCTATGTGCTCATTATAAGCAAGGCTTCGATCAAACCGTATCCCCAGGTAATTCATTGCCTGCGTTCTTTCGAGTCTCTGAACACAGATTTACAGTTGGTGTTGGAGTGCTGGCAATATGGTTATTCAAAGAGAACCATGTCACTGCTGCCTTCGTTGGGTTGACCATTGCTTATGCGCTTTAGTTCTGTTTGTAGTTCCACAGCAACCCGATCTCTATCCTTACCATGACGATACACTAACACATCGTCGGCATATGGCAATGTCCAACCCGGTCCTGTGATCTGCTCGCTGGTAATTCTCACAGTGTAGGCGTGAAAAGCACCTGAGATATGGTGATCCCTGTGACAGGCCCGGATATGTTGTTGTTGGTTCAGAAGTTCAACTGCCACATCTAAACACTACTTTTCGTTGGAAGAGAGCTGCAGAGATCCAACTCAGGAGGAATGGACTTATCTTGAGTTTAAGAAGCTAAAACATTTTTAAAAATCCAACGGTACTCTATTGTACGCATCCTCAAGATCAATCGCCGCAGCACATGTTTCAATGCCTGAGTGAAAACCTTCATAGACATCACGGGCAAAAAACTGCTGCGTTGATCCAGGTTTCTCTGTTTTGACGGTACCCTCCAAGGGTAGGTGGGAAACAATCTTGCCTCTCTAGCTGGCTTGATGTTTTTCTGGCAATTAACTTCTCCAGCAGCTTGCCTATTGTATTTTGCATGGTTATTACCCGTATCCCTGAATTTTTGTGTGGTCTTTGCCAGGCTTCGGCAAGGGAATCACATAGCTGTGTAACCACCCCTCCTTGATGCTGGAACTCCCTATGCCAGTGGTTCTCAATCGGTGGGGAATTCCCCCCCCCCCCAGGGGGGAATTTGAGGGTTTCCAGGGGGGGAATGAAGACATTGTAAAATTGGCTTCAGGACCACACAAAACATGATCGGGATATTAAGCGTACTCGTGACGTTAAATTCCCCGATTAATTCAAGATCGCGTTAATACAAGAACCGATTACTTGATATTGTTTCCCCTCCAAAATATACGGTTCTTTTCCTTCTACCTAGCCTCTTTGATTTAGGTTGCCGTATTTTACCAGAGATTTTATTTGCGGTAACGTACGTTTTTTTGTTATTGCTTCTCCGTTTTAATGAGGTTTAGAGTACTCATCATGTTAAATTTCCCGATTATTTCAAGATTGCATTAAAACAGAAACCGATTACAGATCTAGATTTCGTTGGAAAGTATCTAGGAAAAATATCCAGATTGAGAAAGTAAGAAATTACATATTATTGATGTGACTGCCGTCTCCCTGGCGCAGAGTTTACGGCTGTCGCCGTAATCCCGTATATTCTCGTGAGTAACGCAGCTGCACCCGAACCGACAGCGGTTCTAGCCGCCCTGGTAATGTAAGGGGTATGTGAACTGGTCGCTCAGAAAGCAATCGCAAACTACTGAGCGTAATCTTGCCAAGAGATCAACATACAGCTGAAAGATGCTGGTGTTGACAGCTAAGTCCTGTAAAGGATATGCTAAAAAAAAAATTAAAAATTAAAAAAAAAAAAAAAAAGTCTGACATATATATTGCTGTAGTCTGACAGATGATTTGGAGAACCAGTTATGTGTTTCGGCAATAAGGAATTCCAAATTCCTTGGTAAACATGATTCTGATGTGGCATGTAATAATGCTAGCTGCAAGGAATGACACGCACATTTTATGAGGATTAAAGATGGGATATCTTCCTTCAATTTTGCATAAACGCCATGGTTGATACCAACCGTTACCGAGGCATTATCGGTACCAATTGCAGCCAAATTCTTTAAGTTTAAATGTTTACTGACCAAAAGTTTCTTCAGTGCCCTTATGCGCCCTTTTATTCATTACCTGGGGGTTGCCAGATTGTTGAGCGTTGACCCAAGTCAGTTCAAAGTTTAAATAATGGCAGTTACCATAATTTACGCGTGTCCAGACCAAACATCATCATCATCATCATCAAGTGCCGTGCCGGCTGGCGTAGGCGTTCATGGCTCTCCATAGATCTCGGTCTTTGGTTTTCTAGATCAACTCTGCTGCTGATATTCCTCCATGCCACCGTCTCAATCCATCCAGCATCACTTCTCTTGGTCTACCTCTGCCTCTCTTCCCCTCGATCTTTCCAGTTGTTACGATGTTCTCCAATGCCTCTCTTCTCATCACATGACCGAGGAAAGCTGTTTGTCTCTGTCTTATTGTTGTATATAATGTTCTAGTCCAAACATAAAATGGGTAAATGACACCGAAAGAAAAGTAAAATCTAGAAAGTATTCAAAATATCCGACTCCAAATGAAAAGTATCTAGAATTGTATCCAGCATCCAAACGTCAGAAAACGGTATCCAGATGCCGGCAAAAACCTCTAGATCTGGATATAAAATATCTAGAATGGCAACTATGGCCCAGACATCAACAACAGCAGTAACATGCTGGTGTTGACAGCGATGTACTGTAAATCATCATCATCAAGTGCCGTGCCGGCTGGCGTAGGCGTTCATGGCTCTCCATAGATCTCGGTCTTTGGTTTTCTGGATCAACTCTGCTGCTGATATTCCTCCATGCCACCGTCTCAATCCATCCAGCATCATTTCTCTTGGTCTGCCTCTGTCTCTCTTCCCCTCGATCTTTCCAGTTGTCAGGATGTTCTCCAATGCCTCTCTTCTCATCACGTGACCGAAGAAAGCTGTTTCTCTCTGTCTTATTGTTGTATATAATCTTCTAGTTTCATTAACCTGTTTCAGGCAGTCGTCGTTAGTTACTCTGGCAGTCCAATGAATCTGCAACATTCGTCTCAGGAACCTCATCTCTGTTGCTTCTAGTTTCTTCTTAATTTGTTCATTTACATTCCAAGATTCACTGCCATACAGCAAAACTGGTTCTACATAGCATTTCAGCACTCTCTTTCTTACATTCAGTGATAGTGACTTATTGCATAAGATACTCTTCATTTTCTGAAATGCGGCTTTTGCCTGCCCTATTCTGCTCCTAATCTCTGTTGTACATCTTCCATCTGATGTTATAAATGCCCCTAGGTATCTAAAATTATCCACTTGGTTAAGGATTTTCCTTTCTATTTCTATGTCACATTTTGGTGTCACAATTTTCTTTGATATTGCCATTGTTTACTGTTTTCTTGATATTCAAGGACAGTCCTTTCTGTGCACTCTCTGTTACTACAACGTCTTATAATTGTTGTAGGTCTTTTGAGTTATCCGCCACCAATACTGTGTCATCTGCATAGCGTATATTATTTATATTATAACCTCCAACTAGTATTCCTGTCATCTCTTTGATCTCTCTCATTATTACTTCGCTATATAGGGAGAAAAGATCTGATGACAAGACACACCCCTGTCGTACTCCTAGCTTTATCTGTTTGTAACTACCCTCTTATTTCACATTTTAATTGCTGCTACTTGGTTCCAGTAAATATTCTTTATTATTCTTAAATCTTTTCCATCAATGTTGATATCTTCCAACATTTTAATCAGTTCATACTGTAAATAGGATATGCAAAATAATTGTGTGTGTGTGTGTGTGTGTGTGTGTACGTACGTATATATGTGCGTGTGGGTGTGTATACACGTCTGTGGGTGTTTATGTGTGTTGATCTTGACTTTATCGTTTTATATTTATAGAATCTGAAGCCCATGATGAGTGTCAAGAAACGAAAATATGACATGTCTTATTTGAAATATGGATTCACAAATATCGTCATCAACGGAGAAGAACGACCTCAGTGTGTTATTTGTAGTAAATGTTTGTCAAATGATTCTATGAAACCGACACAGTTGAGGAATCATTTGTTGAATGTTCATCCTCAATACAAGGACAAGGACAAAACCTATTTTGAACGTCTTGGGAATGCTGTCAAAAGGATGAGACTGGATTTAACAGGGGCATTCCAAGAAACAAACCAAAAGGTTACTGAAGCTTCCTATGTCTTAGCACTGGAGATAGCGAAGCAGAAAAAACCACATACAATCGGGGAATCTTTGATCAAACCTTGTTGTCTCAAGATGGTGGAAATTGTGTTGGGAAATGAATCAGAGAAAAAACTTGCAGCGGTTTCACTATCAAACGACACTGTTCAAAGGAGGATCAGCGATATGGCCAATGACATCAAGGATCAAGTTGTGCAAGAGATCAAGTCTGCAGCATTTGGGCTCTATTCAATTCAAATTGATGAATCGACTGATGTGGCATCGTGTTCTCAGTTGATAGTGTTTGCAAGGTATGTGCATTTAGGATCATTTAAAGAAGAACTTCTTTTTTGTTCGCCTCTTGAAACAACTACCATGGCCTCTGATATTTTGGAAAAGGTTTCAGCTTTCCTTGAAGCAGAAAATCTTTTATGGGGTAATATGTGTGGGTGCTGTACAGATGGAGCACCAGCTATGTTGGGGACCAAATCAGGATTTCAAGTTAGTGTGAAGAAACGTGCTCCAAAAGTGAAAGGCATTCATTGCATGATCCATCGTCAAGCACTGGCCTCCAAAACACTTCCAGCTCCTTTGGGGAAGGTTTTGGATCAAACCGTTCAGATAGTGAATTTTATCAAAGGAGGAGCTCTCAACTCACGGCTTTTTAAGCAGTTATGCGTTGACATGGATGCAGGCCACCATTTGCTTCTTTTCCAAACAAATGTTCGATGGCTGTCAAGAGGAAATGTAACTGCGCGAGTATATGAGCTGAGAGACGAGCTCAAATTATTTTGTGAAGTTCAGGGTAAGATGGACTTTTTTGCCTGGCTGGATGATGAGGAATGGATCATGCGCCTTGCCTATTTAGTTGATATTTTTGAGCAGTTGAATAAACTCAATCTTCAGATGCAAGGAAGGAATACAAATATCATACAATTTGTGGATGCCTTGAGAGCTTTTATGAGCAAGCTGGAAAACTGGAAAAGAAAGGTCAATATGACAAATGTTGCAATGTTTGAGAAGCTGTCATCCGCTCTCGTTGTTGATGGTAAAGACCAAGTACTTCCACAATTTGCAAAACATGAAATTGTGCACCATTTGACAGCGCTAGAAAATGAATTTGAGCGATATTTTCCTGAACTTAGTGATGATGAGCTGGACTTGGTGCGAAACCCATTCAAATTATCAGTTGAAAAAGTTTCTGATGATTGTCAAGATGAATTTCTGGAGCTGAAAAATGATTCGGGGGCAAGGGATGTGTTCAGTGAAAAAACAATCACGGAATGTTGGCCTTTAATGTGCGGTTCATACCCAAAAGTGGCAGAAAAAGCAATCCGTGCATTGCTTCCATTTGCGTCAACATATCTTTGTGAGTCAGGCTTTTCAGCTCTGCTAGAAATTAAAACTAAACGACGCAACAGATTAGATGTTGAAAACGATCTCCGTTGTGCCCTTTCAAGCACTCCTCCGCGCATTTCAGAATTGCTGCGGGAAAAACAATCACAATGTTCCCATTGATTACAATTTTCATTTAAATTACTGTCAAACTGTCATTTACTGCCAATATAGTACCTTGCGGTGTATGGCAGAGGGGTCTTTAAATTACGAATCTACAATATCCAGGTTTTGTAATGAGCGTTTTGTTTGATGAAGCACAATTTTCTGGCATCCTGGTGTCGCATATTAAGCTACAATTCTTTGACGTTTTAACTGTTTGTTTATTGTAGTATGATTAATGTGGTGTTTTAATAAAATATTGCGAATGTAAAAATGCGTCTATTTAAGTTTTAATATCCATCAGCATATTCATTTGCTATTAACTGTAGAAAACTACACTATAAAATGTATCTTTACATGTGAAGTTTATGTACAACGATGGAAGAAAATAAGTATTTTCACTATTATAGGTATGTTATTTTTAATGCACCTTTTGAGGCTGGCAATTTTGGAAAGTTGGAAAGGGGGGGGGGGGAATGACGTTCTGAAAATATGGTGAAGGGGGGAACGGGCCAAAAAAGGTTGAGAACCACTGCCCTATGCTGTTGTACAGATCTGATAATTCCTCTATCTCGTTGTCGGTACACATACTGATGTCGTCATACCTTATACCATCTGGCCCTGGTGAGCTGTTTCTTGTTCGTCGAAGCATAGCTCTGATCTCTTTCACTGTCACTGTGTCTTCAACTTCCATGTTTTGGGCCTTACACCTATCTGAGGTAATCGCTTTGGCAAAAGGCAGGCCTCTCATGTCTGTCTGGTTGCTCTGCTCTAGATAGCATTTGAAAAGGGCTTTGCCCTTGTCCGACCTCTGCCAGATAAGGTCAGAACTTTGGAAGTCAGGAACACTCTTATTCTTGACTACCTCATTCATACTTTTATGTAGTCGCCAGAACAATTTCAGTGACTTGTCTGTGCTTATTCTTTGACACAACTCCGCCCATTTTCACTTCTAACCACTTTAACCCGTTTTTTGAAACAGCTAACTTTGGTGTCCATCTCTCTTTCCAAGTGCACAATAAAACTAGGATGGGCTCGCACTGCGAGCGCTAACAAGTCAAGTAGCATTATTCTGTCAAGAAGCCTGATCAGCGGGAAAATGTCACGTGGAAAGTCCAACAACAAGAAACACGCTGTTGCCAAGATGTGCAGCGTGGGAGCCGACAACAAGAAGAAGAACGTCGAGAGCCCACCTGCTAGCTGCATCAAAGAGCCTGATACTAAAGCCATCACTGAAGCTACTACGAGGGAGAAGATTGACAGCCCAACACAGTCAAGAACCAAGACAGCAGAGAAGGAGGAGAAAGACACCAGAGTCGGAAACACCGACTCGAAAACAGTCCGATGGGTTGTCATGCGGATTCCTGTGGAGCTGACAGATGAAGAAATCCTGAAGCAGCTACGTGAAGAGAATCTTCACATCCGATACTTGAAGGCGGAGCGGCTTCTCACCTACTCCAAGATACATACAACCTTGGCAGTAGTGACGTCGGAGGGCAGCGAGATGCCGACCACAGCATCATTCAAAAAGAGAATGCAGCAACCAGAGAGATTCATACCAAGAATCACGCAATGTTCCAGATGTCAGAAGGCCGACCACAGTAGAGCTACGTGTCGCAGTAAGACGGAAATATGCCGATACTGCGCCGATCACCACGCCTTCAAGGAGTGTCCGCTGGCCAAGCTGGACACGGACTTCCGAGCACCCAACAACAAAAGAAAGTGCGCCAACTGTCTGGGCAAACATGGAGCAAGATACCTGGGCTGTCCGTACCTGCAGAGACACAGAGACGTCTTAAAGATCGCCAGCATCACAAAGACACCATTCAAGGAAGCAATGCAGAGGGGCGAGACAGCCACGGGTATAGCACAAGCTGAAAGAGATCAACTTCAAAAGCAGATAGACGAGTTGAAGAAACAAGTCAAGGCACTGCTGACGACGACTCCGACCAGCGATAATGAGAAGCTGCTGGCCGCATGAAAGAAATCCAGCTCGACATCAAACAAGAGATTCAGCGCATGGCTGAGATGAAGAAGGAGAACGAAGAAATCCTACAAATGATCAAGCCCGAAAGAGAATTGCATAGAGCTGAAATGGGACTCTTTCAAAACAAATTAACAGAAGCCACACAAGAACTCACAGAGAAACCGCAAGAAGAAAACCAAGAGACCGAGCCTGAACCGCAAGCTGAAGCCAGCAGCCCAACCACAACGCCCAAGAGGGAACTACTATACCGTCGGATCTCTGAAGGAGGCACAGAATACCCAGTCGACAAGGAGGAACTCAAGCGCGAGGTATTCAGAAGGCGCTGGGAAGAAAAAGAAAAGAGGAAGCCTAAGAAACTCCGGGGGAAACCGATGGTATACCCAGTAGTACTCTACGACCGTGAGAACGACTTCGAGTACTATATAGATGACGGTAAAATCGGCCCATGGCTGACCACGGAGGAAGAAAACTTTAGGCAGCAGTATCGCAAACGCAACAGTGAAAACAGGCACAAGGAGGAAAATGAAAACGTCGATAAGCTCATACAGAAAATACACAATAAAGGAGACAAAAAGACCAAATAAAAAGTCCTTTTAAGGACTGCAACCAATCAAGCCAGGAGCCTGCACCACCAAAGAAAACAAGAGGAAACATGCACAAAGGACAGCCACGGACCGATCCCGCAGCTGGAGGGGGAATTACGAAAAGTCCTTATGAGGACTGCAGCCAGACGAGCCAGGAGCCTACACAAACAAAGAAAACCACAACAACAGAAGAGCACAAAGGATAGCCGCCGACCACTGCTGACGTCACAGACACAAACGCTACATAACCAGACCGAGAAAGGACTCACAAGACAAGAATTAGGGTAAATAAACCCACAAAAACCACGATCCTCAACAATAACCACAGCTGATGAAGCAGGTTAGACGAGGACGAATTTGGAATTTTTGTTTTTGAAATGGAATCGGAATCGGAATCTGTTCTTCTTGGCGTTCTGCCTTTTCATTACAGCACCACGCTTATCCACCCAGGCCTTCTCCACCTCACAATTCCATCAAGGTGGCTATTCCCAGCTTTTTTTTCCTGCCATGATGATCCCTGCGCTTGCCACGCCTTATTTTACTCACCACGTCTTGCCCTGAACTGTCATACTTGAAGATCTTGACCGTTTGCTAGTCCTGCCTGGTTCTGCCGTTCTCCACCAATATGCTGCAAGGGTGGTGGTCGCTGCCATGGTGCCCTAGGACACCCCATCTACACACTGTAGTTAGTGACGGAGACACCAGTGCCAGGTCAATAACACTGTCCTCATCACCTGGACGACGTGCTGTCCTTGTGACACAGCCACTATTGATACAAACAATGTCACTGGTTTCAAGTGCCGCCTCGAGCTCCTCTCCCTGTGTCTTGGAAGAAATTGCACCCCATGATTTGCCCTTAGCGTTGAAATCGCCACAGAAAATTGTATTCCTCTCGTGACATAATATGCCACTCAAACACTGCCATCTCTGGGGATCTACTCTCGCGTTGCAGGCATAAACATTCACAAACAAAAATGGTAGACCGGAGTGAACTCTAACAGCCTGTAATTGTATCTCCTCATTGGCCCACCTTGACATGTCCAGCTCTGAAACCACTATGCTACCTCGAATCAGAATCGTCATTCGCCTGTTGTAAAAACATTTGAAGCCGGCTATATGGAGTGTATTAACACCCAGTCTCGTCTTCTGAAGCGCAACTATATCGTTCATGTATGCCAGGCTTTCCAAAATAGGGCCTCGTTGTTTAGCACAATTCCAGTATAGAATATGCGTGTACTTGAGGCCCAGTTGGTAGCATTTGTGTCTGAGGCGTCTGCACCGGCCCGTCTGCCGTGTCGCTTACATCGTGGGCCGCGCTGCCGAATCGGTTTGTTAACCCTATGTATGGAGCACACACGTGGTCCGCCATTTTTAAAATAAAAAACAGAAAAAAAAAACAGTAACCCAACACGGTCTCCCTGACCGAGGGTTTAACGACATTGTTCGTAATCCCGTATATCAGCGTGGGGAAAACATCAGCTGCAAGAATTGGCAGCGGTTCTCGCCGCGCTGGTAACTTACGAGGGGTATGTGAGCCGGTCGTTTGGAAAGCAATGGCAAACTACTGAACGCAAACCTTGCCTAGTACATCAACAGCAACTGAAAATACTGGCGTTGACAGCAACGTCCTGTAATGGATATACAACGTTTAAAAAAACAACACGCTATAGAAAATACTCAAGGATTTATTCGCTAAGATGCACGGAACTCCGTAGCACCGGCGAAAATCTTGAGAGGAAACTCCTGGTTTACATCCTAGCGAAGAAATCGCACGCACGAGATGAAATTATCCATCTCCAACGTGACAAATGGCACGGTTTCTCCACAACACAACCGTCCGCCGCCATCATGAAACCGGAAGGCTATTAAAAGATGAAACAAGGGAATTACAGAACTATTAGCTTAATGAGCCAGATAACTAAGATACACCTGAAGGCCTACAAACAAGAATTGAAAATAAAATGGATTAGAAAGTAGTTGAAGAACATTTTGGGTTTCAAAAAATAGCAGCACCAGAGAAGCAATAATCTGCTTGAGGATATTGATTTTAAAATATAGAAAAGTTAATAAAAAAATATATGTGTATGATTTATAGACTGCAAGACAGCTTTTGATAGAGAACAGCATGAACGGCTAATTACATGCCTCCAAGTTATAGGAGTGGACGGAAAAGACATCAGACTTATTAGTAACCTGTAATTGGAAAAAGTGATGACATTTAGAAACGGAAATAATTATTCGTCGTCCATAGAGATAAAAAGAGGAGTGGGGTAGGGATGCGTGATGTTCCCAAGCAACTTCAACTTAGATTCAGAAATAACTTTTAAACAAGTTGAACTGCCTGGACTTAACATTTATTGGAAGAATAATAAACAATCGAAGGTATGCTGACGATACCGTCTTACTAGCAGAAATCGAGCAAGAGGTACAAAAACTAGTGGAACAAGTAAACAGGCATAGTGCAGAATGTGGCTTGGATATTAACATCCAAAAAATAGAAAAACGAAAACTATGATAATGAGCAGTGGAAGTGAGAGATCATCAATGAACATCACAGTAATCGTAGAGATACTAGAATAGTGGTTTTCAACCAGTGGGGAATTCCCTTCCCCCCCCCCAGGGGGGAATTGTAGGGTTTCTAGAAAGGGGGGGGGGGGATTAAGATTATTTCAAGATCGCATTAATACAAGAACCAGTTACTTGATATTGTTTTCCCTCTATATTTTACGGTTCCGTACTTCTCGCCCTAAAGAAATTCGTTTTATAACGTAAGTAGACCCGCAAATCACGTTTTATG
This sequence comes from Cepaea hortensis, assembly GCA_963921405.1. Lineage (NCBI taxonomy): Eukaryota > Metazoa > Mollusca > Gastropoda > Stylommatophora > Helicidae > Cepaea > Cepaea hortensis. The sequence continues at coordinate 332,042,585 of OY992876.1, read as the reverse complement.
TAGATGTCTAGACTTGTTCTAGTATGTGTTATTAAATTTAGCTTCCATTTTAATGTATACAGTATAAGGGTGGGGGAGGGTATTTATAGGGAGGACATTCAAAAGGGGGAGCGGAATGACGTTCTGAACATATGGTAAATGAGGGTGGAGGGCATGGGCCAAAAAAGGTTGAGAACCACTGCACTAGAACAAGTAACAAGTATCTCATATTTAGTACATGTAATAACGGATGATGGCAGAGGTAAAGATAACATTAAGAGATGGACGAACAGCAATCTGACAGAATTTACAGTCAGGGAGAGAGATGCATGTTGGAGATCCAGTAACCCAACCTTCATTGTGGAGACGGAACCTGATTGATTGATTATAATGTAACTTTCCGTTCTATGAGTATTGCAAATGCGGTAAATACCATGAAATACACACACACACACACACACACACACACACACACACGTATATATATATATATATATATATATATATATATATATATATATATATATATATATATTCCAATTCCAATTCCAATTTCTAGCCGGCTCCCTGGCCGAGGAGTTAGCAGCTTTCTCCGTTAATCCCGAATACTCTCGTGGTTGACGTGAGCGCACGAGAATTAGAAGTGGTTCGAGTCGTGCCAGTGATTTATGAGAGTATGGAGCCGGTCGCTCAGAAAGTCGTGGCGTGCTGATGAGCGTAATTTAGCCTTGGAATCAACATACAGTTGAAAGAAATTGTAACAAGCTACGTGGAGGGTCCCAAATAACTATGTCACAATGTTTCAAAACTATTCTTTCGCCCTGGCTGGGATAGGTCTTTGCTTGCCAACCCTCCTCCGTTACCCGGGCTCACTGTCACTCTCTCTTTCGTCCTCGGGACCTATTCCCCGACGTGTCTTTCTGGCTGACGCATAGATAACATGGCGATCGACTGAGTAAAATATAACGTAATTTTAATAACCTAATAAAGAACAGCATAGGAAAACGTCAAGGCAGTTAAAACAGATAGTTCACTACAGACACAACAAGGATAAAGTGGATACCATCCCACTGTGGAATCCCTGGAAACGACAGAGCTGATCGATTGGCTAAGGAAGGAGCACAAGAAGAACAACCAGATGTGCCTATTACATACCACCAAAAGAAAAGAATGATCAAATCAGTCAGAAGACCACCCAACCTTACTCAAGACGACTATCACGTTATGGACAGACCAGAACAGGTCATTCTTCTGCGCCTCAGAACAGGACACAATAGATTACACAACCACATGTATACAAAATTCAAGATTGGTGACTCAGCCATGTGCACATGTGGTTTGGCGTCGCAGACAGCAGAGCACATACTCCAGGATTGCCCAAACTACAACATATCCAGGCGAACCTTCTGGCCTAGAGAGACAACAGTGGAAGATAAACTCTATGGACCGCTGAATGAACTAAAAAAGACTGTTAGATTCATACAAGAGACAACATTGCAGTTATAAACATATTTCAGGCGAACGAAATAAGAAGAAGAAAGATGCTGGTGTTGACGGCAATATCCTGAAATAGGATGGAAACGCGGGGGAAAAAAATTCCAATTTCTGGTATGAGTACCCCCTTTCAGCCTTCGAATTTTCGACTTAGCTATGTAGGGTGTTTATGGTGTAGCTTGAAGTTTCTCTATCGTACTTTGGGCTGCTTGTTGTCAGCTTCCCAGGTTCTGATGGGGTGATTGCGTTCGTTACTTTCTTGATGAGGTTTTTCATGTCTGGACCGAGTCGCGCACTCGTTGAGGCCTGGAGTAATTGGGTGCCAACCCCGTCTTATGGTGCTGTTTCCTTCAGGGAGTTTTACTAGTTGTCGTCTCTCCTGGTGTTCCTCTTATTTCCCCGTCGTGAGTTGCCTTCGAATCGTCTCAGCATTCGCCAGTCGGATCTTGGTGGTGGGCGATATCGTTCTTCCTCTGTTGCTTCTTCTTCTGTTTGTGCCCTTGTATCCTTTGGTTCGGGTGTGGCTGTCTGGATCTTGATCAGTTCAAGTATATTATCAAGAGTGATTTCTGTGTTTCGTTTCACATCTTGTACGTTAGATAGCTGTTCATCCGTCTCAGCCTTTATGACAGCCATTCGAGCGACATCATGTTCTAACTTCTGCTGCATTTGCTTCATTTCGTCGAGGATGCGCTGAACGGCCGTTATCTGTTTTTCTTGCTTCTTGTGTTTTTCCTCTTCCCTGCTTGATAGCCTTTCTTCTGTCACAGCCTGTATAGCAACCATTCGAGCGACATCCTGCTCAATCTTCTGCTGGACTTGCTTCGTTTCGTCCAGGATGCGCTGAGCTGCTGTTATCTGTGTTTCTTGCATCTTGACTTTTCCTTCCTCCATGGTTTTGAACTGTGTTCTCAGGTCCTTCAGTTGGCCTTCCAGTTGCGCTTTGTCATTTTTGGTGAGTCGGTTGGTCGCCTCGTACTGCCTCCTGGCTTCCTTATATAGTAGGTTAGACTTGATGGTGATTTTCATGGCTTTGTGGCAGGGGCAGCCGAGGTACCTGGCGCCGTGATTGCCGAGGCAGTTGGCGCATTTTCTGTTATTGTTAGGCCTCCTGAAGTCCTTGTCGATCTTTGCATGCTGGTACTGGCTGTATGGATGAGGTCCAAAGCAGTATCTGCAAACCTCAACCTCACTCTAGCAGGTGGCACTGGTATGCCAAAACTTCTGACACTTAGAGCACTGCAGCACTCTCGGTATGTAGTGCTCTGGAACTTGGTCTCTCTTGTCCCATCTGATGTATTGAGGGATCACTCGGTCCTCCGATGTTACTATGACGACTGTGGAGGGGATGTTGTTCATCCGATGATCCTCTCGGCACTGGTGATCTTGAGTTTCTTGTTCTCCCTTGTCAGCATCTTCCTGATCTGGTCGTTGGTGAGATGGGTCTTGACTCGTTTAATGACCCATCGTTTCATCATGCTGTGTCGGGCGGCTTCCAATACTATGTCGTGGTGAAGCTGTATGGTGGCTTTCTCCTCTTGTGTTATCTTCTGGATCAGTGCTGTGGTTTTTGGGTTTTTACTGATGTTTTGCGCAGCTGGTTGATGCTGTGTCTTCCCAGCTCGTTTTCCAACAGACTGGTTATCTTGTCTGTTGGTAGCGCCGACAGTTTAGCTTCACCCTCGCTTGTCTGTTTGAGCAGTATTCTGCCGGTGAAGTCCTCAGATGTCAATGTTGTTTCCTCCTGTGTGAAGGCCACCTATTCTGAAAGAAGAAGTCGCTGACGCTATGAAACGTATGAAGAAAGGAAAAACAGCTGGGCCAGATGAAATCACAATAGAAGAATTAGAAGTATTGGGAGAATTTGGAGTAGATATATTAACCAAAATGTTGAATGATATTTACAGCAGTGGATATTTACCCAGTGATATGCTGAAATCTGTATTTATAGCTATACCAAAAAGACCAGGAGCAATTGATTGTGAAGATTTTCGTACAATTAACCTTATAAACCATATCACTAAGCTTCTACTCAGAATCATAATGAGAAGAACCAAAAAGAAAATAAAAATGGAAATTAGTGAAGAACAGTATGTATTTGTGGAAGGAAAGGGCACAAACAATGCAATTTATACATTACGGACACTAATAGAAAGTCAATAGAGAAACAGAGAGACATATATTTGTGCTTCATAGATTATACTAAGGCATTTGATAAAGTAAAACATGATGAACTGATTAAAATGTTGGAAGATATCAACACTGATGGAAAAGATTTAAGAATAATAAAGAATATTTACTGGAACCAAGTAGCAGCAATTAAAATGGGAAATAAAGAGGGTAGTTACGAACAGATAAAGCTAGGAGTACGACAAGGGTGTGTCTTGTCACCAGATCTTTTCTCCCTGTATAGCGAAGTAATAATGAGAGAGATCAAAGAGATGCCAGGAATACTAGTTGGAGGTTATAATATAAATAATATACGCTATGCAGATGACACAGTATTGGTGGCGGATAATTCAACAGACCTACAACAATTATTAGACGTAGTAGTAACAGAGAGTGCAAGGAAAGGACTCTCCTTGAATATCAAGAAAACAGTAACAATGGTAATATCAAAGAAAATTGTGACACCATAATGTGACATAGAAATAGAAGGGAAAATCCTTAACCAAGTTGATAATTTTAGATACCTAGGGGCATTTATAACATCAGATGGAAGATGTACAACAGAGATTAAGAGCAGAATAGGGCAGGCAAAAGAAGCATTTCAGAAAATGAAGAGTATCTTATGCAATAAGTCACTATCACTGAATGTAAGAAAGAGAGTGCTGAAATGCTATGTAGAACCAGTTTTGCTGTATGGCAGTGAATCTTGGAATGTAAATGAACAAATTAAGAAGAAATTAGAAGCAACAGAGATGTGGTTCCTGAGACGAATGTTGCGAATTCCTTGGACTGCCAGAGTAACTAACGACGACTGCCTGAAACAGGCTAACGAAACTAGAACATTATATACAACAATAAGACAGAGACAAACAGCTTTCCTCGGTCATGTGATGAGAAGAGAGGCATTGGAGAACATCGTAACAACTGGAAAGATCGAGGGGAAGAGAGGCAGAGGTAGACCAAGAGAAGTGATGCTGGATGGATTGAGACGGTGGCATGGAGGAATATCAGCAGCAGAGTTGATCCAGAAAACCAAAGACCGAGATCTATGGAGAGCCATGAACGCCTTCGCCAGCCGGCACGGCACTTGATGATGATGATGATGAAGGTCACTGGTAGATTGGGCTGCATCGTCTTGGAGCTGGTTGGAACTTCCCGGCTGCTGCTGCCTTAAGTTGTGGTTTCTTCATCAACTGGGACGGCTTCAGCTGGTGTAGTAGCCGGACTGCAGCTCGTAGATATAGGCTCAGCGGTCGTAGCGGCCTTCCTCGCCTCTACCTTCTTCTTCCCGGCTGCATATAGCGCATGTCTCTGCGCGGCACTTTTAACGCGTTATCCGATAAGGCGACATGATCTCGATAGCGCGTCGAGTCGACAGGGTGATGTGATTATATATATATATATATATATATATATATATATATATATATATATATACCCATGCAAGATATCTGCTAACAGCATGGTGCGGTCGTTCCCCCAATCTAATATCACAGCTACTATGTAGTATCTACAATAACCGTGTTCGACGACGTGAAGACATGACGCGACAGAAAGTGTCTCAGGGTGGATTACCGCCAGAACGACACTCCACAAGGAGTCCTGCTGCAAGAAGTAGGCTCAGAGACGTAGGACTTAACATTCTAAAGTCGACACATTCATCATCACACCATAACATTCTAAAATCAACCCATGTCATCAACCCAACATAACATTCTAAAGTCGACCTATGGCATCATCACAACTTAACATTCTAAAGTCGACCAATGTACATATCAAAACTTAATATGCTGTTGTTACGTCATATCATCATCATCATCATCATCATCATCATAATCACTGTCTAACATTCTGACGTCAACTTTTGTCATCGACGCATGTACATATCACAACTTAATATGCTGTAGTTAAGACATATCATCATCATCATCATCATCATAATCACTGCCTAACATTCTGACGTCATCATCATCACAACTTAATATTCTGAAGTTATATTATGTCATCATCATCATCATCACACCTTAACACCTGAAGTCAACACTTGTCACTATCATCAACTTCATCACAACTTACCATTCTAAAGTCAACTCATGCCATCATCTCAGGTTATTATCATCATCACAACTTAATCTGAAGTCAACTCAGGTTATTATCATCATCACAACTTACTATTCTGAAGTCAACTCAGGTTATTATCATCATCACAACTTACTATTCTGAAGTCAACTCAGGTTATTATCATCTTCACAACTTAACATTCTGAGGTCAACTCAGGTCATTATCGTCATCACACCTTAACATTCTGAAGTTAACTTATGTCATTGTCATCATCATCATCATCATCATCATCAGCATCATCATCATCATCATCATCATCATCATCACAGTCATCACAATTTGACATTCTGAAGTCAACTCATGCCATCGTCATTATCATCATCATCATCATCATCATCATCACAACTTAGCATTCTGAAGTCAACTCATGCCATCATTATGATCATCACAACATAACATTCTGAAGTCAACTCATGCCATCATTATGATCATTACACCTGAACGTTCTGAAGTCAACCCATGTCATCATTATCATCACAAGTTAACATTCTGAAGTCAACCCATGTCATCATTATCATCACAAGTTAACATTCTGAAGTCAACTCATGTCATCATCATCATCATCATCATCCTCATTATCATCATTATCATCACAGCTTAACATTCTGAAGTCAGCTTGTGTCATAATCATCATCATCATCATCATCATCATCACCAGCATTATCATCGCTATCATCATCATCATCATCACCACCAGCTTCATCACAACCACCATCATCATCATCACCATTATCATCATCATCACAACCACCATCATCATCATCACCATCATCATCATCATCACAACCACCATCATCATCACCACCACCATCACCATCACCCTCATCATCATCACTTTCATCATCATCATCACCATCATCATCACCACCACCATCACCATCACCCTCATCATCATCACTTTCATCATCATCACCACCATCATCATCACCACCATCATCATCACCACCATCATCATCACCACCATCATCATCACCCTCATCATCATCACTTTCATCATCATCACCACCATCATCATCACCACCATCATCATCACCCTCATCATCATCACTTTCATCATCATCACCACCATCATCATCACCCTCATCATCATCGCTTTCATCATCATCACTTTCATCATCATCACCACCATCATCATCACCCTCATCATCATCACTTTCATCATCATCACCACCATCATCATCACCACCATCATCATCACCACCATCATCATCACCCTCATCATCATCACTTTCATCATCATCACCACCATCATCATCACCCTCATCATCATCACTTTCATCATCATCACCACCATCATCATCCCCTCATCATCATCACCACCACCATCACCATCACCCTCATCATCATCACTTTCATCATCATCACCACCATCACCATCACCCTCATCATCATCACTTTCATCATCATCACCACCATCATCATCACCACCATCATCATCACCACCATCATCATCACCACCATCATCATCACCACCGCCATCACCATCATCCTCATCATCATCACCACCCTTATCATCATCCTCATCATCATCACCACCCTTATCATCACCCTCATCATCATCACCCTCATCTTCATCACCACCATCATCATCAACACCATCATCATCACCCTCATCAACATCACCATCATCATCGTCATTACCATCATCATCACCCTCATCAACATCATCATCATCATCGTCATTACCATCATCATCAACATCACCACCATCATCATCAACATCACCCTCATCAACATCACCCTCATCAACATCACCCTCATCTTCATCACCACCATCATCATCATTACCATCATCATCACTACCATCATCATCACTACCATCATCATCATTACCATCATCATCATTACCATCATCATCATTACCATCATCATCACTACCATCATCATCATTACCATTATCATCATTACCATCATCATCATTACCATCATCATCATTACCATCATCATCACTACCATCATCATCATTACCATCATCATCATTACCATCATCATCATTACCATCATCATCACTACCATCATCATCACTACCATCATCATCATTACCATCATCATCACTACCATCATCATCACTACCATCATCATCATTACCATCATCATCATTTCCATCATCATCATTACCATCATCATCACTACCATCATCATCACTACCATCATCATCATTACCATCATCATCATTACCATCATCATCACTACCATCATCATCACTACCATCATCATCATTACCATCAACATCACCACCATCATCATCATTACCATCATCATCATTACCATCATCATCACTACCATCATCATCATTACCATCATCATCACTACCATCATCATCACTACCATCATCACCACCCTCATCATCATCAACATCACCACCATCATCGTCAACAACACCACCATCATCATAATCACCACCATCATCGTCAAAATCACCATCATCATCATTATCATCATCAGAACGTAACATTGCTATAACAGTTACTGTGGTACCTACCTTCTATGTGATGGCAGAATGTCAGACGGGCCTGCGTGCCCAATTCTTAACCCTTTGAAAATAAAGACTTATTATTATTATTATTATTATTACTCCGCTATAACCACTTCTGATGTCACTGATCACAGCAGCTCAACATTGATGCCCTTTCACCTTTGATTCCCTAAGTAACATAGTTCAAAGGTGAACTAGCTTATAACCTCTTCCCAGAATAAAACGCGAATATGAAGCTAAACAATGGTACTTCTACAAAGTACCATAACGACATATCTGTAGCTGTGTGTACATATTATGGTCGCTCGCTAGTCCCGGGTGGTCATAGAGCGATCACATGCGATTAGCTAATTCCTGCCATTCCTTCTAAGTTCCAGCTTTGTGAAAGTAAATTAAAATAAATTGTTCCTGAATTTAGAGAATTGACATAACTGCAACCAATGTTTAGCGCGTGTTAGTTCATCAAATGAATTATTGTATTTGAGTTGGCGCGTCGGTGAGTACTGGGTTCCCCCGCGTGCATCCGGGTTCTGTCGCTGGCGGTCGCAAGTTGTGGGGACAGTTGTCTTGCGTTACTTGTCTGCCTTTCACAAAGCGACATTTCTGACCCTCGTTTCTGTGTGTGAGACAACAAGACAGCCGAGACATGGGGAGGTGAAAAGATGTAAATATACAGTGCTCATAAAGTCTCAATACACTTTGTTGTTGTTTGTTGGAGAGTATGTTTTCCGTCCAACAAACAGCTGTTCTACATACAAAGTGTAGTAAGACTTTACGAACAACATGTTCACATATTGCGTAACCTGCGTGTCTTTTACATGATGCTGCAGTCAACCCTAGCATTTATTGGTTTTTCTGATTTAATAGACAATGTTAGTTCAGCAGTTTGCCGTCGATCTTAGAACGGCCGACGCCTCATACCAACTAACTAATCTCAAGGCTGTCTGATTCCAAAACGCCAGCCGCTGGTTTCGATTCCGCGACTCGGTGTGAGGGGGAATTCTTGAACTGCGCCTCTCACTATCCCATAGGACACCGTGTGTGTGTGTGTGTGTGCGTGTGTGTGTTCGCGCGTGTGTGTATGGTTTGTAATGGATCGCGTGTTTTTATCCATTCAGATTGGGTTCTCCGTAGCTAAGCGGTCAAGCTGTCTTCCTCCCTCACTGAAGGTCTCCCTCACTAAAGGTCTCCCTCACTAAAGGTCTCCCTCACTAAATGTCTTCCTCACTGAAGGTCTCCCTCACTAAATGTCTTCCTCACTAAAGGTCTCCCTCACTAAATGTCTTCCTCACTGAAGGTCTCCCTCACTAAATGTCTTCCTCACTGAAGGTCTCCCTCACTAAAGGTCTCCCTCACTAAAGGTCTCCCTCACTAAATGTCTTCCTCACTGAAGGTCTCCCTCACTAAATGTCTTCCTCACTAAAGGTCTCCCTCACTAAATGTCTTCCTCACTGAAGGTCTCCCTCACTAAATGTCTTCCTCACTGAAGGTCTCCCTCACTAAAGGTCTCCATCACTAAAGGTCTCCCTCACTAAATGTCTTCCTCACTGAAGGTCTCCCTCACTAAATGTCTTCCTCACTAAAGGTCTCCCTCACTAAATGTCTTCCTCACTGAAGGTCTCCCTCACTAAATGTCTTCCTCACTGAAGGTCTCCCTCACTAAAGGTCTCCCTCACTAAAGGTCTCCCTCACTAAATGTCTTCCTCACTGAAGGTCTCCCTCACTAAATGTCTTCCTCACTAAAGGTCTCCCTCACTAAATGTCTTCCTCACTGAAGGTCTCCCTCACTAAATGTCTTCCTCACTGAAGGTCTCCCTCACTAAAGGTCTCCCTCACTAAAGGTCTCCCTCACTAAATGTCTTCCTCACTGAAGGTCTCCCTCACTAAATGTCTTCCTCACTAAAGGTCTCCCTCACTAAATGTCTTCCTCACTGAAGGTCTCCCTCACTAAATGTCTTCCTCACTGAAGGTCTCCCTCACTAAAGGTCTCCCTCACTAAAGGTCTCCCTCACTAAATGTCTTCCTCACTGAAGGTCTCCCTCACTAAATGTCTTCCTCACTAAAGGTCTCCCTCACTAAATGTCTTCCTCACTGAAGGTCTCCCTCACTAAATGTCTTCCTCACTGAAGGTCTCCCTCACTAAAGGTCTCCCTCACTAAAGGTCTCCCTCACTAAATGTCTTCCTCACTGAAGGTCTCCCTCACTAAATGTCTTCCTCACTAAAGGTCTCCCTCACTAAATGTCTTCCTCACTGAAGGTCTCCCTCACTAAATGTCTTCCTCACTGAAGGTCTCCCTCACTAAAGGTCTCCCTCACTAAAGGTCTCCCTCACTAAATGTCTTCCTCACTGAAGGTCTCCCTCACTAAATGTCTTCCTCACTAAAGGTCTCCCTCACTAAATGTCTTCCTCACTGAAGGTCTCCCTCACTAAATGTCTTCCTCACTGAAGGTCTCCCTCACTAAAGGTCTCCCTCACTAAAGGTCTCCCTCACTAAATGTCTTCCTCACTGAAGGTCTCCCTCACTAAATGTCTTCCTCACTAAAGGTCTCCCTCACTAAATGTCTTCCTCACTGAAGGTCTCCCTCACTAAATGTCTTCCTCACTGAAGGTCTCCCTCACTAAAGGTCTCCCTCACTAAAGGTCTCCCTCACTAAATGTCTTCCTCACTGAAGGTCTCCCTCACTAAATGTCTTCCTCACTAAAGGTCTCCCTCACTAAATGTCTTCCTCACTGAAGGTCTCCCTCACTAAATGTCTTCCTCACTGAAGGTCTCCCTCACTAAATGTCTTCCTCACTAAAGGTCTCCCTCACTAAATGTCTTCCTCACTGAAGGTCTCCCTCACTAAATGTCTTCCTCACTGAAGGTCTCCCTCACTAAAGGTCTCCCTCACTAAAGGTCTCCCTCACTAAATGTCTTCCTCACTGAAGGTCTCCCTCACTAAATGTCTTCCTCACTAAAGGTCTCCCTCACTAAATGTCTTCCTCACTGAAGGTCTCCCTAACTGAAGGTCTCCCTAACTGAAGGTCTCCATAACTGAGGTCTCCCTCGATGAAGATCTCTATCCCTCACCGAAGGTCTCCTCAATGAAGGTCTCCCTCGCTGAAGGTCTACCTCACTGAAGGTCTCCCTCGCTGAGAGTCTCTCTGACTGAAGGTCTCCCTCGTTGAAGGTCTCCCTCACTGAAGGTCTCTTTCACTGATGGTCTCCCTTACTGAAGGTCTCCCTCACTGAAGGTCTACCTCACTGAAGCTCCAGTGTTCGTACTCCGCGGAAACGGATTCGGAATGCCGCTCTGTGGAAATAAACTCAGCCATGTGGGGTAAAACCGGGTGCAATGAAGTCCAATTCTCTTGCCCTCAAACCCACTTGATACCAGTTGTATTCCATCCGGATACATCTATAAGTGTCTCAGTCTCCTTTTATATGTCATATAAGAAGAATCTGAGTACAGTGCACAAACTCTGTAAAAGAGCCTTCTATATATGCCTACACAAGAATCATTCATGCTATGACTAGACTTTCGTGTGTAGGTTTTCGTATTTCAGGGGTAATTTAAGCAACGGCCCATTCGGCCAACTCTCTTTGATTTGATTTTCAACTGCCTTGGATTTTGAATGGACGAGCAGCTAGAACATCGGGTGTCTATTGGGGAAACCCGGGTTCGCATCCTCGGTAACGTGATAGTTTTTTTTTATTTTTTCATGTCGGGGTTAAACAGGAAACTGTAACCTAGACTATCAAGGCAGCCTTAATTCATCAAGATCAAGACATTCTCCCCCCCCCCCCTCACTCTCTCTCTCTCTCTCTCTCTCTCTCTCCCTCTCTCCCTCTCCCTCTCTCTCTCTCCCTCTCTCCCTCTCTCTCTCTCTCTCTCACTCTCTCTCTCACTCTCTCTCACTCTCTCTCTCCCTCTCTCCCTCTCCCTCTCTCTCTCCCTCTCTCTCTCACTCTCTCTCTCTCCCTCTCTCTCTCACTCTCTCACTCTCTCTCTCCCTCTCTCCCTCTCTCTCTCTCACTCTCTCTCTCACTCTCTCTCTCACTCTCTCTCTCACTCTCTCTCTCTCCCTCTCTCCCTCTCCCTCTCTCTCTCTCCCTCTCTCCCTCTCTCTCTCTCTCTCTCTCTCTCTCTCTCTCTCTCTCTCTCTCTTCCCTCAGGTCTACATCGTAAGGCACTAAAGGCAGTAATGACAGTATTGACAGATGGATTTGAAACGTGCTGTGTGATTTTGGTTGGGGTAGTTTGACAAAGAAACAAATCTGCCTTAAACTTGTGGAGGAAACATTACAACAATATGCCTAATCCTAACTGGCCTGTAAAACAGGGGTGAGGAAACTTTTTTCTTTTATGCCAAGGGCCTTTTGGAAATTTAAAACTTCATTTGTAGGAGGTACACAATTTTCAACTTAAGCATTAGCCTGCCATATTTAATCAAACGTTTAATTAAATTACATCATCATCATCAAGTGCCGTGCCGGCTGGCGTAGGCGTTCATGGCTCTCCATAGATCTCGGTCTTTGGTTTTCTGGATCAACTCTGGTGCTGATATTCCTCCATGCCACCGTCTCAATCCATCCAGCATCACTTCTCTTGGTCTACCTCTGCCTCTCTTCCCCTCGATCTTTCCAGTTGTTACGATGTTCTCCAATGCCTCTCTTCTCATCACGTGACCGAAGAAAGATGTTTGTCTCTGTCTTATTGTTGTATATAATGTTCTAGTTTCATTAGCCTGTTTCAGGCAGTCGTCGTTAGTTACTCTGGCAGTCCAAGGAATTCGCAACATTCGTCTCAGGAACCACATCTCTGTTGCTTCTAATTTCTTCTTAATTTGTTCATTTACGTTCCAAGATTCACTGCCATACAGCAAAACTGGTTCTACATAGCATTTCAGCACTCTCTTTCTTACATTCAGTGATAGTGACTTATTGCATAAGAGACTCTTCATTTTCTGAAAAGCGGCTTTTGCCTGCCCTATTCTACTCCTAATCTCTGTTGTACATCTTCCATCTGATGTTATAAATGCCCCTAGGTATCTAAAACTATCAACTTGGTTAAGGATTTTCCCTTCTATTTCTATGTCACATTTTGGTGTCACCATTTTCTTTGATATTACCATTGTTACTGTTTTCTTGATATTCAAGGAGAGTCCTTTGCTTGCACTCTCTGATATTACAACGTCTAATAATTGTTGTAGGCCTGTTGAATTATCCGCCACCAATACTGTGTCATCTGCATAGCGTATATTATTTATATTATAACCTCCAACTAGTATTCCTGGCATCTCTTTGATCTCTCTCATTATTACTTCGCTATACAGGGAGAAAAGATCTGGTGACAAGACACACCCTTGTCGTACTCCTAGCTTTATCCGTTCGTAACTACCCTCTTTATTTCCCATTTTAATTGCTGCTACTTGGTTCCAGTAAACATTCTTTATTATTCTTAAATCTTTTCCATCAATGTTGATATCTTCCAACATTTTAATCAGTTCATCATGTTTTACTTTATCAAATGCCTTAGTATAATCTATGAAGCACAAATATATGTCTCTCTGTTTCTCTATTGACCTTTCTATTAGTGTCCGTAATGTATAAATTGCATTGTTTGTGCCCTTTCCTTCCACAAATCCATACTGTTCTTCACTAATTTCCATTTTTATTTTCTTTTTGATTCTTCTCATTATGATTCTGAGTAGAAGCTTAGTGATATGGTTTATAAGGTTAATTGTACGAAAATCTTCACAATCAATTGCTCCTGGTCTTTTTGGTATAGCTATAAATAAAGATTTCAGCATATCACTGGGTAAATATCCACTGCTGTAAATATCATTCAACATTTTGGTTAATATATCTACTCCAAATTCTCCCAATACTTCTAATTCTTCTATTGTGATTTCATCTGGCCCAGCTGTTTTTCCTTTCTTCATACGTTTCATAGCGTCAGCGACTTCTTCTTTCAGAATAGGTGGACCTTCTAAGTTACTATCTTCTGTTAATTCTTCCCTTTCTCCTTCATATAATTCTCTTATATACTCATTCCACCTCTTCATTATAGCATCTTCCTCTAATATTATCTTTCCTGTTTTTGATTTCAAACACCCTGTATTTATTCTTATTTTTCTTCCTGTAAGCTCACTGATTTTTCTGTGCATATTTTTTGTATCTTTAATGGAATTTAATTCAATTTTTTTGCATTGCTCGTTTAACCAACTTTCTTTAGCCTTCCCACATTTATCTTTTATTTCTTTATTTATCTTAGCGTATTCTTGTTTGTCATTTTTACTCTGTTTTCTTTTGTCCATCAGTTTTAAGATATCTTCATTCATCCATTTTTTCTTAGCTATTTTGCCTCTCTCCGGTAATACTTCTTTGCTAGTTTGATGAATGGAGTCCCTTAACATTTCCCATTGTTCATCTATACTCTGTATTTTAGTTATTGCATTGTACCTATTTTTCACAGTCACTCTGTATTGTTCTTGCATTTCTTTATCTATTTTCAGAACCTCTTTATTAAGTCTCATGTTCTTAACCATTTTTTCCCTCTCTTTAATCTTACTTTTATTTGTCCACATAGTGGTACATGATCATTATTACAGTCAGCACCAGGCATTGTCTTTACATTAATTAAAGCATTTCTAAATCTTTTATTAATTAGTATGTAGTCAATTTGGTTGCGTATTTTCTTATCAGGGCTTATCCATGTGTACAGTCGTCTTTTATGGTGTTTAAACCATGTGTTTCCAATTATCATCTCATTGATATTTGCCCATTCTATTAGCATTTCCCCTCTTTCATTTCTTGTACCTAAACCATAATTCCCCACCACATCCTCCATTTTTCCCTTTCCTACTTTTGCATTAAAATCACCAAGTATTATTTTTATTTCTTGTGATCCAATTTGAGCCATCGCCATTTCTATTTCGTCGTAAAAGTGTTGTATTTCTTCATCACTACTGCTTGCTGTTGGTGCATATACTTGTATAATATTTATGTCTATTGGTTTGCCTTTGATTTTTACCATAATAACTCTATCTGAAATACACCAGTATCCATTAATTGACTTGGCTGTTTTTTCGTCTAATATTATTCCTACACCTTTTTCATGTGTTTTCCCTCCAGAATAAATTATTGTGTGATTGTCAGCTATAATTTTGCCCGATCCCTTCCATCTCATCTCACTAACGCCTAGTATATTCATATTCATGCTATCCATCTCTCTTAGAACATTGGTCAACTTTCCTAGCTCATTTAATGTCCTAACATTCCATGTTCCTACTCTAAATTTATTTATTTTAGTTATGATTTTGCCATCAGTAGCTGGATGACGGTCTGGTGTCACCTGTGGCTCATGACTGTCCCTACCGGACGAGGATGCCCTAAGACAGCCATTAACGTCCTTCACTTTGATTTATGTTTTGCCATGAAGTCTTGGGAAGATAATGTGGTGGTTTCCCCTTGCCTTCCACATTCACACGGTGGTCTTTTAACTCTGCCTTTGACAGCCATTTCCGACTGTAAGGACAAGTGAGTGCCCTGCCCTGCTCAGGTGCAGAGTTGTCCACTTATTCCGGTGGATACTCGGTCCCCAGAGCTGTGTTTGCCACACCGTGGTGTGTTTCCATCCTCTACCGCGGGGAGGTGCAGTTGGGATTTTCCCTTCATAAAGTTATGGTCTCTGACCAAAACTCTCCAGTACTTTTAGAGATTAGAGTAAATTACCCCTTAATATTATTAACTCAATAGCAAATTACTGGACGTAGGCCTGCCAAGAAGTCACAAACAGCAAAGAGAAATGCTGGGATTGACAGTGACGTCCTGTAAAGTATATGCAACTAAATCCTCTTCTTAATATGATGGCTAAAGCTGTTTGTCTTTAATGAGGCGTGTGATGTTTGTTGGCACTGAAGATTTAGCTGCTAGCTTTGTTGATGATTGTTTACAAAGCACCTCCTACATTTGTTGAATTTCTAGTCCCACCTGCGATTGCCTTGGCAGAGCCACAGAAAATTATTTCGCAAGCCTTATACGGCCCTCGGACCAGACGTTTCCCACTCTGACTTAGCTAATAATAATAAGCAAACAGACATCTGTCTGCACACTACATAACGTAAAATTTCCTAGGAACTCACAAAAAGCAAATAAGTGCCTGGGTTCGTAGCAATGTCCTGTAAAGGTCATGCAACTAACTTTTAACACCGGAAGTGTCTACAATAATCTCCGCAGCGGTAACGTCTGCCGAGGGTTACAAATCGTGCACTATTGGAGATTGCAGGAGACATCACAGTAATTCTCTGTGAGAACGGGTTCCTGGCCAACACAAAATCCTTGTGTACCCCGTGATAGGAGCTTATACATAATATTTGAATGGGTGTACGTAGCCTTGAAATGATGTACTCAGTCTTGGAATGGGTGTATATAGTCTTTAAGTTAGTGTATGTAGTCTTGAAATGAGTGTATGTAGTCTAGGAATGAGTGTATGTAATCTTGAAATGGGTATACGCAGTCTTAGAATGGGTGTACGTAGTTTTGAAATGGTGTATGTAGTCTTGGAATTGGTTACGTAGTCTTGAATTGGTGTATGTAGTCTTGGAATGGGTGTATGTAGTCTTGGAATGGTTGTATGTAGTCTTGAAATGGGTGTACGTAGTCTTTAAATGGGTGTGCATTGTTTTGACTTGGGTGTGCATGGTTTTGAATTGGGTGTACATATTCTTTAAATAAGTGTGTGTAGTCTTGAAATGAGTGTATGTAGTCTTGAAATGAGTGTATGTAGTCTTGAAATGAGTGTATGTAGTCTTGAAATTGGTTACGTAATCTTGAAATGATTGTACGTAGTCTTGTAATGGGTGTACGTAGTCTTGGAATGGGTTACGTATTCTTGGAATGTGTTACGTGGTCTTCAGATGGGTTACGTAATCTTGAAATGATTGTACGTAGTCTTGAAATGATTGTACGTAGTCTTGGAATGGGTGTATGGAGTCTTGGAATTGGTTACGTGGTCTTGGAATGTGTTACGTGGTCTTCAGATGGGTTACGTGGACTTGGAATGGGTATGTTTCTTCCCGATCGGGGTGGAACTAGATTGTTACCAGTCCTATTTTTCATCACTACATGCAATATGCGTCATCATGATGTTCCGTGGCAGTAAGCTTTGGCGATTTAGTTTCCTCAGCTCGCATGATCACCAAAGTCGTCTTGGATTAGGCCTTTGTTCTTGTCTGTCTTCATCTGTTCGTATTTCTATTGTTTTTCTTACATTTTCCAGTTGTCACAAAGTTTTTTAAGCTTTTTTTCTTCTCATACATTTTTTTCTTTTAATCCACACCATGTGACATTGGTGATCATGTCTGCTCACGTCCTTCGGTCTCGTATGCTGTCAATCATTTATTATTCTGATGTTCCTCCTTGCCCATATGTCCCACTGTCCACTGCCTTCTGTCTCGTGTGCTGTCAATCATTTCTTATTCTGATGTTCCTCCAGAATCATGAGGTCAAACTACTCATTATCGTGTCTCGCGGTACCCCCATAATATGCCCAAACAAATCTTGAATGTCTACATCTAATTTTGATTTATCAATTTGTGGGTTTGAGATGGTTCTTAAATGGGATGCCTCATTTGAGTTTCCAAGATATTATGTACATTTTCCTTAGAAACAACATTTTTCTACTGCCATCAGTTGTTTCTCGGCTTGTCTGTTTGTTTTGTTTGTTTCTTAGTTCGTGTAAATTAAATAAGGCCATATCTAGTAATGTTCTCATGTTGTACGAGGACATCCAAAGCTGGTATTCATTTTTATACTGGCGGGAACAAACGCGGTAGAGTACGTAACAGAAGTGTGCGTAATCCGCAGACTAATGAATTTTAAAGAGTTTAAATGACAAGAAGATTGATTTCATTGTACCTGGTCATATCCCTTATGGCTCGGTCTCTTTTCGTATGGCAGCCTGCCGAATTGGTTGTACAAAGCATGAACTCCGTAGCTTCAGCGACGACCCCCAGAGTCTCCATGAAAATTGTATTCGTGAAGCAAACGACGTATCCCGGAATCGAACGCAAGACCTTCGGAGCACGAAACACGCGACGTAACCATGACTAATGGAAATGTGAGTATCCTGAGGTGTCCCTGGGGTTGACGGAGCTGTTGTTAGCATGCCCGAATACTGACACAGCGGTGCTATCAGGTCAATGTTGGGTTGTTCCATGCTCTGGCAATCAATCAATATCATATGCCCCGCCAGCCGGAGCTAGCGTTTGTGCATCTTCCCAGATCTCGATCCGTGATTTTCTTTTTTTTTTTTTTTTGGATCTTTTATATTAATGACAGACTTAGCCGGTCGATCGGTCGGTCGGTCGGTCGATCGGTCGGTCTGTCAGTCGGTCGGTCGGCCGGTGGGTGGGTGTGTTAGTGAGTTAGTGAGTTATTTAATTAATTAGTTAATCAGTCAGTTAGTTGGTCAGTTATTTACTTAGTTAGTCAGTCAGACAGTCAGTCAGTTAGTTGGTTTGTTAGTTAGTCAGTCAGTTCGTCAGTCAGTAAGTCAGTCAGTCAGTCAGTCAGTCAGTTAGTTAGTTGGCTGGTTAGATAGTCAGTCAGTCACTCAGTTAGTTAGTCAGTGAGTCATTTAGTCAGCCATTCAGTCAGTCAGTCAGTTAGTTAGTTGGTTGGCTTGTTAGTCAGTCAGTCAGTCAGTTTGTTAGTTAGTTAATCCGTCAGTCAGTCAGTCAGTTAGTTAGTCTGCCAGTGAGTTTGTTAGTTAGTTAATCAGTCATTCAGTCAGTTAGTCAGTCAGTCAGTCAGTCACGTAGGTAGTTGGTTGGTTAGTTATTCAGTCAGTCAGTTAGTTAATCAGTCAATCAGTCAGTCAGTGAGTTAGTTGGTTAATTAGTTAGTTAGTCAGTCAATCAGTCAGTTAGTCAGTTAGTTAGTTGATCAACAGAACACCCTAGTTGCACATCAAACTATTAGCCTACAACTATAAGTACTCAGTGCCTAACCTCAGAATCTCCCTCAGCGTGTAGCGACCGATTAACCAGTTACCTTAGTTCACTATTCTTCTTCCGCATGGTACTCTAGTCTAGATTTCCCCCTGTCCATGATATCCCTCAATATTTTTATCCGATAAAGACCGACATGAATGAAATAGTCAATGGCTACACCATCATCTTACGCTCAGATGCTCTCTTATTGCCTTATTCTCAAGTTCCAGCGTCGTGTGAAGAAATCCCACACACAAGTCGCATAAATAAAGCTTTGCTAACACAACCCTCTTCTCTGGTGGTATTTGAAAACCCCAACTTATCTTATTATATATATGGTTCCGTTTCCATTAGCTGAAGCAGTTTTTAATGTAACTCCATTTCCGTGGTCTGGCTCAAGGGAGATGGAGAACGACAAAATGTCAAGAATTAATCCTTTTACTGAGAGATTCCTTCGCGAATCCGACACAAACATTCCCACTTACAAGACAGCAAGGACGACCACCACTGACAGAGAACACAATGTAATATCGGTTTATCACGAGGACTCAAGTTCCATAAATCTATCATATATTGGTATTTATCATAAAATCGTATGTCTGTAGCTTTTTTCGGAGAATTATATGTCCATATAATGTGACATAAAATTATTTATGTCTGCGAAATTTTTATTTCCTTCTTCTGCGTTCATCCGGCGTTGGGGTTTTTTTTCAGACGTAATAATTGTTTTTTTTTTAATTTCAGCTGTTTACTAGGTCGACCCGACCTAGCATGGGTACAATGAACTATTATGGGGAGCTTAGGCACCCGGCGGGATACTGAACACATTATGCATCGAATGTTGATTCATTCATTCATTCAGTAGCATGCCCTTTGCAGAACCTCGCTCCCATAACAACCTTCCTGAAAACTTCTCGGTTGTAAGCAAGATGTCCCGCGTCCGACACACCCATCTGGAGATCATCTGCCACATCCTGCACCCATCTTGTCTTTGGCATTCCTCTTCTTCTTTTCCCGGGCATATACTCCTCCATTATTGTTCTCTCCAAACTTTCATGACGTTTAAAGTGATCCAAATATTTCAATTTTCTTTCTTGTATCGTCTTTTGTAGCCAAGATTCTTCAATATTCAGCTCTTGTTGTATGGGTGCATTTGTTCTTTTCTGTATCCAAGATATTCTTAGAACCCGTATGTGCTGTTCAGCTTGTTTAGTAAGGGTCCAGGTCTTACAGGCGTATGTTTTAATGGGAAAGATGCACACTCTTAGAAATCTAATTGTTGTAGTTCTGTTTGTTCCAATCCACAATTTCTTCAGTTGCTTTAGTTTCTTAAGATATTCATCTTATAATTTCCTTCATTATGTCACCACTGTTGGTAAATAATGGCCCAAGATATTCGAAATTGTGCACCACATCCAATTTTTCCTCATTAATATATATTTCATTCTCCGGATTAGTTTTACCTGTATGCATCCATACATTCTAGAAAATTATGGACATGGGGGAGTCCAGAAAGCAAGATTAGAAACAAAATTGATTACATCCTCATTGGCAGAAGGTTTCGAAATGAGTTAACAAAAGGGAAAACAGTTCCCAATGCAGATTGGTACAGTGATCCCATATTGCTTATAGGCATATTGAAGGTGAAGTTAAAGAAAGTCAAGTTTACGCTAGGAAACACTAAATATGATCTATGTACATTGCAAAATGGCAAGGAAATACAAGACAATTCCAACATAGTAAAGAACAGATTTGATATATTGTCAGATCTATTTATCATATTTCAAGATGTTGACGATCTATGGGAAATGTTGAAGGATTCAATCAGTTTGGCTGCAGAAACAACTATTCCAAAATTAAAGAAAGTAGGTAGTAAGAAATGTATGACTGAATAAATTTTACAACTAATGGAAAGAAGAATACACAACAAAAATAATCTTGACAAATATGAAGAGATTCACAGAAAAATCAGAAAATTATGTAAGGAGGCAAAAGAAGCATGCCTGGAGAAAAGTTGCATGGAAATTGAAAACAAAATAACAGTAAAAATGCCAAATTAATGCCAAAAAAAAGAATTCAGGACCTTGCTAATAAAAGTACATGTACGTGAACAGGCTGCCTAACAACAGAATATGGAAAACTCTCACAGGTCAGATTGTACATGTATGGTCAGATTATTTGAACAACTTTAGAGTGCTACCAAAGAACAGTATGATATTCAATTTTGAAGATGGGGGATCATCATGCTCTTAACTAAATGAAAAGTGGCAAGACCTCCGGTTCACACAACATCACAATAGAAATAATCAATGCCTTAAAAGAATATTTAAGCCGGTCTCTGTGGCTGAAGGGCTTGCGAACGCGGTTTGTGAGCCCGTATACCCGGGTTCGAAACACGGCGGTGCTGGTTTTTTCGAAAAAGGTATAGAGGCCGGTCGTTCAGAAAGCAATGGCAAACTACTGAACGTAACACTTGCCTAGTACATCAACAGCAGCTGAAAATGCTGGTGTTGACTGCAACGTCCCGTAAGGGATACGTAACAAAAAATTAAAAGAATATGGAATAGACCAAGTCACCAGACTGCTGAACACAATATATGATACTGGAGACATACCTCCTGAATAATGTAATTCTATATTTATTGCAATCCCAAAGAAATCAGGAGCCTTGGAATGTGATCAACATCGAACAATTAGTATAATGACCCACATCACGATGATTTTGCTAGGAATTATAATGCAAAGAGTTGGGAAGAAAATACAACCAGAAATAGGAGAAGAACAATGTGGGTTTGTAGAAGGCACAGATGCAAAAAGAAAATCCTAACCTGCACAGCTCGCGGCAACTGCACTAGCCAGGCGGCCCTAATTCCTCAGGCTCAAGACCCCCCTGCCATACACCGCAAGGCACCATATTGGCAGCAAATGACAGTGACATGACAGTCATCATTGCTACTTGTAACATCAATAACATTAGATGTGTGGATGATACAGTATTGACTGCAGACAATGAGCAGGATCTGCAACATTTAGTAGATGTAATTGTTTCACACAGTGAACAACTCTGGTTAGAGATAAATTGCAAGAAGACACAGATTATTGTCGTCACTTTAAAAAATGAAATACCACAATATAATATACAAGTAAATAGGAATATTCTTAAACAAGTGAATCGATACAATTATCTCGGAACAGTCATAACATCTGATGGGAAATGCCTTGAAGAGATTAGAACAAAAATCACAATGGCGAATTTAGTCTTTTGCGAGATGAAGTAGACACTGACGAAAAAACAGATATCAATTGCAACTAGAAAAAGAGTGTTCCGTTGCACCATAGAACTTGTACTTTTGTATGGATGTGAAGCGTGGACAGTGAGCAGACAAGCTGAAAAACATCTGATGGCTGTGGAAATCTGGTTTCTGAGGAAAATGCAAATAATACCATGGACAGATAGAAAAACCAATTACCAAGTCCTACAAGAAACAAATGGAAATCGTAAACAGATTAGAGAAATTAGACGTAGACAGGCAAAATATTTTGGTTACGTTATGAGAAGAAATACATTGGAGAACTCGGTGACAACTGGCATGATCGAGGGAACGAAAACAAGAAGAAGAGAGATAATTAAATACCTGGATGGCTTGGGCACGTGGTATGATCGATTTAAGAACACGGAGCTGATTCACGACTCTGGTGATCGAGTGAGATGGCGAATCATGACCACCCAAAGCTTATCTACATGGCACATGATTAAATAATGTATGCATTATCTTTGTCTTTGCAAATTTTAGATAGAAGTTGTGATTTTCATAAATCTTTTGAGTTGAGGTTTTTAATTGTTCTATAACATTCTGTGATGTAGATAGCAATACTATATCATCAGCATTTCGAATATCTGGTATTTCATGACCACTATTTAGGGCATTATATTGCTCCCTGGTTATATCATCTCTGACATTTCTCATTATATTTTCGGCGTACAGGTTAAACAAAAAAGGGCACAGCACACAGCCCTGACGGACCTGTGCTTGATGTCAAAACTATCTGATGTCTCGCCGTTTATTCCAACCGCTGCTTTTTGGTCTAGATCAGAGGTTCCCAAACCATGGCCCGCGAGCCACTTGTGGCCCGCCAGCTGTTAGTAAGTGGCACGCGAGGCCTCGTTATTTAAAATAATATATTTTAATAATTTCAAAAAATGCACTCGGAGCGCCCCGTCAGCGTGCGATATCTTACTCTGCTCGTGGTTGTTATGTTCAGATATTATCGAATGCGCCTGTTCAGTTCGCAACGTTCAGCTGATCATACGATTTCATTCTGGCGACTATTGTCTGTTGAACAATTGAAACACTTGCGCTCATTCGCCCAGAGATACATTTCTCGTTTTGGTTCGACTTACAGATGCGAACAGTCATTTTCCGCAATGGCTGTTATAAAAAAAAACAAGCTACGTTCCAGACTCACCGACAGTAACCTAGCCGTGCTTATGACTTTGGGCACGTCAGATTTGTGCCAAGACATTGATAAACTGGCATCTTAACTTAAGTAACTGATTATGAAGAACAGTTACAATTGTAAATTAATTACATTAATAGCGATTTTCAAAACTGATTAAAATGTTATTGTTAAATGAACTTTTGATTTTAAACCAAAAAATGACCGCAGTGTAGTACTGACACTGACTGCCTTTAAAGTGATAGAATTTTCTTGACGAAAGTTAAGAAAGGTAAGAATGATATTGCACGACTTTTATAATTTTATAACGTTGCGGCCCGCTTAACTACCAAACATAGTAGATATGGCCCGCTGCTTGAAAACCTAGGGAACCACTGGTCTAGATAGAGCATTTTTATGAGTTGTACTACATGTGATGGAAAATCCATTTTCCTCATGATCTCCTAAGGTTTCTGATGTTGTGCACAGTCAAATAAATGCCTTTGAATAATCTGCAAAACATTAGAATAGGTTTACATTAAATTCTCTGCTCTTCTCTATTAGTAAACGCATGTTGAGTATGTGATCTCTTGTTCCTGTTCCTTGTCTAAATTCAGCTTGAACCACGTTAATCTCTTCTTCCATTTTCTTACGAAGTCTTACCAATAGGATTTTTAATAGAAGTTTACTTGCATGACTGATCAGGGCAATATTTCTATAGTTGATGCATAATTTCTCCCTCTATAGCACAGATCTGCAAATCTAACCATTAGAGAACTCCTGTTTGCGGACGACCAAACACTAATAGCAAAATCAGAAGCTGAATTACAAGACCACATGAATAGTCTAAACGAAATGTGTAGGGAACATAACATGAAAATTAGCACAAGCAAAACAGAGGTAATGACTATAACTAACGGAGAACAATCAACAACAATTCACCTAAACGAACATCCCTTGAAACAAGTAAAGAGTTTCAAGTACCTAGAAAGTATAATATCATCAAATGGCAGATCAGACGACGAGGTCGAAAATAGGTGCAATAAAGTAAACCAACTCATTGGACAAATGGCACCAATACTAAAGAACAAACATGTATCAATAACTACTAAGAAAGCACTTTACAACACAACCTTCCTACCAACTCTATGCTACCAATGCCAAACCTAAACAATGACAGAAAAAGAGAAAAGAAAAATCACAACAGAAATGAGGTTCCTGAGAAGAATACTCAACGTATCAAGAAGAGATAAGATCAGAAATGAAGAAATCAGGACTAAAGTGGGGGGTTAAGGCGGCACTAGATTTTATTAGAAAGCAGCATGTCAAATGGTTTGGCCATGCAAGTAGGTTACCAGTCAACAGCATGCCACAACAAGCAATGATGTACAGACCAGATGGAAACAGAGGAAGAGGCCGACCACGTAAACGATGGACGGAGGGAATCGCAGAGTCCATGGGAATATCGATATATGAAGCCCATAATTGTGCACTCTCACGATGTTTATACTTCATCTCGACACCGCAAGGTACAAGAGGAACATGATGAGATGAGATGAGATGAGATAGCAAAGGAATAATGAGAAAGACCAATGAGAAGCCAGGAATACTAATCGGAGGTTATAATATATAACGTACGCTTTATAGATGACACAGTATTGGTGGCGGAAAATGCAAAAGATCTACTACAATTGCTGGATATTATAATTACAGAGAGTGCAGTGAAAAGACTCTATTTGAATTGTCAGCATTTCAGTCACTCGTTAGTCTTGGTTATGACATAAATTGATACATGCATGAATAACCTGTCAACGCAGTGTACATGTATATATATTTATTAAGGTGAAATGTGTTCTACGTTAATCACAAGTTATGTTTAAAACAATTTATGGCAAAATACAATACAATACTCAGTGCCACATGGCGTTTAGACAGAATGACGTCATCGGAAAACGTTGTGGAAAATCATATAGGGAAAACCCCACAAGGAAACTTAGAAACAGGGTGACGTCAGACGACAACAGAGAAGGACAAGGGAGAGGACCTTGTGTGATTCGGCTGAGGCACGATATATTTGGTGGAGCCGTGTTCGTTTTGGAGATTTGGTTGTGAGAAGGCAAAAGCTTGGCTGAGGACTATCAGGTGGAGGATGTCTAACGAGGAAAGTGTCAATATCGAGCAGAGGACCTGAAGGCAATCTACACCTAGACAATCTGTGAAAATGAGAACAGCGAGATAGATTGAGCTCCTAACTACAGTCGGACATTACTGGGATAGAGTTGTAAATATTTTGGGTGAATGCCGTCCCTGTGTTAAAAGGGACAATTCATTTTTCTCGATGAAGCCATTGTAATGATCCAGCGCATCATTAAAAGAATGTGTGAGTACTGTTGTTTAGGATGGCGTCGGTTGATTCTTCGCATTTACAGTTCGAGCTTATTATTGCTTCAACGTTGACGTTGCCAATTTGATAATTGCGGGAGTTGCGTTGTGGCACTCAGCAATGCACTCGTGCGCTCTCGTATCGCAGGTTATCTCACATACTAGCGCACAGGCTATTCATTGCCACACTCTCTCAGCATTAGCAAACTCTTGTCAGGTATTCAGTACACTCTCTCTCAAAAATATCCAAACACATCCTCTCTCAACCACAATCTAGTCCAGTCTATCTTTCTTCCCTCGGTCTGTGGTTACGTGGTACTTGATCTCGTGTCGTCCGTAATAGTCGTGCTAAGTAGGATGTCTCGGTATTCTGGATATCATCCTGTCCTTCAACCGTGTGTTGATGGCTGGTGTCTCAGGTCGTCCAGTCCAAGGTTTGGCTGTCATTCAAGGACACTGTCCTGTCTGTAAACCCCATGTCCTGTCTATAAATGGATGTATAGTCCTGTCTACTCTACCCATGCTATACCTATGTCCTGTCCCTGTCATATATCCTCTCTTTCACACTCCTGGGACTCTGACATGAATATCAAGAAAACAGTAACAATGGTGATATCAAAGAAACAAGTGACACCAAAATATGAGATAACAATAGAAGGGAAATGCTTAACCAATTTAGATAAATGTACATACCTAGGGGTAATTATAACATCAGATGGAAGATGCACAATGGAGATTAAGAACATAATAGGCATGCATAAACTGCATTTCAGAAAATGAAGAGTATCTTATGCAATATGTCAGTTATCAGTTATCAGTTATCAGTTGGGGTATCTTCGTTGCACTCCGGACAGGTCCATGGGTGTTCAGATCCTCTCCCCAGCAAATGCATCAGCGTCCAATGGCTAATGGTGCCAGTTATGTGTTGGTTGACAAGGCACCTCGTTTTCCCGATGTACCTCTCGCGTCTGGCCGTGCCGATTCTTACTCCCAGGTCTTTCATCCTGGACAGCGATGTGGATTCACTGACGTCAAAGTTCTCTGTTCTCGCCATATCTTTAAGGACGTTAATAACATCGGCACGATCCATGGGCTGGCCATCTACAGGGGGTGCAGAGCCAGCCAATTTATCAGCTCGTTCATTTCCCTCGACTCCCGCATGTCCCTGGACGAAGATGAAGGTGACTTTACGGACTGAATTTGACTTCCGCAGCGACTCAGTCCACTGTCTACGTTCAGATCCAGCTTCTACCTTCTGAATCATACTCATTGAATCACTTAGTACACGAATGTGTCGTCCCTGGGGTGAGGGGAATAAACACCCACATTCTTTTAACCCCATATCATTATCTTGAGGATCTCCTAGCTTTCTGTCCCCGACAACACCCCGACCGTCTTCGCAGTCCTCTCTCTCTCTCTCTCTCTCTCTCTCTCTCTCTCTCTCTCTCTCTCTCTCTCTCTCTCTCTCTCTCTCTCTCTTACTACTGGACCATGCTCCCTCTCATTCTTTTCCAAAACATACCCACACAACACTAGTCTCTAACACAAATGACAAATTAATTTAATATATAAAAAGTGTCAGGTGTGTGCAAAGTGTATGTGTAGAATGTCTGTCGTATAATCTAAAGTATATGTAGAATCAGACCGAACAGCTCAGGAGCAAAGTCTGTTTCATCACTGTACCGGCCACACAACAGCACCATATATCCAGGACAGAAGACCTCACCCAAATGATGTGTCTCTCCTGGTTATCAATAGTGGAAATCGTCCAATATTGACCATCAATCCAACACACACAGTGTATCTACTCTGTTCATAACCGTTCTGTGATCAGAGAATCCTAAAATGATGATACTGTCACTTTGGAAAACTAAATGTTAGTATTTAACTGTTCATAGGAATTCCCCAATTGTAACACACATTGTTAATTTGTAATGATAGGAATTCACCAATTGTAACACACCATGTTAATTTTCCACGTATCTATATCTACTTGTGTTCCTGGACAGGTGTTATTGTCAGTGTCTTTATTTTACTGTGATGTAAACTATCACTTAGGAAACACACTTATATAATCATCGTTTCCTGCTCAGCAGAGGCCAGGTTCTTGCAGACCCTCTGGGTTATGGGCCCAGTGCAAAAGTCTCTTAGTAAACTCTGCCTTCAATGCTCGAGCCATGACTTTTCTTCTAGCTGGTGGTAAACTACAGCGGAATCATATTTTTATTCCTGTTTTAGATTGAGACTACGAAATCACACACTGGATAAATGTCCGCCGATATAAATCAACAATAGACACTGTAGTCTCTCTCTCTCTCGAGAATCAAACTAGGAATATCGCACACGTCCGTATCGCTTCACAACATTTGGTCAACTCCCCCAAAGTTGTTTATTCCGACTGTTTTAATACGGTGTCTGAATGACGTCACAGGTCTGTCTAGACAGTATGGGAATCTATTTTTCTCTCTCCTTTTTAGACTCGATGTAAACAACTGACTGACTGTCCCTTTCATCTGAGAAATTGTCTCCGTTACTTCAAAAATTCTTGCCGGTCTGTGATCTAGAGAAATTTGTTTCCCACAACAAAAGATCTTGCCGACTTTTACCGAGACAGTCCGTCTACCACATCAAAGGATCGCTGCCGCCTGCAGACGTATGGCGCGACAGTCTTTCCTCGATCAACAACACATTAAAGAATGCCGGCTGCTTGTAGACGTATGGCGCGACATTCTGTCATCGATCGACAACTCTAAGATTGTATGTGACATAGGTCCCCTCTTAAGAGAGTATTCCGCATCACCTCTTTCTAATTGGAGGTTCGATCCATATGATCTATTCCTCTTCTTCGGGAGCTGGATGTCTAGACAGGAAATCAGCTCCAACATTTTCCTTCCCCGGTATATACTCCACCGTGAAGTGGTAGGGCTGAAGCAGCAACGACCACAGCATCAAACGGGCGTTGAGCTTCTGAGAAGTGGCCAGAAACATCAAGTGTTGATGATCCGACTGGACCCGAAACTGAACTCCATACAAATAGGGCTGGAATTTTTGCACGGCCCATACGAGAGACAAACACTCCCTCTCGACGGTCGAATAATCCCTTTCAGCCGGGAGACGTTTCTTGCTTGCGTATGCCACTGGTTTCAAAACCGAAGCATCGTCTTTCCCTTCCTGTAACAAGGCGGCCCAAATTCCAATCCCACTCGCATCCGTTCTCAACAAAAATGGCTTGGAAAGGTCGGGGAGCTGTAAAACAGGTTTTATGACCAAGGCCTCCTTCAACTGACTGTATGCACTCTTGCACTCGGGTGTCCATACGATTTGATCCAGGGATCCCATTTTCAAGGTTCCCGTTAATGGAGCTCCCAGTTCAGTGAAATGCGGGATGAATTTTTGGTAAAACCCACACAACGAGAGAAAGGATCGCACATCCTTCTTCGTTTTTGGCCTTGGAGCACGTCTGATCTTTTCTAGGTTCTTCTCCTCCGGGACAATTTGTCCTGGAGTGATGGTGTGACCGAGAAATTCCAGAGTCTGGTAACCAATCATGCACTTGGTTGGGCGAGCGGTAATCCCTGCTTCCCTGAGCCTATTGAAAACTCTCTCCAAGGATTGCAAATGGTCATCCAAGCTGTCACTGGAAATCAGTATATCATCCATGAACGAGATAATGGACGGATAATGTAAGGGATCTAGCAAGGTCCTCATCATGCGAGTGAACACACTAGGTGCATTGCTGAGTCCAAAGGGCATGACCTTGAATTCGTGTTTCCACTGGGGGTACTGAAAGCCAGCAGGGGTCGAACCTCTGGTTTGAACAGGATCTGATAATACCCCCGACTCAGATCCACTTTTGAGAAGTACCTAGCCTTATGGAGCCTAGCGAATAACTGAGTTGGATTCGGCAAAGGTTCCACCTGAAATTGAGTGTGACTGTTCAAGAGTCGATAGTCTATACACAACCGATGTTCTCCACTTGGTTTGCGTAACAAAACCACCCCCGCATTGTATGGGGATGTGGATGGCGCAATCACGTCATCCTTCAGCAGTTTCTGTATTTCCTCCTCCAGGGCCTTTTCTTTAGAGAATGGCACTGGGTAAACCTTTTGGCGAACAGACTCTTGTGTGATCAAGGTCATCTCGAACTCAACCAACCTCGTTCGTCCTGGTTTATCAATCAGTATCTCCTTATGAGACTCGAGAACCTGGGTAATCTTTTCCCTCTTCTGGGAAGTCAGATCAGGGTTCACCTGCACATCCCTATAGGTTTCCTGGTGTACCAGTGGATATTCCCTGCCCTCGTTGGTTCCCGTTTCAGTCTCCACTGCAACAGCCATTGCCATGAGGTGAGCTGCTTTGTCTCCGGGTCTTTCCTCGTACTTCCGCAGGAGATTAATATGGAAAATCTTCGACTTTCCCCGGATCCGGATCTGATAGTTGCTTCTGGAGACCACCCTATCCACGGGAAATGGTCCTTGCCAAGCTATCTCCAGTTTGTTGGTTCCCGTTGTGAGTAGCAACAAGACTTTGTCTCCCACCTCTAGAGATCTGTCTTTAGACCTACGGTTGTAGTAAGCCGCATGTCTTTTTCTGGCCTTTCTCAAGTTCTGAGACGCCAGAGTCCATCCTGTGTGAAGTTTTTCTTTCAGTTCCTCCACGTATTTATAAGAGGAGATCACTTCTTCTGACGTCCCCTCCTCAGCCCAACTCCTCAACATGGCTTCTAACGGTCCTTTGATTGGACGACCAAACAGCAAAGTAGCGGGTGGTAGTCCTGTTGAGCCATGAGGTACATCTCGATAGGCGAAAAGTGCTGCTGGGATATATTCATCCCACCTATCAGGTTTTTCCTGTGCCAGTTTCAGGAGCATTGTCATCAACGTGCCGTTGAAACGCTCTAATTGTCCATTTGCTTGAGGGTGGTAAGGGCTGGTATGTATATGGTTGGAGTGGAACACCCTAAATACCTCCTCCATTAGTTTCCCACAAAACTGGGACCCATTGTCGGTCAGAATCTGATTAGGGAAGCCTAATCTGGTAAAGGCCTCCATTAGTGAGTCAGCCACACTTTTCGAGTCAATTGTTGTCAATGGTATGGCTTCAACCCACATTGTACAGCAATCCACCATTGTGAGTAGGTACATATTCCTCTTCCTAGTCCTAGGAAGTGGACCCACGATATCGATGGCTACCCTCTCGAAAGGAGAGTTCATGATGGGCATTTCACCCAAGACCACCGGCGCTGTCCAGTGTTTCGGTGCCACCCTCTGGCATTCAGGGCATGACTTCTCATACCGACGCACATCACCGGTCATTCCCGGCCAATAGTAATGGCAGGAAATTCGCTGCATGGTGCGGCAATACCCATATGCCCACTAAATGAGATGGTATGCCCCATAAGAAGAATTTGGGAACGGTAGGCCTTCGGGACCACCAACTGACCGTGTACGTTGTCTCCCCTTCCGGCTCTCCTGTAGAGTATCCTATTCTTCATGTAGTACTGCCCCCGTTTTGGTGGATCAGCACTTCTCTGCAGCTTCTTGTAGCAAGGACGTACGGTTGCATCCTCACTCTGGGCAGTTCGCAACTCCCCCGGCAGTGGGTAAGTGACAATTGCTTCTGCCTGATCAGTTCTCGTCTGAGAGCGAGTCTGAATTGCACCCATATGGATTGGTTCCCTGGGCATTCCCAGAAAGACATACCGGCTTACAGAGGATGACGGGGAAAATGGGATCGGTCAATACAGCGGCCTTGATTGTGCCGGTGACATATCTTTACCGAATCTCCACTTTGGCGATTGGCAACTTCATGGCTACAGCACTCTTCTGTGCAGACTGTATCTCCAAGGTCTCACCTGTGAATTGTTCTGGGTGTACCAGATCCGCAGAAATCACGGCCTCCGCTTCCAAGCCAGTGTCATATAGACACTCAACTTGTCGGCCATTAACCTCTATCAATTCCACTACAGGTGGCTTATCCTCTAAACCTGCAGTCTTTAGCATTATGCTTGTTCGACCTGCAGTGTTTGCACCATTTTCCTGTCCTAGATTTTCTCGTGCCGAACTTTGGTGAGCTCTCCTGGTTGAGAGCTTCCTTGTCGACCTCAGCAATTTCAGTGGCAACCTCCTTTGGAGCCACTTGACACGCCGCGAAGTGAGGGCTCTTAGCCTTCGATTTGCAGTCCCTGGTATTCTGATAGGGCGACTTACAAATCAAACACCACTTCTCCGTCCACTGTCTTTTTGGTGAAGAGTTCGAGGTGCTCTTGCTTCCCTCCTTTGTCTTCTCCAAACTATCCTCTGAAATTTTAACATATGGTTCCACTTTCTTAGTTCCCGTGCTTTTGAATTTCTTCCGGTCATGTTTCTCCTGATCTTTGGTGTTTGTGGAAAGGTTTTCTCCAGCCTCCCCATGTACCTCGACGAACCGTTCTGCCAATTTCGTAACGATGTCGATACGTTCCGCCCCTTGTTCTCCCAAGAATATTCTGAGAGATTTCGACATTTGGTTTCGCATCTGGTCGACTATTATGAGCTCTTCCAGACTCTCATAGTCATGCGCGAATCCAGCCAAATCCATCCACTTATGGAGATAAGATTTCAGACGCAGACTGTAGGCGGCAAACAACTCTCCCGGTTCTCGTTTCGCTGCTCGAAATTTTTTTCCGGTAGGTATGTAACGTAACTTCGAAACGTTTCAGCAGAGCCTTTTCCAATTTGTCGTAATTTTTCTCGTGTCCTGGCGGCAGGCGGGAGTAAACCTCGTAACCTGTCCCGCGTAATCCCTGGGACAACTTAAGACACCATTTGTCACGATCCAGACCCATAGCAACAGACATTGCCTCGAAGCGTTGTAAGTACCGGTCGATCTTCTCTTTGTCTTCTTCATAGACAGCCAAAGGAAACTTCATAGCATGGTAACTATGTCCACCCGTGTGGTATAATAAAAACGTCCCTACCCTTTCCTATTTATGGACTCCCTTAATAATACACAAACCCTTACAATTACTGTTTAAGTAACTTACTTAATGTAGGAGAAAATAAAACAGCGATAGACGGACCGTGGCAGCTTAATTAATTTGGCCTTATTTTGGCCTACATACCTGGCCAACAGTCGTCGACTGATTGTAAAACAAAGGCCAGTGTAGCCATTTTGGTCAGTACGACACAAAGAACAGACATGTAAAAGTTTTCCCTTCGGGGAAAAGGCATGTTGCCTTTCAAACCATGATTCTCTTCAAGCTATTGGTATGTTATTAAGATATATTTATGTATTACATAAACCAGTATGTTTAATTAAGAATTAGTTACAATTCTCTTAAACCAGGCTGGATGATGTTTACTAAGGAAACACATGTGGGCGCCACGCTGTAATTTTTCCTATGTCTTACAATTTCAAATCCATATGTTAATATCTTGTATAGGCATTATGAACTTATATCTCACTAGTAGTGCTATAATCTATGAATATTATGTGTACTGTAAAGTATCAACTCTCATGTCTGAAACACATTCTAGAGATTTTCTCAATGTAGGAGCAGACCCCTGATTCAGGCTTCATAGTAAAGAACTAGTGTCTGTCAATTTCATATTCCTATGGTAAAACTTCTAGGCACTGTGAACAATATCTCACTATTTATGCTTAGAAATCTGCAAATAATCTATGTACTATAGAAAGGTGTTTTATCCATGCGGGGACATACAAATGATTACGCATATTCCTGACTCTTACTTAGTCAGGGGATAAAATATTTGGCCACATTATAATCTGTAACTTGGAAATATAGTGCTAAATTTTAGTACCATTCTTTTGTTAACAGATTAGTAACCACTCCATATGAGGGTGAACATATAATCATTTCATAAAATAGTGTTAGGGACAGGCCATGGTTGAATATAAATTCATGAACAATTAAACGCGTGATGTAAGTGCATGTTCGGATAGGATTCACTCCGCATCGCCTCACCGTAGTAGAAACAGAAGCGAAGATTGATGTGAATAAATTGCTTGCAATATTCAGAAGACTGGACCATGCGGCATAAGTTATTCTTATAAATACCCTCCGAATAATAGCAGTCATTGGCAAAACATATCACAGCGATTACTATCCTCATGTGCTGTACGCAGTGGGGGAAAACAATGGATGTTTTAGTTCATGAAGATAATTCAAAAACCTAGGCTCCCTGCATCATCATTATGATTAATTATTATGTATGATTATCATGTACTTAATATCAGAGAAATGTACAGGTATGTTTTTTTCTGGTATGAGAATTTTCTTTGTTCTGATTGTTACTTTTTACTGTGGGAATATACATTTTAATGTTGCACCTTGGGATTAGAGGATGTTGATGTAAGAATACATATGTATGTCAGTACTTAAGAAGCCAATGGTGAATAGTCTTGACCTAGTGATGATTATAGTGCCGAAATGAAGACGCGGCATTAGAGACCACAGGGATTCTGTATAGGCTATTCTCTTCAAGTAATGAGAGAGACAATATCAACATGTTGGATGGACAGAATGACTTCACCCATCCAATAGTCCCAGTAACAACAGAACAAAATATAAGTGAGAAAATACCTTACTCACTATGAAGAGTCAGAATGGCTCTACTCAGCAATGAGGGACAGTGGAACATGGACACCCACTCCTTTCCCCTTCTCCCCTTGGTGTTTTGTATTTGTGTTTGTAATTGTGTTGTAAACCTTTTATCATAACACAGTAGGTTAATGCTAGTGTTGTATTCTTTGTCATCCCTTTTCTATAGAAGAGAAGCAGGTGGTGGTTGAATTTGGTGGGACTATATCACTAACACTGGATCCTGGGTAAACAGCCATAAAGTGAATGTCCAAACCATAGTCTGGATCTAGCAATACCTCAATGTTTACTGCGGCGCTCAATAGCTCCATAGCGAGCAACAGATAAATTAGAAGACAACTGACTGGGTGAGTGATTAAGTCCTATTTTAGTAGGAATATCCAGGATGGACTTCAAGATCTAATAATCTACAAAGATGAAGATCATCAGAGTACTGACAACAGTGTATCGTTTGCGTTACTTCTGAGAAGTATCACCAATGGCCTCATCATTCAACCAAGTCAGTGAAACTGGGACAATCCTTCTTCAAGTTACTAAAACTAACAACAGTGAGTAACCTTCAACTGTTGGTTGGATTACCAAGTTAATATCCACAATGGATAAGTCTTCGAAAGAACATCTCACAGCTGCAAAAGTCAAACATAAGGTTCCAGCCATGCAACACCAAGTTCTAGCTATGAACACCAACTCAAACAAATGGGAAGAGACACTGAAACAACATTATAGCCAATACAAACAAATGTACCAACTTCAGAACATCTGAACCATAACTACACCAGATTACCTCAAGGTCCAAAACCTGAACACCATCAAAAGAACCATATGAAAGCAGCTAGATGAGTAAATGCCTTTACGCCTGCAACCAAAGGAATCACCTGATGGCTTGCAAACCTGGATATGTGGTGGAGTAATATTCTTCAGTTACATGCCTGCAGCAGAATCTTCAGATGAAACCACATGAATGATTCACCACTGTATGTTCTACACAGAAATGGAATGAATAAGAACTCTATGCTGGTCCCATGTCAGCCTAACTGCCCATCATCAAGTGTGGGATGGCCTATCAACATGAACCGGGTGTGTGACAAAGCCTTTTGAACTAAATTGGGAAACGGTTAACATAAACCGAGCTGTTGGACAGTCGTCATCTTTTCATCGATAAGATGATATAGGGAAGAACCTTCTGCAGAGCTTAAGTTGCATCTCCTGAAAGTATGACAGACCTAGGCATCAATTTCAATTGGAACACAACCCAAATGGCAACCGAGTATTCTTAAATTCAGTCTCATGGAGAGAATATGTGCTTATGTATAATTCTATTCTTGGATTATGGATTAGAAACATTCGCCAGCCAACTTCGGTGGACATACTGTGAGTAGAAAATGACTGTGAGTATAATTCTGCACGGATAATTATGGACATTAACTGCTTTGCACTGGAGAAGAATGCCCATCCGCAACGCCTAAATGAACACTATAATTAATTAATTTAATTATTAGTATCAACTGTTTTCATGAGTGTGGTTTTCTTCAATGACAGGAAAAGGGTAAAGATTGTTTTACATGGTAATGGTGTACACCTAAAGGGTTATGTTATGACATATATGTATAATATTTTGACACCCACTCATTATTTTTAAATATGAGAATTGTACATGGTGTCAGAAATAAATGTATGTATGTTGGGTTTCTGCACCTAGACCAATGTGATTTTATCTAGGTACAATGAGTCAAGTTAGCAGAACCAATTTGTGGTTGTTGTGTTGTTTGTAATAACCTTGTTTTTTTCTGGGGTCACTGGGTACTATGTTGTAAGACTGCATATCATTCCCATGCCTGTCTGAAAATGCATAGTGTTTATTACACCTATATATATATATATGTAACTGCAGATCTTGAGTTAATACCTGAACTGTTTGTCCAAAAGTGTTGTGTACATCAAGTAAATGTGGTGTCCAACAAGTGGTTGTTTAGATGTTGTGAGCAATCAATATCCTTCTAGCATCTATAGTTAATTTAAAGGGTGATGAAGTGGGAAGGGAAACCTACACACAGATGCCATTGTTTCAAGGATGGAACTCTTTCCTCCTGGGAGTTGTGGTAAATATCCCTGATCACCCTGCATTCTTACCAGTGACAGAGAATCAATAATACCCCCTAGACATTTTAACGAACCATTCTCAGGAATTAAAATCCACACCCCACATGTGTGGTCCCGCCCGGTACGGACTTCACCTAGTAGTGGAGTAGTCCGTGAATTTAAAACTCATGGTAAACATCACAATTGGTGTATTATTGTGAGTATATGAATTCAGGGAAAACCTCTCGCAGGTAAACCAAGTCACTTCAGAATGTTATAGTGTTAGTAACAGACCTAATCACTCATTAGTATGAGCTGAGTCAAGTGTTATATGAACCCATAATGGCTCAGATAAATATAGGTTTTTTTTTGGTACAAAACTGTTCACAGGTAATATCTTGATTCTGGCAGATGCATCATGTAGTTGGTTGTTGGGTATGAGATTTTTTTTAAAACTCATATTTTACATCTTATTGGTGGGAAACTAAGTCCAGTAATGAACCTCCAGTAGTAAGGTCTCTGGGATGGTAAACTCACATAAGATAGGTAATTCAGTGAATGTTTAGAATTCATAGACATTCCCATTTGATGTTTGAGGTATGGTTCTGCTACTCTGATATTCTCTTTAAATGGTTTAAAAGTGGTGTAGTCATGAACACACTACTATATTATGTATCCATAAGGTTTATGTTCCTACATATGAATCATGTGTTAATTAACTATTTTGTCATTGATTATCATTGTATTTTCATGCTTGATCTGCTTGTATAATTCATGTAATATTTAAAAGTTACCAATGCAGCAGAGAGTGATAGACAATTTTATAGATAATTAGGACAGATAAGTTAAAAATCCAATAAATTTTTTTAAGGGAAAAATTTAATCAACAAATGATTCAGTAGTACAGTAAATAATACCTGAGAGATGAATTAAGAATTAAACCAGGGGAAAATAGCAGTAACTAAAGTAAGTGAACTAAGGTTAAGGCCTAAGCCACCACTTGCAAAAATGTAGACATGATTAATGGAAGGGAAGGAATATTGTAAGAATTTGCAGTATTTAGGGGCACCCTAATTTAATCCTTTTTTTTCATATAACATAACATGTTCTACAACACCGGTAGTAAAGTAAAGTGAATAACTGATGGATACTTAGGAAGAAAAGCCATACCGACACTTATTCTACTCCACCGGTGATATGAGTAGTAGTAGTAAGAGCTAACTCAGATGGCCCATATGTTAATAAATAGGGTCAACCAAAATATTCATCTGGTGATTTAAGGGAGCCTGATCAACTCACTTAAAGATCCAACAGAATATAAGGTATTTCTTTAAATTATCCACCCCGATTCCATTATTAATGGTAGCGGAAACAGACCGTATAGGTATGTAAAAGGTATAATTAAAGAATTAACTTAAGAAATTGGAATTTCAAATAAACTTCAGGAGATACCGGAAAAAATATGTGCCAGTCTCTAGTCAGAGACTGAACATTTCAGAAATTGGCTCCTTAACTTTGAAATTTACAGTTTAATTCTCATTAAGTGAAATGTTCACTATGAGAAGTCCTCATCAAAAGGAGGAGAGAAACAACTTTTTAGTTAGCGATTAGCTTACGTAAAGTTATTTCAATAATTGCCTAACTAACAGTAATATTCTCATAAGGGAAGAATTAAGAAGGGCAAAATAAGTGGTACAATAGAGGCGAGCGACTCAATTGTATTTTCTTTAAAACTAACCGAGTAACTAAATTCTAGATAATGCTCGAAGCCTACTAAAAGGTAGATTAATCAGAAATCAGTCGCAAGACGAAACAGATTTCTACATCTCAGTTCTGACTAGGATTATATGCCAGCATTAAATATGTGAAAGCAGATCCAGACTAACAGAGATTAGCTTAAATAACTGATACGAATCAGTAAAAGCAACAATTAAATAAACAACTCTTGGAATAGATGCTGTTTATAGATAGGACGAACCCTTTGACGTAAAGACAGAGGAAACGCCTAAAACTTATACAGTGAACCCATGCTAGAAAAATGGAATATAGCTGTGTAAAAACCAAGCAAATTGGAGCAGATAGCTGAAGAATTGCTTGATATTTACTAGATTAGGAATTTCAATCAGGAATCCAGCTAGTAAATTATATAACAGTTCAAAGATAGACCTTAGTCAATCTAAATAAACCCAGAGCTTCCACGTATTAAACGGAGGAAAACAAAACTGGAGAGAAACATTAAGAGTACCTTACCTGTTATCCTGAGGACACAACTCAGGAGACGCCAGTATGAGAGGGATATACATATGTAACAGTAATTTTACTAAGACTAGTAATCCACATCCATAACTGGAAAGTGAACCAGCAACTTGATTATCTGGAAGACTATCACAGGAATCACAAAAAGGGGCTTTTAACTTCTCACTGAACTGATCATATATGGTAGGAGACAATACGTCTGAACCTACATAACAATGTATGTTGCTAAGTTGAAAATAGTCTAAAACCTGGAGGGAGGCAGACGACGATCAATGTACGCCAAGCGATGCAAAATTGCTCGTAATTCAACACCAAAGCAACAAATACAGAGTGAAACTCAAACACATCAGTTAGAATTACTAATAAGGATTCTAGTTTAAAATAGATCTAGGTTAGAAGGAAAAGCAGAGAAAGTAAGCTAAGAATTACTTCATTTCTGATAGATTCAGGTTCGCCAGGGAATAGTCGGTTCAGAACGGAAATCTAGAAAAGTTGGACCTTGTTTACATGTTAGACGAGATTCTCCGGGAAAACCCACAAGAGAAAGGGACACCACTCTAATCAGTAGTTATCAAAACTGATCGGAAAATCCCATAACTCGACTAATAACCCAAACACATGATGTATTGGATGAAAATGTATTCAACAGGAACCATATTTAGCTTCCTTTAAATATCAGATCTATAGTTAAAACAAACGTCTAACTTACAGGGAGACGGGCGAGTTTAATATGCTATCAGTAGACGCAGAATTAACCGTCGGTTTTAACATAATCTCAAGATTGATAATCTAATGAGAGAGAAATCAAGCTTAATGATGATATCTCAATTGTTTCAAAAAGTCGGTTTGATGCAGACAAACTAGTACTTGAAAGTAACAAATTATCAGATAACCACTCATATTTCAAACAATAGCTGACAACAGTGGAGAGGGTGCTACACTTTTTCACTAAAAGGGAAGTAAGCCATTAAGGTTATGCCAGTTGTCGTGACTATAAGAAAATGGACGTGGCCCTGATAGATTATCTAACATAGGGAAGTAATGTAGGAAATTACAAAGGGATGGATACTAGGTGAGTCAATGTAAAGACGGAAATTGTAGAGTACTATTTGACCATTTATTTTCTGAAAGAAATAAATGGCTTAAATTGGGGAGGCGTGTGGTATAATAAAAACGTCCCTACCCTTTCCTATTTATGGACTCCCTTAATAATACACAAACCCTTACAATTACTGTTTAAGTAACTTACTTAATGTAGGAGAAAATAAAACAGCGATAGACGGACCGTGGCAGCTTAATTAATTTGGCCTTATTTTGGCCTACATACCTGGCCAACAGTCGTCGACTGATTGTAAAACAAAGGCCAGTGTAGCCATTTTGGTCAGTACGACACAAAGAACAGACATGTAAAAGTTTTCCCTTCGGGGAAAAGGCATGTTGCCTTTCAAACCATGATTCTCTTCAAGCTATTGGTATGTTATTAAGATATATTTATGTATTACATAAACCAGTATGTTTAATTAAGAATTAGTTACAATTCTCTTAAACCAGGCTGGATGATGTTTACTAAGGAAACACATGTGGGCGCCACGCTGTAATTTTTCCTATGTCTTACAATTTCAAATCCATATGTTAATATCTTGTATAGGCATTATGAACTTATATCTCACTAGTAGTGCTATAATCTATGAATATTATGTGTACTGTAAAGTATCAACTCTCATGTCTGAAACACATTCTAGAGATTTTCTCAATGTAGGAGCAGACCCCTGATTCAGGCTTCATAGTAAAGAACTAGTGTCTGTCAATTTCATATTCCTATGGTAAAACTTCTAGGCACTGTGAACAATATCTCACTATTTATGCTTAGAAATCTGCAAATAATCTATGTACTATAGAAAGGTGTTTTATCCATGCGGGGACATACAAATGATTACGCATATTCCTGACTCTTACTTAGTCAGGGGATAAAATATTTGGCCACATTATAATCTGTAACTTGGAAATATAGTGCTAAATTTTAGTACCATTCTTTTGTTAACAGATTAGTAACCACTCCATATGAGGGTGAACATATAATCATTTCATAAAATAGTGTTAGGGACAGGCCATGGTTGAATATAAATTCATGAACAATTAAACGCGTGATGTAAGTGCATGTTCGGATAGGATTCACTCCGCATCGCCTCACCGTAGTAGAAACAGAAGCGAAGATTGATGTGAATAAATTGCTTGCAATATTCAGAAGACTGGACCATGCGGCATAAGTTATTCTTATAAATACCCTCCGAATAATAGCAGTCATTGGCAAAACATATCACAGCGATTACTATCCTCATGTGCTGTACGCAGTGGGGGAAAACAATGGATGTTTTAGTTCATGAAGATAATTCAAAAACCTAGGCTCCCTGCATCATCATTATGATTAATTATTATGTATGATTATCATGTACTTAATATCAGAGAAATGTACAGGTATGTTTTTTTCTGGTATGAGAATTTTCTTTGTTCTGATTGTTACTTTTTACTGTGGGAATATACATTTTAATGTTGCACCTTGGGATTAGAGGATGTTGATGTAAGAATACATATGTATGTCAGTACTTAAGAAGCCAATGGTGAATAGTCTTGACCTAGTGATGATTATAGTGCCGAAATGAAGACGCGGCATTAGAGACCACAGGGATTCTGTATAGGCTATTCTCTTCAAGTCAATGAGAGAGACAATATCAACATGTTGGATGGACAGAATGACTTCACCCATCCAATAGTCCCAGTAACAACAGAACAAAATATAAGTGAGAAAATACCTTACTCACTATGAAGAGTCAGAATGGCTCTACTCAGCAATGAGGGACAGTGGAACATGGACACCCACTCCTTTCCCCTTCTCCCCTTGGTGTTTTGTATTTGTGTTTGTAATTGTGTTGTAAACCTTTTATCATAACACAGTAGGTTAATGCTAGTGTTGTATTCTTTGTCATCCCTTTTCTATAGAAGAGAAGCAGGTGGTGGTTGAATTTGGTGGGACTATATCACTAACACTGGATCCTGGGTAAACAGCCATAAAGTGAATGTCCAAACCATAGTCTGGATCTAGCAATACCTCAATGTTTACTGCGGCGCTCAATAGCTCCATAGCGAGCAACAGATAAATTAGAAGACAACTGACTGGGTGAGTGATTAAGTCCTATTTTAGTAGGAATATCCAGGATGGACTTCAAGATCTAATAATCTACAAAGATGAAGATCATCAGAGTACTGACAACAGTGTATCGTTTGCGTTACTTCTGAGAAGTATCACCAATGGCCTCATCATTCAACCAAGTCAGTGAAACTGGGACAATCCTTCTTCAAGTTACTAAAACTAACAACAGTGAGTAACCTTCAACTGTTGGTTGGATTACCAAGTTAATATCCACAATGGATAAGTCTTCGAAAGAACATCTCACAGCTGCAAAAGTCAAACATAAGGTTCCAGCCATGCAACACCAAGTTCTAGCTATGAACACCAACTCAAACAAATGGGAAGAGACACTGAAACAACATTATAGCCAATACAAACAAATGTACCAACTTCAGAACATCTGAACCATAACTACACCAGATTACCTCAAGGTCCAAAACCTGAACACCATCAAAAGAACCATATGAAAGCAGCTAGATGAGTAAATGCCTTTACGCCTGCAACCAAAGGAATCACCTGATGGCTTGCAAACCTGGATATGTGGTGGAGTAATATTCTTCAGTTACATGCCTGCAGCAGAATCTTCAGATGAAACCACATGAATGATTCACCACTGTATGTTCTACACAGAAATGGAATGAATAAGAACTCTATGCTGGTCCCATGTCAGCCTAACTGCCCATCATCAAGTGTGGGATGGCCTATCAACATGAACCGGGTGTGTGACAAAGCCTTTTGAACTAAATTGGGAAACGGTTAACATAAACCGAGCTGTTGGACAGTCGTCATCTTTTCATCGATAAGATGATATAGGGAAGAACCTTCTGCAGAGCTTAAGTTGCATCTCCTGAAAGTATGACAGACCTAGGCATCAATTTCAATTGGAACACAACCCAAATGGCAACCGAGTATTCTTAAATTCAGTCTCATGGAGAGAATATGTGCTTATGTATAATTCTATTCTTGGATTATGGATTAGAAACATTCGCCAGCCAACTTCGGTGGACATACTGTGAGTAGAAAATGACTGTGAGTATAATTCTGCACGGATAATTATGGACATTAACTGCTTTGCACTGGAGAAGAATGCCCATCCGCAACGCCTAAATGAACACTATAATTAATTAATTTAATTATTAGTATCAACTGTTTTCATGAGTGTGGTTTTCTTCAATGACAGGAAAAGGGTAAAGATTGTTTTACATGGTAATGGTGTACACCTAAAGGGTTATGTTATGACATATATGTATAATATTTTGACACCCACTCATTATTTTTAAATATGAGAATTGTACATGGTGTCAGAAATAAATGTATGTATGTTGGGTTTCTGCACCTAGACCAATGTGATTTTATCTAGGTACAATGAGTCAAGTTAGCAGAACCAATTTGTGGTTGTTGTGTTGTTTGTAATAACCTTGTTTTTTTCTGGGGTCACTGGGTACTATGTTGTAAGACTGCATATCATTCCCATGCCTGTCTGAAAATGCATAGTGTTTATTACACCTATATATATATATGTAACTGCAGATCTTGAGTTAATACCTGAACTGTTTGTCCAAAAGTGTTGTGTACATCAAGTAAATGTGGTGTCCAACAAGTGGTTGTTTAGATGTTGTGAGCAATCAATATCCTTCTAGCATCTATAGTTAATTTAAAGGGTGATGAAGTGGGAAGGGAAACCTACACACAGATGCCATTGTTTCAAGGATGGAACTCTTTCCTCCTGGGAGTTGTGGTAAATATCCCTGATCACCCTGCATTCTTACCAGTGACAGAGAATCAATAATACCCCCTAGACATTTTAACGAACCATTCTCAGGAATTAAAATCCACACCCCACAACCCACTGGGGTTGAGCCAGGGAGAGAGGAACCTCCCACTGCTCCCTCAGTTTCCCCACTAGATTGCCTCTTAAGCTCGAGTTCCCGCATTCGGTACTCATGCTCCCTTTTCTGAGCTTCTTGTTCAGCTT
Organism: Cepaea hortensis; assembly: GCA_963921405.1. Lineage (NCBI taxonomy): Eukaryota > Metazoa > Mollusca > Gastropoda > Stylommatophora > Helicidae > Cepaea > Cepaea hortensis. The sequence continues at coordinate 331,998,450 of OY992876.1, read as the reverse complement.
CTAATCTCTTAGCAGCTTGCTCTGCCTCAAGATTCTTAGCAGCTTGCTTAGCTTCCAGTTTCCTAGCAGCTTGCTCAGCTTCACGTTTCCTAGCTGCTTGATCGGCTTCAAGTTTCCTAGCAGCTTGCTCAGCTTCAAGTTCTAACCATTTAGTGGCTTGCTCAGCTTCTATTCTCTTAGTCTCTAACTCCATCTTTCTTAATTCCATCTCGGCGTTGCTATCTTCCCTTTCTGCTTGACGAAAATCTCTCTCCACCTCCTGTATGTAATCTGTTAGTGCAGAACCCGACAAGCCCATTGCTTCCCCGCTTGCCCTTAGTTCTGCTATATCTAGTTTAGGAGTGGCCATATTTCAGAGAGGTGAGTCAGCAGGTTGAGTGTAAATTTCTTTAAGCAATATATATATATTCACTACCTAAAATCTATCTATTTATTTAACACCACACAGCACAACACAAACCAATCTCTCAATGACAAAAGTAGAATTAGGCCCAAAGACCTATGTAGACCTGTGAAGTGTGAACAGGTAAGATATGTGTCTTAATTCCTATCCACATTCACCCTAGCTGGATCCTCATTAATATGATATCACCATCCCCTGTCAGGAGATCCCATGTCGAGAGATACCGTGTCAAGAGATACCGTGTCAAGAGATCCAGGACTATCGCCCAGTAATGTCGTAATATGTGTCGTCCCTGGGGTGAGGGGAATCAACACCCACATTCTTTTAACTCCATATCACTATCTTGAGGATCTCCTAGCTTTCTGTCCACAACACCCTGTCAGTCTTCGGATGCCTCTCACTCTCTCTCTCTCTCTCTCTCTCTCTCTCTCTCTCTCTCTCTTACCACTGGACCATGTCCCCTCTCGTTCTTTTCCAAAACATACCCACACAACACTAGCCTCTAACACAAATGACAAATTAATTTAATAAAGTAAAAGTGTCAGGTGTGTGCAAAGTGTATGTGTAGAATGTCTGTCGTATAATCACAAGTGTATGTAGAATCAGACCGAACAGCTCAGGAGCAAAGTCTGTTTCATCACTGTACTGGCCACACAACAGCACCATATATCCAGGACAGAAGACCTCACCCAAATGATGTGTCTCTCCGGCTAAGTGTTGACTTCCTCCAATAGCTCTTAGACAATCCGGATGCCTGGTCATCAATAGTGGAAATCGTCCAATATTGACCATCAATCTAACACACACAGTGTATCTACTCTGTTTATAAAAGTTCAGTGATCAGAGAATCCTAAAATAATGTTACTGTCACTTTGGAAAACTAAATGTTAGTATTTAACTGTTCATAGGAATTCCCCAATTGTAACACACACTGTTAATTTGTAATGATAGGAATTCACCAATTGTAACACACCATGTTAATTTTCCAGGTATCTATATCTACTTGTGTTCCTGGTACAGGTGTTATTGTCAGTGTCTTTATTTTACTGTGATGTAAACTATCACTTAGGAAGCACACTTACATAATCATCGTTTCCTGCTCAGCAGAGGCCAGGTTCTTGCAGACCCTCTGGGTTATGGGCCCAGCGCAAAAGCCTCTTAGTAAACTCTGCCTTCAATGCTCGAGCCATGACTTTTCTTCTAGCTGGTGGTAAACAATAGCGGAACCATATATTTATTCCTGTTTTAGATTGAGACTACAAAATCACACACTGGATAAATGTTCGCCGATATAAATCAACAATAGACACTGTAGTCTCTCTCTCCAGAATCAAACTAGGAATATCGTACACGTCCGTATCGCTTCACAACATTTGGTCGACTCCCCCAAAGTTGTTTATTCCGACTGTTTTAATACGGTGTCTGAATGACGTCGCAGGTCTGTCTAAACAGTATGCGTCGAGAATCTATTTATCTCTCTCCTTTTTTTAGACTCGATGTAAACAACTGACTGGCTGTCCCTTTCATCTGAGAAATTGTCTCCGATACTTCAAAAATTCTTGCCGGTCTGTGATCTAGAGAAATTTGTTTCCCACAACAAAAGATCTTGCCGACTTTTACCGAGACAGTCCGTCTACCACATCAAAGGATCGCTGCCGCCTGCAGACGTATGGCGCGACAGTCTTTCCTCGATCAACAACACATTAAAGAATGCCGGCTGCTTGTAGACGTATGGCGCGACATTCTGTCATCGATCGACAACTCCAAGATTTTATGTGACACATTGGTACAATGCTGTGATTTCAGCCATATGAAAGCCTGAGTAACTGCCATCACCTCCATCGTCATGCTCCTTGTGGTCATAGAGTGAGCACCACTGGATTTTTTAACGGTTCGGCCCTCTGAACGGGCTGTAAATGCCCACGTACTTCTCTGATGCTTTACAACGGATCCATTTGTATAGATGAGCACTTCGGGGCTATCTGAGTGTTCATAGATGAGCGCGTTGACCTCTGCATTGACAGCGGCAGGGTTCTGCTCTCTGCACCATCTGTCGAGTGTGATAATGTAGGAGAAAGTGCACTTAAAAGCTGGAGGCACCGGCACCCATTCCTTGCCGGGGTTGATACTGGTAAGACTTCAGATCTGTCTGACGACATCTTCCGCCCGACCCATCCATGATTTGCCCCTCTTTAGCCTGTCACCCTTTTCTCTGAATATAGCGTCATGAAGAGGGTGCTGCTCATCTGCACTTATTTTTAAGTATGCACGAGCTCTCCAGATCTTGATCTTGTGTTCCATTGTCGGGAAATCAAGGAGGTATCTCATTGCTACACAGCTGGTGTCTCTCGTGCAGCCCAAAATGATGCGGATGGCTTCGTTTTGTACCTTTTCAAGTCTTCCAATCTGTGTAGTGCTGACAGTGAGGATGGCCAGGGCATACTCGATGCGTGAAAGCACCAGTCCTTGGAACAGAAGTATTAGCAGTCTTATGCAATAAGTCGCTATCATTGAATGTAATAAAGAGACTGCTCTAGTGTTATATAGAACATGTTTCGCTGTATGGTAGTGAATTTTCCAATGTGAATGAAACAATTAGGAAGAACTTAGATGCAACAGAGATGTGGTTCCTGAGACGAACGTTGTGAATTCCTTGGACGCCTAATAACAATTGCCTGAAACAAGCTAATGAAACTAGAATATTATATACAACAATAAGAACGAAACAAACAGCTTTCTTTGGCCATATGATGAGAAACGGGGAATGGAGAACATCGTGACAACTGGAAAGATAAATGGGAAAAGAGTCAAGGCCAGCAAAGAGAAATGATGCTGGGTGGACTGAGACGTTGGCGTGGAAGAATATCAGCAGCAGAGTTGATCCAGAACACCAAAGACCAAGATCTGTGCTGAGACATGAACGCCTACACCAGCTGGCTTAGCACTTGATGATGATGATTATGAGTTATGTATCTATAAAACTGATTTGTTTATCTATAAATTTGGGTTGTTTATCTATAAACTGAGTTGTGTATCTATAAAATTGAGTTGTTTATCTATACAACTGGGTTGTTTATCTATATAAAATGATTTGTGTCTATACTTTTGTAACGAGCCCTTTGTAAAGTGACTTATGACAAAGTGATCAAGAATGTGCCTTGTGATATCTCATGAGGAATTTTCTTTTTCTGCTACGTTTGAACGATTGTTAGCGAATTTGTGATGTCAGTGGGTATGTGTGTTTGTGAGGGAGTGTGTTGGTGCATGTGTATTTGACTGTGAGTGTTTATTTAAAAAATATGTGTATGTGTGCGTTTGTATGAGTGTGTAGTGTGGGTGTATAGGTAAATGTTTGTATGAGTGTGTAATGTGGGTGTATAGGTAAATGTTTGTATGAGTGTGTAATGTGGGTGTATAGGTAAGTATGTTATAATCAGGTCTTAGTCAGGTATGACTGAGCAACCGTATGACAGAAAACGGTATTACCTTGTTTCTGTTAGCGCCGAACGTTGAACGGCGCTCACCTAACCCGACACCCCACATTGTGCCAACGGCTTCGGGCGGAGTAGCGCAGCCTTACCATAGTGCGTGGAAATGCTACCTAAGGACTAAATGTCATGGCAGGGCAGATCAGGCCCTAAACCTTGATATGTAACTTGTCTAGGATGGAAGCTCAGACAGACGGACAGTTAGAGCATTGGTTTGCTGATCCGGCAGTTTCTGCGGGTTGTCTTGCTCCAGATGTATTGGTGTTACCTTTCCTCTGGAGTAAACTAGACAGGCCGAGAGAGGGATCATGCTGCATGGGCAACACATGGTCTCTAAACTTAGCCCTGGATGAACAACACTACCACTAGTGATAACACTGTATTTGTATATCTTATTTTTTTAAGAAATGGATCAAGACCGGCCGCAATTTTACCATAAAAAATATATAATAATCATATCCTTTTTCCAGAACAGTTCCCCACAGCCCATTCATATAATCCGATGACCTGTGATCTATATTTACTTCTCCACGTGCCCCACATTGATAAGTTGATTAGAATGATGTATAATCTAATAACATATAACTTTGTTTATTTTTTATATTCTTACCGGGTCCGTATTTTACCAGATCTCGAGCATTTTTTAAGGACAGAAAGTGCAAAATGCAATGCGTGCAAGATGCCTTTCATTTGGGCAGACGGAAAAATAACAAATATAGCAACCGAATTTCTCAGCACCAATTTGATTACTGTCAAGTGAGACACACGAACAAGACATGAGGAGAAAATGAGAAACGGAAATACGCAGAATCTGGAAATAAATGTCATTAAATGGCTAGTGTAGGTCTTTGGTTCAACCTGGGTGAATTACTATTGGGATTTGATGTGAGTTTTGGCCACCATCTCTTGGGAGTCACTGACCTAATGGGACCTGATGAGCTTCGGGTCTAAAACGTCTTCTGCAATTATTTGTGTAGTCACTTAAGGTCGTCTCCTCCGCCTCGATTTAATCATCTTCTTGCTAAAGTATTAGGTAATGTAATTATGTGAAGTAATGTAGGATGGAAGACATCAACATCATGTAGTGGCTTACCCTGGGTAGAACGTTCTCTCGAAGCAGTCTCTCGAAATGTCTCTCCACCAAACACACGATAGAGAGCTCTTTAGCGCAGTTAATCTGGATCTGAGCTGGTAATGTTATGAGTAGGCTACGGTCACGCAAGAGTTAGAGGCCTAGGCATGTCGCCTACTAAGTGATGGAAAGCTGGCCAACTATTTACTTAGACCTACAAAATGTGATGGCTCTATTACATCATCGACACATTGCAGGACAGTGCTTCGGAAAAACTCATAAGCCAGATGTGATACTTGGCTTGATGTCGCGTGTAAATTATGTATCACCCCACGGGAAACATTCATAAGCCAGATGTAATACTTGACTTGATGTTGTGTGTAAATTATATACCACATATCGGAACAAACTCACAAGCCAGATGTGATACTTGACTTGATGTTATGTGTACATTGTATATGACATCTTGAATCCATCAAAGTTGTAGTCATTCTCTTGGTTTTCACAGTATCTCCATGTATAATTATCTTTTTCCTGACATTCTTGTCTTTCTACATGCCCAGTTTCCTCAAATGTATATACCTTAATCACCAATATTGAGCATATCGACAGAAAAATCGAAATCAGATGTCAAAACGTAAGTGTGCTTATATATCAATTATCACCCATACTGGAACATTTAAGCGCACCTAAGTCTGCAAATCGACAGATAATAAATAGCATATGCATATCAACACTATGATGCTATGTCAAAATGAGACTTATCCACATCACATTCACGCAACATCAACACTTCTGAGATGAGACACTTGAGGAGTGCAAACTTAAGTATTCGAGACCGAGTATGAAATGATGTTATCTGACAAACAGTGGGAATAGTACCCCGTGCGACTTATATTGAAAGGCAAATGTCCAAATGGATCAGCCATCTCATTAATATGCAACACTATCAATTACCATCACTGGCGCTACATCAAAGAAGATCTGCTACCAGAGCAAGATGACGCAGGAAAATAAAATGGATTGAAGACATCAAAGATATCGTAGAATCACAAGGGTGCAGTCACGTGTGAGGAACCAGGACTGCAAGAGCTGTAAAGAAAAGGCAGGACAGAAAAACCACTGCAGGAAATCCTACTCCAAAAACGTCAAGCATTCTCTGTCCACATTGTCACAGAACATTTCGAGCCAAAATAAGCCTTATCAACCATCTTAGAACTCACGGCTCCATACTTTCAAACCCACTGGATGAAATGAATGGTCATCATCATTCTTGATAGACAAACAACATAACAATCACACGGAATGACACTGTCCAGTGCCACCCATCGGGAGCTGGAACATCAACTATTCTTCCCCACGACGCTTGACGCAAAAATGAAAGATTATGAAGATGACGATAGCTACGTTGTTGTTGGATACATGCGTTTGTTCTCTTTTTCATCAAATACTTGTGTTACTACTCTTCTTCGACATTTATATTTCTTCTTCTTCTGCGTTCATCCGGAAACTTTTTTCGGACGTGATTGCGTTGTGCCTGTTTACAGCAGAGCTGCGTTCTTGCACCGTTAAGCCGACACATCCGACTTCTGCGGGCATTTGTTGACCGGGTTAACCTTCCCGGGACATTTATATTTAAAGACACACATGTGCTTAATTGGGTCAAGAACAAAAACCTGAACTACAACTATGATCATAGTGTCAGATGGCGAGCCATAACCGCCAACGCGTATCGACCTGGCACATATAGTTATGATAACATGTTTTTTGACTGATTTCTTAAATATCCATGTTTCACACCCATGCAACGCCATGGGGAATTCATATGCTGTCAACACTCTGACTTTTCTTCTTCTATCTATTTCATTCCATAAAGGATTTCATAGCTTCAGTTTTTTTTTTGTTTCTTTTTTTGAAGAGCAATGTGCGTCTTTCTGTTATATGTTATCTGTTGGGATATTTTGTTTGCGCTTACTCGCTTTAAACTCAAGCGTAGTCCATATACACTATTTATAGTAGTGATGAACTGACTTTTGCGTGTGGGTTAGCTTTCGCTATTAACAGTGTCCCTCGCCATCAGGCGAACCCACTCCAACTTCGGAGGTACTTGTAATTAACTTCCTCGAGTAAAGGTCGATGTTGGGATATGATCCTTGCACTCCAAACAAGTCCACAGACGATGAGATCTTCTTCACCCCCCCCCCCCTCCCCTGAAACATATGCATCAGCGTCTGGTGGTTAGAAGTGCCAACATTGTGGTGGATGCCGAAGTCCTTCGTTTTCTCGATGTACCTCTCGTGTCTGGACGTGCCAATTCCTACTCCCGAGTCTCTTATTCGGGACAACGATGTGGATTTTTTAACGTCAAGGTCTCTCTAATGGTGTTAATAACATCGGCATGATTCATAGGCTGGCCATCTCCGGGAGATGCTTAGTCAGCAAGTTTAACAGCTCGTTCATTTCCCTTAACTCCCGCGTGTCCCGGAACGAAGATGAAGGTTACTCTACAGACAACAGCGATTCAATCCACGGACAGAACCCGCATAGACCTGTCGGATCATGCTTATTGAATATATCATAATGCTCTAAAACTTCTGGCCTGCTGATGTCGAGGTACAGGGTTCAACCCCTATGAAAGGTCATGCCGTGTGATTTTGGTGATCATGTCTGTCCACAGCCTTCTGTCTCGTATACTGCCAATCTTCTTATAGTCCATGCCATGTGGCGTTGGTGATCATGTCTGCCCACAGCCTTCTGTCTCGTGTACTGCCAATCTTCTTATAGTCCATGCCGTGTGGCCTTGGTGATCGTGTCTGTCCACAGCCTTCTGTCTCGTGTACTGCCAATCTTCTTATAGTCCATGCCATGTGGCGTTGGTGATCATGTCTGTCCACAGCCTTCTGTCTCGTGTACTGCCAATCTTCTTATAGTCCATGCCGTGTGGCGTTGGTGATCGTGTCTGTACTCAGCCTTCTGTCTCTTGTCCTTCCATCATTTCTAATACCTGCGTTCCTCCATGCCATGATGTCAAACTGCCCAGCAGCCTCTTTCTCGGTCTCCCCCTGCCTCTCTTCTCAACCTTCTCATAGTAACGACATACTCCAGCGTTCCCCTTCTTATGACATGCCCAGAAAATGTGTATATACTGTAGTGTTTTTGATGGGGATAACTGCATAAACATCTGTATACCGTTGGTCTACTTTCACCTACCTATCCGCCTTAGGAAAGTTCCGTTGTCCCCACAGGAAGTTGTGTTCTGAATTTGCATACAATTATCTCCAAACACTGACAAGTCACGATAGAAGTGAACCATATAAGTATCAATTTAACTGAGGCACCCTTTTTCGCATATCCTTTTACAGGACATTGCAGTCATCACCAGCATTTTTCAGCTGCTGTTGATGTCTTGGCAAGTTTTTACATTCAGTAGTTTTCCTTTGCTTTTGGAACGACCGGCTCACATACCTCCGTAAGTAACCAGAGCGACGCGATCTGCTGCCAAACCTCGCGCAACTGTGTTTTGTACGTGGATATACAGGATCACGAACATCGTCCTTAACCCCTTAGCCAGGGAGTTCGGCAATTGAGGCACCAGCTCAAACAAAATTGAAAACTAATTTAAAGAAACAATTACAGCAGGAAATCGGTGGCTGATGTAACCAATTTAAAGAAACAATTACAGCACAAATGGTTGGCTGGCGTAACCAATTTAAAGAGATAATTACAGCAGGAAATGGGTGGCTGATGTAAAGTAGCCCTGATGGAGGATATGAGACGTCCCAGCGGAAATGTGTCGTCTTCTAATGTGAGTAACCAGTTCTCTTTGTGAGTTAATTTCTTTCAAGATATCTTCATTGTCCTTACGCTCCTTCCATGTGTTCTCATTCTTCGTCCTTAAAATCGCATCTCCGAAGTTCTCACATAATGTTTGTCATTTACTAGGCAAAAGTTTCGTTCAGTAGCTTGCCATCGCTTTCTAAACCTTCGGAATCTAAGTAAAACAACTTTCTCCAGTTTTTCTCTTCTCATATTCCGACCAACTGCTGAGAGTAATCTTGCCAAGAAATCAACAATCAACTGAAAGATGCTGATGTTGACAGTGATGTCCTGTAAAGGATATGCAAACATTTTATTTTATTTATATTCCGACCAGAAAATATTGGCTGTCACTATTTTTATGTTTGTGACATGTCATTTTTTGCTTATTCGCATTCAAAACATTAAGATAACTCGTTGTTTTTTATCTGTCTAATAATGCTCAACATTCTTCCATAGGGCGACATTTGTTTGGCTTTGGGTCATCTTATTTATTACTAATTACCCCACACTGCATAGCATATATTATAATTGGTTTTAAATAACAGTGTAACAATTCGTCTTGTGGCATCCAATTAGGGGAATGTATTACATACGACGTTCCTCGTTTCTCGAAATGTTTTTACTTTCCTGATTAATTTCGTTATTTCTATAATATTCTCCCAGGGACGTAGTAAACACATTATTAATTAATTTGTCCAGAAGCGGTTTCTTGTTATGGGTCGGAGATATATTGCCCAATCGTATTTTTTATTTGAGGCGTTCGCAGTTCCCCCAGGGGTCAGAGCCACCCATTGAGGGAGGAATGCACGGAAAAATAGGTGGCGTCACTTCCTTGTACAGCCTTGTACATTATTTTCGCAATTCCCTTTCAACTTCGCTTACCCGCCTCTAAACATTGTTCCGAAGAAGTTTTCTGCTGGTGTCTGTAATGTGATTGGGCACTCATACGGCGTGTACTTTTAATTACTGTGCAGTGTTTGAAAATATTGCCGGTCCAAGTTTTGTATTTACCTAGTATGTTGCATGAACTTTACAGAGGGTGAATACAAAACTTGGACCAGCAATATTTTCAAACACTGTAGCCATTAAACGTACACCCTATATTTTGTAAGCCTGAATGCATAGAAGAATAGCTGGCCAATCTTTCCTTCACTTTGCAAGCGACGAGCACGGGTGTCGAAATACGCAGGGAGGTAACGTATTTAAGAATGTCTGCTTTTCTTCAGTTACATCCCTTGTTCCTGTTTTTTGTTTTTAACACCTAATAAATGTGTATAGCGCCAACTGTTGGGCGGCGCTTACCAACCCCGACACCCCACATTGTGCCAACGGCTTCGGGCGGAAGAGCGCAATTGGGAAAGTACAAGCCTTATCCTGGTGCAAGGAAATACGACCTAAAGACAAAATGTCATGGCAGGCAGATCAGGCCCTAAGCCTTGGTTGGCAGCTGGTCTAGGATCGAAGCTCCGACAGGCGGTCAGTTAGAGCATTGCTTTGCTGATCCGGCAGCTTCTGCAGCTTGTCTTGTTCCAGATATATAGGTGTTACCTTTCCTCTGGAGTGAACTAGGTAGGCCGAGAGAGGGATCATGCTGCATGGGTAACACGTGGTCTATATATTTTAGCCCAGGCATTGTGTTATAGAGAGGCAATAACTCAATCCCTGGTTTTAACCGGTCTCGGAATCAAAGCGAGCGGTAACATTTAAGGGTTATAAGTCCTTGCCAATTGGCATATACATGGGGCGCCACAGGTTGCCTCTGACGGTGGGAGACATCTACAGGTGTCACTGATCAGCTACCACCCGCCTCAAGCTGGGCAGCCCACGGCCAATTGGGTGCTGACCGCCACAGCCTGCCTGCTTCAATGGGTGCATAGGGCTAGGACAAAATCTGAATCGCAGGCTGTAAAACCAATGCACCAGGTACTAACAAAAAAAAAAAGAAAAATAGAAACCTCAAGCTACGGCTTGCAACCTGGAACATAAGAACCTTGTGTCCAGGATTTTCCACTGACTAGACGAATATTGACGATGTGTGTCTGAGTAAAGCTGGGGCGACCATCCCCGACCCAACGCGTCCACTGGTGGCGGATCGTGGAACGGCCTCTAGATATAGAGGTTAGCTGCGAATATCGAATAAGCAGCCGTGGACCAACTGGCGATGGGCACAGAGGGCGAGGCGTGATCTCAGGGTGGGATCTAAGTTCCTTAGAAAATACCTCATATGCTCGGAGACTGCCAAGCGAGTCGGGGCTCTCTAACCCCTCCCCTGGGTAGGTGGAACCCGTTAGCTTTGGACAGCAGTCCATCTAGGAGACGGAAAACTCCAAACATAAACCCCCAAGTTCAAGGTGGATCAGCGTGCTGAGGAACTGGATGGCCATGGGTTAACTGGTCGTGAACGTTGGACGTCTGGCAGGCGTGCGGGACGGCACCAGGCGTATGGACTCCTGCGAGACATCCCCTGCCTCTTCCCTAGCAAGCAGGCAATTCTAGGGTGACCGTTTATCTCCTGCAATATCCAAACTTTGCCTATGCATTTATTTAAACACGGGAACCGTCGCCGGAGCTACGAAGCACGTGCTCTGCGCTTGACACATCCCTCAGAGGCTAGCGAAAAGAGAGTGAGGAGGAGAAGACGAGGACATTGTGTGAGAAGATGGCATAGAAATAAGAGGGCAGGCGCCAGGAGAACATGACGAAAAGTGGAGAGACTAGGTTTCAACTATGTAAGAGTGGGATACTGGAATCGTCGCAGTGCCAGACAGAGAGGTGCTGTATTGGAGAGACTAATATATGATTTTGATGTTCTCATACTCCAGGAGCTAAATACAGACAAATACCATTGCCCTGGGTACGCCAGTTATATAAACCCTACTGGGCAGAAGAGACATGGACAAGGTCTGCTGGTGAATGAAGGAGTGAAGCATGTGGTACTTGACTTGAGCCAATGGAATCACAGTGCAAGAGAGGTCCAGGGTATACAAATGGAGATTGGTGGCTTAAGCTGGAACCTCATAAATGTATATGCCACAGTGGACTGTTTTGTCAGAAAAGAACACTGTGACTGGCTTAAGGAACTGGAGGAATTACCAGGTGATAGGCTACTCATATGTGGAGACTTCAATGCAAGGAACAGAGATTGGGACAGTAGTGGAGAAAACCAACAGGGAATTGCCCTTGCGGATGCCATGGTGGACTCCGATGTGGTCTGCATAAATGATGGTAGGCCGACCAGAATGGCAATGAGGCCTGGCGATGCAGACACAGCTATTGACTTGGCACTTGTGTCCCAGTCATCAGTCCTTGATGTAAAGTGGACTGTTTTGAATGACCATGGGAGTGATCACATTCCATGCTCAGTCCTTATCTCTAAACCCAGGAAAGTTAAAGTTGGGAGAGCGTGCAAGACCTTCCGGTATGAGTGAACCGATTGCCTACTTGGACGCCTCAAACAAGGGGCATGCAACAGGACTGTTAAAACTCCTTTTTTGCATCCCCCATGGTGGACCCCAGAAGTAGACCATGCTTGGAAAGCAAAGAGGGCTGCCGTGAAGCAGCTAAAGAAAGTGCGACAGACATCGCGAAGCTCACAAGAGGAAGTGGACACAACGGAAAATGGCAAGAAAGACAAGGTGGAGGTTTTCAAGCGCTGTGCTGCAGGGGCCAAAAAGGCAAAATGGGAATGTTTCATGAAGGTGATTGGAGGTGATAAAACACTGCGAAAATTCTGGAAACTGCACAGGCAAATGCAGAGAAAAGATCGGCCTATGACAGTGGGAACAATTTATAGAGATGATGGAGTGCGCGCGACAACAGACAAAGAGAAAGGGGAGGCGTTTCTCCAGAGATTTTTAGAGCAGACCAATCATAATGATGCGGACACCAGGGATGCAGTTAGAGAGAAATTATCTGGCACCACGAAGAATATGCAGTATGCAGACATCATACGGGTGGAAGATGTTAAACACATTTTAAAAAAGGTAAAGGACACGGCACCAGGGCCCGATGGGGTCAGGTATGGCCACATGAAGGGTTTGAGCAATGCAGACCTGGAGGAGATGACCGACTGCTTTAACCAAAGCATTAGGACAGCATCAGTACCGCAGGATTGGGAGCACAGCTATCTCATCCCTCTCCCAAAACTATTCAAGGATCATTCAAAGCTTAGCGGCTTTAGAATCATCACCCTTCAAATTACATTTGGGAAGGTTCTAGAGAAGATAGTCGCTGTCAAGCTGCAAGAGTTTTTGGGAAGGGAGAAGCTTTTTCCAAGAGGCCTGGGAAGCAACAGGCCAAGAAAAGATACCTGGCCATATGCAGCCACTTTTGCCTTTGACGTTTATGAGGGGTTCCAGAGTAGACAGGACACGATGGCGGCAGCGCTTGATCTCGAGGATGCGTACAATAGAGTTCGATATGATATTTTGATGACCGCACAGATGGAGAAGGGGGTCAATCCCTGGTTGGTGAACTGGATAGCAGCCGTCCTGCATTCTCGTCGGGTTGCTCTCCGTCTGGGTGCATGGACTTCAGAGCCACATATTTTAGCCCCGGGACTGTCACGGGGATCTGCAGTCTCACCGGTGCTCTTTAACGTGTATACGAGCAAGACTGCAAACGTAGAAGCACCAGGGGTTGGAAGAATACTAACATTTGCAGATGATATTCTTGCATATATGCAGGGGAGATATAGGGAGCAAACAGCCCAGGAGTTACAGGCGACAGTAGATAAACTTATTGACTGGTGCACAGAAATGAGTGCCATCCACCCGGAAAAGGCGGCTGTTTTGTGGTGCTCTCTGGACAACAGGATTGTGAGAGCTGATGTCCCAAGCCTCGCGATAGATGGTAGAAATGTCAGCAGAAAGAACAAACTGAAGTATCTGGGGATCACATTTGACAGGAGCCTATCCTTCAAGGACCATGTGGAGACGGTTGTGACAAGATCTCAAAAGGGATTCGGTGCACTTAAAACTATGGCTGCAATGGACACAGAGCAGAGAATGCTTTTCACACTATACCAGCACTTGATCCTCTCAGTAATTGATTATGGATTAGGTCTGCTCACTGTCTCAGAGAGTCAGCTGGTGAAGTTAGAGCGCATACAGAACGAAGCTATGCGGGTCATTCTGGGATGCACTAGAGACACCCCAGTAATGTGTATGCGTTACATCCTTGGTCTGTCGACTGTTGCTGGTAGGCTCAAGGTGATGCAGGCGAAGGCATACCTCAGAGTAGCTGCAGACACAGACCACCCACTGCATGAGGCGCTGGACGCAGTTAAGGGTCAGCGACTGATATGAGGGAAATCATGGATGGCTCAGGCGGAGATACGATCAGACAGGTGTGCCCCTTCGAGAACATTAGGCGAGGATAGGAGTGGGTCAGAGTGCCAGCGGAGCAGTCAGACTTGTGCAGAGTTATAATCAAATTAAGCTGGGAGTGCAGGGAGTGGCCAGCAGGGGCCACGGAAGTGGAAATCCAGCAACTAATTCAGGACATTGCTCACTCGGGTGATGTGATTATCTGCACAGATGGTTCGGTGTCAAGATGTGAGGGAAGTGGCTGGGGGTTCATAGCCAAAGCTAATGGTCGACGTTTGGTGCAGGAGAGCCTGGCATATGATACCACAACATCCAGCTTAAGAATGGAGGTGGAGGCAGTCACCGAGGCTCTCCGCTGGATGTTAAATACGACACACACACACATCGTGATTGTAACTGACTCAGAAAGCATGCTGACGAGGGTGAGGACGGGTAGGCTTCGTGCGGAGTGGCTTGCTTCGCTTCGGAGGTCACGAGTGACAAGCATCGCCTGGATCTTTTCTCTGGGGCATGCCGGTGTGCTGGGAAATGAACAGGTGGACAGATTGGCTGGCTCTGCAGAACTTGGTGGAGTATTGATACATGACAAGGCAGACGTGGTTGCGGCCTTGTGGGAGCACGTTTACACCTCGGAGGAGCAAATGGATTACCATGGTCTGGCAAGAATGAGACAGCGAGGAGTGACGAGGGGATCTGGCCGACGCTCAACGCTCAGAGGAAAGGCGAGACGGACATATAATCAGATTGCTACTGGTACTATTGGTATTGAAACTCTTCGCTGGCTGCTGAGGATGAGGACTGGGCGCTTATGGGAATGCCCCGAATGCTGTGATGTCGATTCCTAAATCAGTCAAATCAAATCAAATCAAATCAAATATTGACGATGTGAGAAAAACGGCTATGACCGATTCCGAACTCAATCGTCTTAACATTGATATTGCTGGCCTGTAGGAGACTCACCTCGCTGATGATAGGGCACTCAGGGAAAACAATTAGACCTTTTTTTTTTAAAGGTGAAAGGTCAGGCAGAAAAAAGGCAACATGGTGTGGGCTTTGCAGTGAAGAATTCGCTACTGGGAATGATTGAAATTCCAGCTGGAGGTAATGAAAGGTTATTATCCCTGCGCTAGGTAACCTCCTGTGGCTTTGCCATCGTTATTACTGCATATGCACCGACACTCGCTTCCTCTGATGATGTGAAGGATTCGTTCTATGAGGAGTTAGACTCTGTGATTAAGGCAGTTCCAAAATCCGACAACATTTATATGCTCGGTGATTTCAATGCTCGTGTGGGCAAGGACTCGAGTTCATGGCCAGTGTGCCTTGGAAAATACAACATCGGTCGCATGAATGATAATGGGTAAAGGCTGCTGGAGCATTGCACTAGAAATGACCTATGTATTACAAACTCCTTTTTTAAAAACAAAAGGGATGCATAAGGTCACATGGAAACATCCAAGATCCGGCCATTGGCACCAGCTGGACTTCATTATCACACGGAGACAACATCTGAACCATACATCATTATCTCGAAGTTACCACAGTGCTGACTGTGATATAGATCATTCTTTAGTTGTTGCAATGGTTAGACTGAGACCAAAGAGAATCTACACAGCTAAACATAAATCTGGCCCCAGGATTAATATCTTCTTCTTCTTTTCGTTCATCCGGAGTGTTTTTTCAGATGTGATTGCAGTGTGTCTGTTATGCGCCCTTGGGCCGAAACCCGTAGGCCAACACATCCGACTATAGCGTGCTTTTTTTACCAGGTAGCATTCCTGGGAGACTCTCACTTTTGTTGTGCCATCTACAACCCAACTGGCCAAGTTGGAACGGTCGAAGACAACGGTCATCCCTCAAAGGAAGGCAGGGACAGTCCATAGCATTTTCCGCCATCCAAGGTTGCTTCCATAGATGCAGGGCCGACACATAGCTCCCTGGTACTGGGCTCACCGAGGGAATCGTCACGTTCTGCTCATGGCTGCTTTAAATCCTCACTTCAATATATTGGTCATTTCGTTTGCCCCGGACCATTCCCGCACAAACCAGACAGGTTTGCAGACGGTATCCACTCAGCGAGTTTTCGGACATGTGCTTGTCGTTGCGCCCGTCAGAGCTGTTCCAGGCACGACAGACATTCGGAAAACTACCTAGTCAGAGCTGTTCCGAACAAGAGCGGCATTCGGAAACTAGGTAGTCAGAGCTGTTCCTAGCACGAGAGACATTCGGACGAGACATTTCACTCGGACGTAATTGCGTAGTGTCAATTTTTAGTTTGCCACCCGTAGGACGACACTTCCGACTTCCGGCGGGCATTTTTTAATTAGGTTAGCCTTCCTCTGGTTTCGAGGCACGTTAGACTGTTGTAATGTCGCCCACATCTCAGCTGGTCAAAATAGAACGATCATCGACATCACGGTTAACCCTCAAGGGAAGGCAGGGGCAGACCATGGGCCTATCCAAGGCTATCCAAGGAGGCTTCCATAATTGCAGAGCCGGCACATATTGCTCTGAGACTGGGTTCACCCAAGGAGTTGCGACGTCCTGCTCATGGCTGCTTTAGTTCCTCACTTCCATGTGTTGGGCATCTCGCTTGCCAATGGTCGCTCAAGCACACACCAGGAAAGGTCAGACTGCGGGCGACATCCACTCGGTAAGCTTTTGCTTTTGACTTCGGACCACGCAATGGATTCGCTAGCCGTGCGTTCCATTTCGTGTTATTGAGACGTTTTTTTCACTTTTGTCTACACTCTATGTGTTAAATGCAGACAGTTTTCGTAGCCATTTCGTTCGACTGGGACACTTTCTGCATTTTTTATTCTCGCTCACGAGGTAGGTTACATGTGCTGCCGGCTCAGCACCTTACCTCCGTGTAGCAGTGAGCGAGAAACGGCCAGGCTCTCTCATCCGGGAATCCGTCATATCCCCCAGCTGAGAGCCTTCAACCACACAGTATCAGAACTGGGCATGCAGCGTGCTCAGTATCTAACTCTATTTATCGGTAGGTGTGTATCGGCCCGGCTCTCAGATCCGCGGGTTTGTGGCGTAGAGGCGTTCAGCCACAGCCCTCGACAGGGAGCCTTAGAGTATTGTCCAGACCAAGGTCTTCTGCCTTCGTGTACCTGATTTAATCTTTTGACTGTTATCCTCAGTCTACCTGCAGAGCAGCAGGTTGTGTCTCTCCTGTCTGGCCCCTATCCCATAAGCTGTCCGATATGTAATTTTCATCCATCGGCAAGCAGATGGGGTAAATGGGACACGCAAGCTCCCCCACCGCGGCAAGGTGGAGACACATCGGTGGAGGGATTAAAATTATTAACACTCACGATCCTGAAATGTGCTTTCAGTTTCAACAGCAACTTGAAGACGCTTTCACTGATACATCAGAAAATTGTACAGTAAGTGAAAAGTGGGGTAAACTTATGGAAACTCTTATAAAACTGCCGTATGGGTTTACGGCACTGTGGATCACAAGAGGCAGGACTGGTTTGCAGCAAACAGCCAGATACTGCAGCCCTTGATTGATAAAAAGAAGATAGCTCTCTTAAGAAACAAGGAAAGAACAACGTGTAACACTCTCAGTGAGCTGAAGAAAGCAATGAAGGATGTGCAAGAGGCTGCCAGGCAGTGTGCAAATGACTATTGGATCAAGTTATGTGAGTCCATTCAAATCACAAGTGATAAGGGAACCATCAGAAGCATGTATGAAGGAATAAAGAAAGCCTGTGATCCAATGATCAAAAGAAGTGCACCGCTGAAAACCTTGTCTGGAGAAATCATCACTGATAAGAAACAGCAGATGGATAGATGGGTCGAGCACTATTTAGAGCTTTACTCAAGTGAGACCAAACTAGCGGATGATGCCCTCAACGCCATGAAGGCCCTGCCAACTCTTTACCACCTGGACACACTTCCCACCATAACAGAAGTTAAGTGTGCTATAAATGAACTTGCATCTGGCAAGGCTCCAGGTAAGGATGGGATTCCAATAGAGGTTATCAGGAGTGGGTAAGACACACTCACTCTACAGATTCACCAGCTAATAGAGCTCTGCTGGCGAGAAGGACAAGTCCCACAGGATTTCAAAGATTCAAGCATCATAACACTGTACAAGAACAATTGTGATCGGAGCGACTGTAACAATTATAGGGGTATCTCACTTTTGTGTATGGTTTGGAAAGTATTTGCCAGAATTGTTCTGTGCAGACTTCAAGTCCTAGGAGATCAAGTCTACCCCGAATCACAGTGCGGCTTCCGACAGAACCGGTCTACCATTGATATGATATTCTCATTGCGACAAATGCAAGAAAAATGCCGGGAACAAAATCAACCACAGTTTATTGCCTTCATCGACCTCACAAAGGCATTTGATTTGGTCAGTCGTGAGAGTCTGTTCAAAACCTAAAGAAGATTGGCTGCCCACCAACTCTTCTGTCCATTGTGGAATCGTTCCACACAGGCATGAAGGGTATAATCAAGTTTTATGGTGCAACTTAGAAGAGTTTGAAATCAAGAGTGGAGTTCAGCAAGGTTGTGTACTATCCCCCACCCTCTTTGGAATATACTTTTCACTTCTACTGAAATATGCCTTTCGTGATCAAGATGCCGGTATATACATTCACTCACGCTCAGATGGTGGCCTCTATAATGCCCAGGGATTGAAGGCCACGACCAAAATTGGGAGGGTACTAATCAGATAGTTGCTTTTTGCGGATGATGCTGCAATTACGACCCACTCTGAGGAAGAATTATAATGTCTACTATCTGCATTCTCGAATGCTTGTTCTGAATGTGGTTTAACAATTAACAAAAAGAAGACACAGATTATGTCACAGGTTGCACATGGGGTACCATCAATCTTTATTGACGACGTCGAACTGGAGATAGTAGACCAATTTACATATCTAGGATCAGAGGCAAATAGCAAATTATCCCTAGATCAGGAAATCAACTTCAGGATTGGCAAGGCAGCAACAACAATGAACATGTTAGCAACAAGAGTGTGGGAGAACAGGAAGCTTACTGCCAAAACAAAAGTCCTTGTCTACCATCCTTAGTACTCTTCTTTATGGCAGTGAAACCTGGTCAACTTACTCACACCATGAAAAACATTTAAACAGCTTTCGTATGCGGTGTCTGCGAAGAATTCTTGGTATTAAGTGGCAAGACAAAATCAGAAATACTGAAGTATTGGAAAGATCAGGGTGTGTGACGGTGTGTTCCATGCTCAGTCTTCGTAGATTTAGATGGATAGGACATCTTAGGAGGATGGATAATGGTAGAATACCAAAGGACATCTTTTTTGGTGAATTAAACTTGGAAAGGACACGTTAGGGGGGTGGATAATGGTAGAATACCAAATGACATCTTTTTTGGTGAATTACAAATGTGTAGGAGATCTCAAGGTCGGCCTCTACTACGATATAAAGATGTATGAAAGCGGGACATGATTGATACAGGCATTGATAATGCACATTGGGAGCACGTCGCCGCTGAACGTGTTGCATGGAGGGCAACTATCAGAAATGGAATAAAGAAAAAAGAGAAAATGATTGCAGATAAAGCACACATAGAGCGTAAGAGACGTAAGATGGTGCATGATGATGGAAATGACCATGTTTTCACATGCATCCACTGTGGACGAACATGTATAGCGCGAATTGGCCTTATCAGCCACACTCGCCACCGCCATGGATCGTAGTTATTAAGCCTTTTTGAAGCACAATGTACCAAACTATAGTCTGTCAAGACGGAAATGTGCCAATGAAAAGAAATGTTTAAACTACTGAACGTAATCTTGCCAAGAAATCAACAATCAGCTGGAAGATGCTGATGTTGACAGCGATGTGCTGTAAAGGATATGCGAACAAAACAAAAAACAAAAACAAAGAAATGTGTTGACGTGCTACAGTGTGTATTTTTAATGACTATGCAGTGTTTGAAAATATTGCCGGTCCAAGTTTTGTATTTATCTATTATGTTGCATGAACTTTACAGAGGGTGAATACAAAACTTGGACCGGCAATATTTACAAACACTGCACAATCATTAAAAATACACCCTCTACATACAACCTGTACTGTTACATGGATGTGAAATATGGACAATGGGCAGACAAGCTGAGACACATCTAATGGCTAGGGAGATTTGGTTTCTGATGAAAAATGCAAGAAAATCATAGACAGACAGAAAAACCAAGAAGCAAATCCTACAAGAAACAAACGTCAACCGTAAACTGAATAGAGAAACCAGATGTAGGTAACATTTGGGGGGGGGAGGGGGGGCATTGTTGTGTAAGCAATTATCCTCTAAGACAATAACCACCTTCAAATTAATATCGTTTCTGTTGCTGACACAGTCGTAGGATTATTAATTTGAGCCAGGGATGTGCCTTAATATACCTTCTCTTCTGGGACTGAACGGGGTAGGGGTAATTGTATGCTGTTCAAAAAAAAAAGAAACGCAACATTATTGCAGTTTCAATTGCAAACTTTTACCAACATTTTATTGACGATGCTGATTCACCCACTGCAGTTGGTTCTGGCGATGCCGGTCCGTAAGAACAGGACCTCTGTAGGGTCTTCTAGCCCAAAGACCAGCGTCGTGCAGCCGGTTCCTGACCGTGTGATAAGAAATTCGACGAGCTCCTGGCATTGACTGGACTGTGGAGGGCGCAGATGCAAATCGATTCCTAAGGTGACGCTACCGTATGAAGTGGTCTTCGGCAGCAGTTGTAATTCTGGGTCTTCCACTGCGTGGCCGGTCTGCAACTGAGCTAGTTTCTTGAAATCGCCTCCAAAGACGACTAATGGTGCTTCTAACCACATTAAATTATCTGTCTACTATACGTTGTGACTGTCCAGTCTGTAAACGTCCAATTATGATGAGTCGTTGTTCAGTAGTGAGATGAGCCATACTTGCGAATTGAATTTTCAAGTGAATTCATTCGAGGAGCGTCAATCTTTTATAGGCATTCAATAATATGGTCAGAGAGTTTTGTGTTCAGTAAGACGGTCTCCCTGGCCCAGGTGTTAACGACTTTCTCCGTAATCCCGTTTATTCACGTGGGTAACGTAGCTGTGCGAGATTCGGTAGCCGATCGCTTCGCGTTGATTACTTACGGGGTATGTGGGCTGGTCGCTCGGAAAGCAATGGCAAACTAATCTTGCCAAGAACATCAACAATAGCTGAAAATGCTGGTGTTTACTGCAACGTCCTGTAAGGGATATGCAACTTTAAAATAAAAAAAAGTTTCACGGGATTATCATAAACCTGTCACGAGTTATTGTCAAAAATGTTGTTTTGACCTTGACCTCTTTCATGACCTCACGAATCATGAGGTGGGTACAATTCAGGTTACCACAAGAAGTTAATGACCAGATGGACACAGTCGATGGGTCGACTGATGTCTAATCAGTGAATATCTTTTTTTAAAGTGACACCAAAAATGTTAATCACTATCAAATTAATATCCCATTTGTTGCTGACTCAATTATTAAACCGAGAATGGGATGGACCCTATATAACTGCTCTTCTGAGGTTGAATGTGGTAGTGGTTATGGCTAAATGGAAATGGAAGTTATAAGAAGAAATAAACTGGAAAATGTGGTGCTTTTCTCCTTGTTTTTGTCGCTTGTCGCCCCGGGAGGAACGTGGAATCAACAAGCACACCTTTAAGATCATTATACTTGGGAATTATTGACAGACTTTTGTCTACACTCCTCCGTTCTGTCTTCTACTCACTATCTCTCTCTCTCTCTCTCTCTCTCTCTCTCTCTCTCTCTCTCTCTCTCTCTCTCTCTCTTATTCCTTCATAACATTGTCTCCCTGACAACAGTTTCCTCCAACAATTAATACAATATTTATTGCTGAAAACTATGTCAGTTGTATGTATTGAATGTCTATATGTAGTTGGTAGTGTCTTCTATTGTGAGTGCGAGATAGGACTCTGGAATTCGTATGTGCCGTATCCTTTGTTCCATCTTCATACGGCCATGCCACAAGACATCACATATATATGGACAGCTCTCACCCTGGATGCTCCGCTCCACTTGAGTCTGGATGTAATCCAATATTGAAATAATGTTCAACGTCCCATCACCATAGAATAATGCGATTAAGATAAGTCTCGGACTTTGACAGATATCCCGTTTTGGAAGGTAGTACAATCCGTCACTGAAAACACATCACCACTGTCTATCAATGTCTCTAGATCTACTATAAATGTTTTACACACTGTTCCATTTAGTTAATTACCACGTTTTTGGAGGCATGTAAACTGTTTCTGAATTATCCATTGTTTCTTTATATTAGTCTACAGTGCAAATATATTTAGCCTATGTCGCTCTTTTTATAGAATGAAAGTCCTTTCCATGGTTTTCAAAAACCTGTTATTTGCAATTCGTTATGTCGGCCCACGATTAGTGAATGGCTATGTTTAAGTTGTTCTAGTGACGTACTTTCACTGCAAAAGTAAAGTAAATTTCTTATCTTCTCTTAAAATCAGGTACTGTATCTCTGAGTATGTCAGGAGTTTTCGTGAAACCTGTGGGAGATATATTACCAGGTGATATTAGTCTGCTTCAGAATAATTCTTATGTGAGAGCCTTTCTCCAGCCGTACTCAGACGCTTCCGAAAGATACTCTGGCATAAGACAGATGAGTTCACTAAAGTCTAAACGATTAGCTAAAAGAAGAAAATGGTAACAGCCTAGCACAGACACCTAGTTCGCTATGCTAGATTATTAAGCTAAGGCTAGATTACCTTATATATTCTATGTTAGTCCATGAATCGAAATACACAAGCACATCAGCCCAAATATCCCATCGCCTCTAAACGATTAGGGATCTATATTTCTCTTCTGTTAAAGGACACATAGAACCGTTCCTTCCAGATGGAATCGCTGGTCTCACATTAAACAGAAAAAACAGTTTTCTACTATTTATACCTGGGCTTCCCATTCTCCGTTCTCTTTTGATGTTACTACATCAACACTCTAATTTGCCGTTTCCTTCACATCAAACGTCTGTGCAATCACGTATTCGTTCCTGGCCGCTCCGTCCCGTTCCTCCGTTGAGTCCCGCGTTCCTCACTCATCGTACATCAAAGAGTTCTAACTCTTTGATCAACGTCTTCGTGTGTTCCCCAACCCGATGTCTCCGCGTTGTTTTGTCCGGTGAGATCGGCAGTCAATGACCCCTCACACTGTATCTTACGTCTCTACCATTCGGTCACTAACCTTCACTTTGTTCTCACATCAGACTGAAGTACTCGATTGTTTGCCATCCTCATACATTGCAATTAATTTTATATTTAAGTTTATCAGGGAATCACTAAACTCACAGTATTCCGTGACAGTTTTGCAAAGATCAAACTGTATTTTTATCAGCACACAATCTGGCAAAGGCATAGAGGCGGTCATCCAAACTGACAAATACGAATCACTGACCACTTAATCTGGCAGCCAGGCCTTGGTGGACCACAATGGGCCGAAAGGTACATGGTGGGACTAAGTTAAACGGTAGTTGCATGTCCTTTTACTGGACGTCGCAGTCAACTCCATAATGTCTATGCTGTTTTTGATGTCTTGGCAAGTTTACGTTCAATAATTTGCCATTACTTTCTGAATGACCATACCATTTCGTAAAAAGACCAACGCAAGACGGGTTGCTGCCAAATCGCCCGCATTTTGTGTGAGACTAAGACGTCTATAAAAACAAGGTTGTGTGAGACTAAGACGTCTATAAAAACAAGGTTGATAGGAAATCGCTTCTCGGCCTTTTGGCCTAGATCAAGGTGTAGTCATCTTCATTTGATTTGGCTAGGGCGGTTAGAGAGGCGGTCATCAGAACGACACAGAGTGACGAATATTACTACTACTACTACTACTACTACTACTACTACTACTACTACTACTACTACTACTACTACTACTACTACTACTACTACTACCACTACTACTACTACGATTACTACTACTACTAATATGACTACTATCACTACTATTGCTACTACTACTACTACTACTGCTTCTACTACTACTGCTATTACTACTACTACTACTACTACTACTACTACTACTACTACTACTACTACTACCACTACCACTACTACTACTACCACTACTACTACTAACACTACTACTGCTGCTACTACTACTAATGCTACGTCTAGTACCACTACTACCACTAACGCTACTACTACTACTACTACTACTACTACTACTACTACTACTACTACTCCTGCTGCTCTTACTAATCCTACTAGAAATACGTGTGCTATTATTACTTATAATACTGCAGCTGCCACCGCTATTTTAATGTGTGCCAAGGCCACCAGCATTACTGTTACTACTACAACTACTATTACAACGATTAATACAAATTCTACACATACTGTTTCAACTACTACTACTGCGTCTCCTGCCACAGCAAATATTGCAATTACTAATACAACTACTACTACAACTACTGCTACACCTATTATCACAACTATTACTACAACTACTATTACTGTTACTGCTACAATTACTAGTGCAACTATTAGTACAACTACAGCTACAATTACTGTTACAACTACTAATACAACTACTGCTGCAATTACTATTACAACTACTACAACAGCTACTGCTACAACTTATACTGCTGTTAGTGTTACAATTACCATTACAACTAATAGTACAACTACTGCTACAACTACTATGACAACTACTAGTACAACTACTGCTTCAATTACTATTACAACTACTAGTACAACTACTGCTATAATTACTATTACAACTACTAGTACAACTACTGCTACAATTGCTATTACAACTTGTCAAAGATCTACGTAAGACTAAATAAGAGCTAAAGAGCTAAGAAGATAATAGATAGAGCTAAGGAAGATAGTGATATAGGAAACCAGACAGAAGAGACACAAACCCTATAAATAGTTCTACAACGGGACACACTCGTGTCAACAAAGAGGGCAATGAGTGTGCGAGAGCTGGGGTTACCAAGAGACTGGGAAACCCGCCTCACGAGATGTAACCATGTAATACTGGTTACTATAACCAAGTGACCAGCGTGCTGGGACTCCAAGCACGCAAACTAGCGGACGCACGGAGAACCGATTGCTCGTGGCTGAACACGCCACCAGGAGCTTGGGTCAGACAGAGACTTGGACGGCGTAGGGAACAGACTGTATATCCGCTGTGGATACTTTGATGTTAAGGACAGTATCAATAGTTAGGACTTAAGTTTAGCTTCAGTAGTTAGTATCATTAATATCATCTCCTCATTTACGATCAGCTCCTAATAAAATGTATCCTTTTGCAAACAATACGAGTTGTCACTTTCGTGTGGTGCAAAAGTAGGGAATCCTTGTATGCCTGTCGCAAGTGAGTTGCTAACACAACTACTACAACAGCTACTGCTACAGCTTATACTGCTGTTAGTGTTACAATTACCATTACAACTACTAGTACAACTACTGCTACAACTACTATGACAACTACTACTACAGCTACTGCTATAACTACTAATAGCTACTTCTATAATTACTACTACTGGCTATACTTACTTCTACAACTGTTGCTATAACTACTACGACAATTACTACTACTACTAAAACTACTACTGCAGCTACTACTACTGTTCCTACTACTAGTGCAATTACAGCTACAACAACTACTTCAACTACAACTCCTACTGTGACTACTACTACAACTACTACTGCAGCTACTACTACAACTACTACTGCAGCTACTGCTACTACAACTACTGATACTTTTCCTACTACTACTCAAGTTCACTGACAATATAACCTCAAACTAACACTTGTCCTTGCAAACAGCTTGATTGTTGCGACTATAGTTTTAACAGTTAGTTGCATATCCTTTACAGGACGTCGCAGTCAACTCAAGCATTTTTTGACTGTTTGTGGTATCTTAGCAAGTTTACGTTCAGTAGTTTGCCATCGTTTTCTGAACGACCGACATTCATTACATTGCGTGAAAACTAGCGCAAGGAGGTCTGCTTACAAATGTCCCGCAGCTGTGTTTCGAACGCGGTATGCGGGATTACTAATTGCGAGTTTGAAACCCCTTTGCCACTGCGCCGACTGTGTTAGCAGCCACTGAATCTCTCCAAACATTTCGTGGGATTGATGTGATCGGAAGTCGTACAGTTAACCAACAACAACAATACAAGCAACAACATCACAGAAAGCAACAACAACTATAAAAATACCAATAGTAAAAGCAACATCTGCGATAAAAGCACAACAATATTTTTTTTTAAATACCAATAATAAAAGCAATAACAACAATAAAAGCAACAACGTCAAAGAAAGCAACAACAACAAAAAGGCAATAACATAAAATAGTGCAACAACAACAATAAAAGCAACTACATCAAAGAAAGCAACAACAATGATAAAGGCAACAACAACAAAGACAGCGACAAGAACAATAAAGGCGACAACATCAAAGACAGCGACAAGAACAATAAAGGCAATAACATAAAAGAAAGCAACAACAACAATAAAAGCACAACAACAATAATAATACCAATAGTAACAGCAGCAACAACAATAAAAGCAAAACAACAATAATAATGCAAACAGTACACGTAACAACAACAATAAAAGCAACAACGTCAAAGAAAGCAACAAAAACAATAAAGACAACAACATGAAAGAAAGAAAACAACAACGATAAAGGCAACAACATCAAAAAAGCAACAACAACAATAAAGGCAAAAACATCAAAGACAGCAACAACAACAACAATAAAGGCAACAACATCAAAGATATAAACAACAACATTAAAGGCAACAACATCAAAGAAAGCAAAAACAACAACAATAAAGGCAAGAACATCAAAGAAAGCAACAACAGCAATAAAAGCAACAACATCAAATAAAGCAACAACAACAATAAAGGCACAAACAACAATAGAAATGGCAATAGTAAAAGCAACAACAACAATAAAAACAACAACAATAATAATATAAACAGTAATAAAAGCAACAACAAGAATAAAAACAGCAACAAGAATAAAAACAGCAACAACAACAAAGAAAGCAATAACAACAATAAAAATAACAACAACAATAAAAGCAACAACAACAACAATAAAAACAACAACAATAAAAACAACAGTAATAACAGCAACAACATCAATAAAAGAAACAACAAGAATAAAACCAACAACAACAATAAAAACAACAATAATAAAGTAAAAACGGCAAAGAAAGTAACAACAATAACAAAAGAAATAACAACAATAAAAGCAACAACAACGATACAAGCAACAACGACAAAGACAGCTACAACAACAATAAAAGCAACAACAGAGAATTAAAAAAACAAGAATAAAAGCAACACCAACAACAAAAGCAACAACAAGAATAACTTTCCAGTATAAATGTTTGTAGTACATTAATGCATTAAAATATAATACTGACAATTCACAGATGTCCTCGATAGAGCAATGGCTGCTACGCCTGTCTGCTGACATTTTAACTATTGAACTTTCACATATATTTACAACTATAGAACTGTCACATAGATATACAACTATAGAACGTTCACATAGATATACAACTGTAGAACTACAACTGTAGAACGTTCACATAGATACACAATTATAGAACTTTCACATAGATATACAACTATAGAACTTTCACATAGATATACAACTATAGAACGTTCACATAGATACACAATTATAAAACATTCACATAAATTTATAACTATAGAACTTTCAGAAATAGACACAACTATAGTAATTTTACATAGATACACAACTAGAGAACTGTCTCACGGATTCACAACTAGAGAATTTTCACATAGAATTATAACTATAGAACTTTCACATAGATATACAACAAGGGAATTTTCATTTATGATACCGACGTTCCTCCACGTTCCATATTATCAAACTGTCTTGCATCGTCTCTCTTGGCCTATCCCTGCCTCTTTTTCCTTTAACATTCCCGTTGTCACGATGTTCTCCAGGTTTTCCCTTCTCGTGACATGCTCAAAGAATGTGGACTGACTTTTTTATGCCAATATCCAGTATCCAGTATCCAGTTGTGAATGCAGTCAATTAATCAGGTGTCGTCTCCAAAATAAAGTTTGGCTGCACTGGATCTCCAACACTCTCTGTCTCTCGCCTTGATTGTATATTCTGTGAGATTGATGTTCGTTCATCTCTTGATGTATCGTTGTCAACCTCTTGCTCATTTGCCTTCAACCTTAGTTTTTATAAGAGTGTTATGTCTTTTAACGGGGTCAAAATATTTCACTTGCCTCTTTACTTTTATTTCTTTCATCAATTCTCGTTTCATTCACAATTTATCTAGAACCTCTGTATTTGATTGTTTTTGTTTCCATAAATAGCGACATATTCTTCTGTATAACGACATCTCCAGAGCCTCTATTCGACTTTCTAATTGCTTGTTCACTGTCCAGGCTTCCGCACCATATAGCATTGTTAAATATGCATAACATTTGACAATTCTCATGTCTAATGCGTTGTTAATCTCTGTGGATATTAATATTGATTTTATGTTTTTGAAAACATGTTTAGCCATTTCTATTATCTTTTTTTATTTCTGTTTTCACGTCTGCCATCTTCCGTTATTAAATGTCCAATATAGGAGTAACTTGTTGCTTGTTCTAGTATCTCCCCGTTTACTGTGATTTTCACTGGTGGCCTCTCCTTTCCACTGCTAATGATCAGTTTTTTGTTTTTGTTTTTGTTTTTTTTTGTTTTTTTTAAGGGGGGGGGGGGGGGGGGGGGGGGTTTGGTAATAATACCCAAGCCAAATTCTACAATGTGGCCGATTACTTGTTCCACTAGTTTGTGTACCTTATGCTCGCTCTCTGCTAGTAACAGCAGCATACCTAAGGTTGTTTATGGTTCTTCCATAAAGTGGCTGGGGTTTCATAGCCAAATGGTTCATATGGTTCTTCCATAAAGTGGCTGGGAGTTCATAGCCAAAGCTAATGGTCGATGTTTGGGGTAGGAGAGCCTGGCATATGATACCACAACATTCAGCTTAAGAATGGAAGTGGAGGCAGTCACTGCGGCTCTCCGCTGGATGGAGAATACGACACACACACACACACACACACATCGTGATTGTAACTGACTCAGAAAGCATGCTGACGAGGGTGAGGACGGGCAGACTTCGTGCGGAGTGGCTTGCTTCGCTTCGGAGGTCACGGGTGACAAGCATGGCCTGGATCTTTTCTCCGAGGCATGCCGGTGTGCTGGGAAATGAACAGGTGGACAGATTGGCTGGCTCTGCAGAACTTGGTGGAGTATTGATACATGACAGGGCAGACGTGGTTGCGGCCTTGTTGGAGCACGTGCACACTTCGGAGGAGCAAATGGATTACCGTGGTCTGGCAAGAATGAGACAACGAGGAGTGACGAAGGGATCTGGCCGACGCTCAACGCTCAAAGGAAAGGCGAGACGGACTTATAATCAGATTGCTACTGGTACTATTAGTGTTGGAACTCTTCGCTGGCTGCTGAGGTTGGGGACGGAGCACTTATAGGAATGCTCCGAATGCTGTGATGTCGATTCCTAAATCAATCAATCATTCAATCAATCTTCCATTGATGTTAAGTGCAGGCAGTTCGACTTGTTTAAACATGCGTTCTGTGTATAAGTTTAACAGGCTTGGGGACAACACGAATCTCTGCCGTACTCCCCTTTTTATCTCTATGGGCGACGAATACTTATTTCCGGATCTAAATGTCGCCACTTGTTCCCAGTACAAGTTACTGATCAGTCAGACGTCCTTCCAGTCTACTCCTATATTTTGAAGGCATGTAATGCATCGTTCATGTTGTACTCTATCAAAAGCTTTCATGTAGTCTATAAAAACAAACATATATATATATTTTCCATCAACATCCTAAAACAGATTCTCTGGTGCCGCTGCTTTTGCGGAACTCATATTATTCTTCAGCTACTTCCTCGTCTATTTTATTTTTCTTGTATGACCTTGAGAAGTATCTTAGTTATATGACTCATTAAGCTGTTCTGTAATGCTCACAATCGACAGGTCTTGACTTCTTGAGCAGTGTGATGAAAATGGATGTTTTCGAATCCTTGCGGATGAACGCAGTATTTTATATTGTGATGTACCCAGTTAAACAAAAGTCCTTGTGTATCAAGCCTGTGTCCTTAGTACTCTTCTTTGTGGCAGTGAAACCTGGACAACTTACTCACACCAAGAGAAACATTTAAACAGATTTCATATGCGCTGTCTGCGAAGAATACTTGGTATTAAGTGGCAAGACAAAATCACAAATACTGAAGTATTAGAAAGATCAGGTTGTGTGACGGTGTGTTCCATGCTCAGTCTTCGTAGACTTAGATGGATAGGACACGTTAGGAGGATGGATGATGGTAGAATACCAGACATCATTTTTGGTGAATTACAGACGGGTAGGAGATCTCACGGTCGGCCTCTACTATGATATAAAAATGTGTGTACGCGGGAAATGATTGATAAAGGCATTGATAATGCACATTGGGAGCAAGTCGCAGCTGAACGTGTTGCGTGGAGGGCAACGGAGGAATTGATTGCAGATAAGTCACACATCGAGCGTGCGAGACGCAAGATGGTGCATGATGGTGGAAATGACCATATGTTCACATGCATCTACTGTGGACGACTTTTACAGCGCGAATTGACCTTATCAGTCACATTTTCGCTACCGCCATGTGTTGTAATTATTATGCCTTTTTTAAACACAATGTAACAATCTATCGTCTGTCAAGGCGGCAAGGTGCCAATGATGTACCCAGTATTATACTGTGAGTTAACTGCTTTCAAAATATCTTCATTGCTCTTTTTATTGTTTCATCTTCTCATCATTCTTCTATAAAACCACATCTCCGCTGCTTCCACATATTTCCTCATTTGTCTCTAATTGTCCATGATTCGCATGAATACATCAGGAGTGGCTCAATATAGCTTTTAAGAATATGCAACAATGCAGATCTCATCAATGTACATTAATCAAAAATTGAAACCCGTTCATGGGAATAATTGGATGATTTCTACATTGAAGAAGGCATTAACATTTCCGCAAATCAGAAAAATCTTAGAAATAGCGACCGTATCACTCAGTCATGATGTCACTTGCAATGAGACAAAGAGTTGAAGTTCTACATTGCACCTGTACTTTTGTATGGATGTGAAACATGGACAATGCCTTTATTATTCTTGGTCCACAGGGTGTGGACTGCGCCTGGCCCTGCAGTCAGCGGGGTTAGGATCGGCTAGCATCTCCCAGGAGGGGTGAAAAGTGAAAATTAGTAGCCTGCCGATGATCCGCAGATTACACAAGTCAACCCACCTCGACATGATGTAGACCGGGAAACCATGACCGCGAGGTCATGGGCTAACTATACTATGGCTCGCCATGGGGGGGGGGGGGAGGCGGACTCCCTATGGTCAGATTTTTGTCTTACACCTGAGAATGGCCTAGCAAGCCGATAGAGGATCTTCACACTGCTCATAGAAAAAGCAAACTAATGAGCAGACAAGCTAAACATATCTAATGGTAGTGGACATGTGGTTTCTGCGGAAAATGCAAAGAATACCATGGACAGACAGAAAAACCAATGAGCAAGCACTACAAGAAACAGACGACAACCGTAAACTGATTAGATAAATTAAACGTAGACAGTTGATTTTTTTTTTTTTTTTTTAACGTTATGAGAAGAAATAAACTAGAGAACTTGGTGACAACTATCAAGATTGTGGGGAAATGAATAAGGGGGAGACAGAGAAGTAAATATCTGGATGGCTTGGCCACGTGGCATGGTCGAGACAAGAACACAGCTGATCTACGACTCTGGTGATCGTGTGAAGTAGCTAAACATGACCGTCCACGCTTATCAGCATGACACATACTGATGGTTTCAACATATTAGAAGGCAATAACATCTCCACAAATCAATCCGCGTTTCTTCACAAATAGCGATCGTATCACTCAGTTGTATATCCCGTTAATCAAATAGTCCAGCCTGGAATAATGCCGCTTCTTATAGCCATCGTAAAGTCTCAAACTCAGGACTCCCACGACGACTAGAGCGCAGACACAGCCGACAGCCAGGGCGGAGATCAACAATCCGGTGGCGGCCTCCGAGGGTTGGTAATTGACGTCTGCACGCGTCTCCGTGTCGTGGGCATCCTGGGGTAGGCCGTTGACAGATGGGAGTATATTAGGTGTCATTGTGGCTGATTGTCCGGGTAGCCGAGATGCCTGCGTGTACACTGGCCAATCTGGAGAGGTAGGAGAAGTGCATTACTCTCACGTTATAGATAAGTAAAGAGTTGGGTGTAGCGTTTATGTGATGCAAAAATCGTATTTTATATCTGCATATAGTATTTATGGCGCCGACGTATGTGGTTAAAGAGAAGTAGACGGTTGGGTGTAGCGTGATGCAAATTATATATACATATATATATATATATATATATATATATATATATATATATATATATATATATGTGTGTGTGTGTGTGTGTGTCATGCCGGTCATATTTCGCCATCTCACCAGAGTTGTGGATCAGCTCCGTGTTTCTATCTCGGCCATGCCACGTGGCCAAGCCATCCAGGTATTTACTTCTCGAACTTCATCTTGTTCTCTTCTCTTCGATCTTGCCAGTCGTCACCAAGTTCTCCAATTAATTTCTTCTCATAACATGCCCATAAAATGTTGAATGTCTACGTCTAATGTCTCTAATCAGTTTACGATCTTCATTTGTTTCTTGAAGAACTTTTTCAATGGCTTTTCTGTCTGTCCATGGTATTCTTTGCATTATCCTCAGGAACCATATTTCCACGGCCATCAGCTGTTTTTCATCGTGTCTGCTCATTATCCACGGTTCACGTCGATACAAAAGTACAGGTTCTATATAGAACTTCAACTATCTTTTTCTCGTTTCAGTTGATAGCTTTTCATTGGTCAGTATGTTTTTCATCTTGAAAAAGGCTACTTTCGCAATGACAATTCTTGTTTTAATCTCTTCAAGGCAACTCCCATCAGATGTTATGACTGTTCCGAGATAACTGTACTGATTCACTTGTTCAAGAATATCCATGTTCTTGTTTATTACATTGTGGTATTTCCTTCTTCCCAGTGACGACCATAATATGTGTCTGCTTACAATTCAATTCTAACCCTAGTTGTTCACTGTGTGTAACAACCGCATCTACTAAATGTTGCAGGTCCTGTTCATTGTCTGCAATCAAGACTGTATCATCTGCATATCTAATTTTATTGATGTATCGTCCCCCAATGTTGATTCCTTCAATATCTTCTATATTTCTGAAAATATTTTCACTGTACAGAGAAATAAAAGATCTGGTGACACAGAAATGTCATCCTATGCAAGATGTTAAGAATTATTAGCCAGCTTAAATAATAAATGGGTAATCTTAAGTAATCTTAATGTTTTGAATGCGAATATGACATAAAAATGACATATCAACAACATAATAATAGAGACGGCCAATATAGTATTTATACCACCGGCGTATGTGTACAATGTACACACGTATGTGCGTTTATATGCTACACAATCTTATATCATATTATATACAGTTACGGTAGTATTTATACCGCTGACATTTGTGATTATATATTGATAAAGGTTTGGATATAGCGTATATGTGATACAAAATATTATATTATAAATACTGTGAAACCTCGATTTTCGTTACCTTCGGTTTTCGTCGATTTCGATTTTCGTCGATTTTGTCTGCGAAAAATGTGTCTCTGTTTTAGTCAGTTGCCTCAGATTTTGTCGGCTTGCCCACAGGACCATGCCATAATTTTGCGAAAACAAAGGGACCCACGCGTTATTCTGCTCAGTTTGGCGTTGTTTCTCATTGTGTGAGCATGAAATGCTAATAGGTTATCCTTTTCCTGTTAGCTCCATCATGGGATCAAATAAAGTTTCAAATGTCAGCAGCCCTTCGAAGAAGAAGGTAATGAAAACGATCGAGTTGAATAAGGAAATCATTGAAAAATGCGAGAGCGGCATTAAGATTGCTGAAATCGGCCACATGTATGGGAAGTCGCCATCCACGATAAGTTCCATTTTGGCGAAAAAAGAAGCAATAAAGGAGGCTTATATAGCAAAAGGCGTGAATGTGCTAATGAAACAGAAATTGCAGACAAATGAAGATGTCAAACAGTTATTATTAATTTGCTTAAATCAAAAACAGCGATTCTGTTTCAGAGGCAATCGAATGTGAAAAGACCAGACTGTTGTATGCCGACCTCATTAAGAAAATTCCTGGGGCGAGTGATAGTGTATTTAATGATTTAAAAGCCAGCAGAGGATGGTTTGAAAAATTCAAGAGGCGCTATGTGGTTGGAGATAAGTAAATAGTTGGATATAGCGTATATGTGATACAAAATCTTATATTATATATACTAAATTATTCATACCGCCGACTGTTTGGTTATAGAGATTAAAATGGTTGGATGAAGCGTATATGTGATAGAAAATCTTATATCATACAGGGTGTTGTAAAGTGTCACTACACTTTGTATGTAGAACAACTTTTAAAAATTGATGTACATGACGTCATTAAAAACATGGGCTTCACAGTCCATTGTAAAGCAATATTCAGCGAATGGCTGTCGTCTGCTGGAGTAATTCTTTGCACTCCAACCAGAATGGTGTTATCAACGGAAGAACGGTTTTGTTTTGTTTTTTTGGTTGAAAAAGTGTTTTGAAATGGCAGTCGATACAATCGGATGGTTGTTCAAAGATGTATAGCAAGATTTCCTGATAAATAATCCCCTTATCGCATTACGATTAGAAATTTATTGAATAAGTTTCTTGCTACGGGAAATATGAAAGATGCTCCACGATCTGGCAGGTCTGCTGAGTCTGAAGAACAATGTCTAGATATCCAGGACAGAATCCTGAGAAGTCCAAGCAAGTCCTTACGGAAAACGTCGCAACAAGTGAGTGTATCAGTCAGCACAGCACGCAATTTTTAAACAGTGAGCTACTGAACTACCGTTTGACAGTTAGTCAGGTATAGTCACATATAGACAAGGCATCGGTTGTGTGGTACTCCCTGGATAACTGGATCGTCAAGGCAGACATCCCAGGTATTATGTTGAATGGATGTCCTCTTAGTCGAGAGAGTAAATTGAAGTATTTGGATATCACCTTTGACAGGTGTTTGTCTTTTAAGGATCATGTGGAGGATTTGGTAGGGGACTTAATGCATTGAGGGCTATGGCAGCAACAGGGGTAGATCAGAGGATGCTGCACAGGCTCTTTCAGCAGTTAATAATTTCTGTCATTGAGTATGGTTTGGGGCTGCTGACAGTATCAAAAAGCCAGCTTGAAAGGTTGGAGCGCATACAGAATGCTGCCATGCAGTTACTACTGGGGTGTACAAAGGACACACCAATTATCTGCATGAGGCATATCCTGCGCTACCTACAATGACGGATAGGCATAGAGTCCTTCAGGCCAAATGGTACCTGAGAGTTGCCGCAGACAGGGATCACCCGCTGCATGCAGCAATGGACATGGAAAAGGGTCATAGACTAAGACGAGGCAGGTCCTGGATGGCACAAGCAGAACTTTCTATAAGATCTAGAGACCATCAATCGTGAAAGAGAGTGGGTTGAAGTTCCGGATGACATGACAGACTGGCACAATGTAATAATAACACTGGGTCGTGAGTGCAGAGAATGGGCAGCGGGCCGCACTGAGTTTGAAGTGCAACAGCTGATCCAGAGCAACACACATCAAGGTGACATAGTCATCTACACCGATGGGTCAGTGGTGAGAAAAAGACGTAGTTGCTGGGGCTTTATTGCAAAGGCTAATGGGCGAGTCTTGAAAAAGGAGAGCCTGGCATATGAGACTACGACCTCCAGCATGAGAATGGAGGTCGAGACAGTAACAGCGGCATTCCGGTGGCTAGAGAAGACTACTGCAACACACGTTGTGTTCATTACGGATTCAAAGAATATGCTTAGCAAGGTGGAGAAAGGAATGTTTCGTGTGGAATGGCTCTTGTCGCTTCAGAGGTCACAGATTGTGAGAATTGTATGGATGTTTTGCCCTGGCCATGTGGGT
This sequence comes from Cepaea hortensis, assembly GCA_963921405.1. Taxonomy (NCBI): domain Eukaryota; kingdom Metazoa; phylum Mollusca; class Gastropoda; order Stylommatophora; family Helicidae; genus Cepaea; species Cepaea hortensis. The sequence continues at coordinate 331,962,203 of OY992876.1, read as the reverse complement.
GTACGGGGGAATGAAGAGGCTGATAGGCTAGCATGGAACGCACCTCTTGATGGTATCTTGCCTATGGACAAGGTGGAGGTGGTCGTGCGCTTGAGAGACCAGGTGGAGAAGGCGCAGGAACAGATTGAGAACCCATATGTGGAAAGAAGGAGATTGCGCGGGGTCGGCAGGGGTTATGGAAGAATCTCAAAACTGAGAGGGAAGACCAGGCGAACATTTAATCAGAAAGCGGTGGGAACGATTAGTAGTATGACTCTTCGGTGGCTGTTGAACGAGGGGACTGAGCACGTATGGGAATGTCCTGAGTGCAGTGATGTCCGGTCTTGACTCAACTCAACTCAACTCAACAGTCAGATATGACTGAGATACCGTATGACAGCTAGTCAGGTCTTAGATACGACTGAGCTACCGTATGACATTTAGTCAGTCTTAGTCACAAATGACTGAGCTACCGTATGACATTTAGTCAGTCTTAGTCACAAATGACTGAGCTACCGTATGACATTTAGTCAGTCTTAGTCACAAATGACTGAGCTACCGTATGACATTTAGTCAGTCTTAGTCAGATATAACTGAGTTACCGTATGTCAGTAGACGGTACTATCTGCTTTCTGTTTGCGCCGAATGTTTGGCGGCGTTCACCACACCCGATATCCCACACTGCGCCGACAGCTTCGGCGGAGGAGCGCAATTGGATAGTAGGGTTATTCACTTACACTAGCAACTTAACATTTTCGTTAAGACTGGGGACGTAGTCTAATATCATGTGAATGTGGACAGCAAGGAGAAACTACCACAATATCTTTCCTAAGAACACATAATGAGGCAAGAGAACAGACGATGGATTGAGAGGATTTCCCGTTGGTTATTGTGACATAACGTCTCCAGTCAGCCACATCCCCAGAACACAACACACTTCTCAATACTTTTAATCGTGAACGGAATCCATCCTGATAATATATCTATTATTAGCATGGAAGCTTCTAGAAGCAAGAAGGGGGTCAAAAAGGTGGATGCCGTCATTTGATTGGCTAACACTTGGGCGAGAAACGCTTTCTTTTAGGCCAAATCTGAGATTTGAAGCTTGGATTCCATCAGGAGTAGTCACTATCTGTGATGTGGTGCGCCCTAATAATTCTATATGATGTAATTCTCTAAAGACTCAGGGAACAGGATGATGGAGAGGCCTCTTTTATAGGGACAGACAAATGGGAGTCCCTACTTCAGGATTGTTACTCCTTTGTTAAATGTGGAAACTCTAATATAACAGTAATCACAATGTCTTCAGGGAAATACCAGCCTAAATCCAAATCATTTGTCCAAGCTGATGGCACTGAAAGGGTCTCAATTTAAACCCAAACACAGGATGGACTCCTCTATTATCAATATTGCAGGATTGCCTTCAAAACTAGAAGTGGATATCCTTATTCATATGGAGTAACCTCCTGGACTCAGTTGTCTCAGATAGGCCTCGTGAATAGATATTTTCCTTAAGTCTGGATTATCGGTACTGACTGGGAAATATTTACCCCAGCTCAATAGCTGTGGTATATCAAGGAGAAAGTGATTCTAGTTTTGACTGGATATTCTCTGAAAAAGTGGGGAACTGGTGTCTTAACCTTTGGTCCCACTTTGAAACTTGGGTGAATTCAGACCTGCAAGGTGAGATGCTGCAATATGTTAGATTATGTACCTAACCACTGGGTGGACCTCAGAACGTCATGGTCAACATGTACCGAGAATGTACCTTCTATTATCAGGATGATTATATCCTCAACTTATTTGAGTACCCCAGTCGTCAGCTTCATGGGCAGTCTGCTCATCATTGGGATTCATCACAAATTTATCTCTTCAGATTATGTTCACAAGAGGGAGTGAATTGCATGGGATGTATATTCAGAAACTTGCTACCTGGGACTTTCCCAACACCGCTTACTGGTGATAACAGGATGATAACAGGCCAGAACAGCAGTGTTCACTTGATGTTGCTCATGGCAAGAGATTCAATAATTTTCCCTCAGGGACAAATGGAGTGATATTAATTGACTAGATGATTCGGTTGTGCAGGAGTATAGAGTTTAGTGATGTGTAGGATGGAGGAGAGTTAATTTGTTTTAGATTGGTGATCTGTTGGTGGATTTTTGAGGTGTTGAACTTTGTGGTTTTTCATTATTTGATTTACATTGCATGATACTTTGTATTCGAAGTGCGAATGTTATCAATATGGAACCTGGGTCCTCGCTCGACCCCTACAGTTCATTAATAAAACCATGGTAGTGTTGAAAACAGTGTTGTGGTACATGTCCCTGCAAAGGTCTTGGTCAGTTGTTGTGAAGTACATTACTTTGTGAATGTCCTGTCCAGCTGTTGTCAAGAGTCTTTATGGTGACTGTCCTATTCAACTGTTGTTGGCTTAGTAAATTGTGAAGGTCATGTATAGATGTCAAGTATCATTCATGGTACATGTCTTGTTCAACTGTTGATGTAACCATTTCCTTGAAAAGGTGTTGTCCAGTTGTTGTCAAGAACATGTCACTATGGATGTCTTGTTCAACTGGTGTTAAGTAAAATCATTGTTCATGTTGTAATTAACTATAATTGAGTCCTAAATGTCTAATGGTCCAATTGTCATGTGTCACATGTGATACCTTTAAATAGAGAGCTATGTGAGATGGCGACCAGAACACATTTAACATTATTTGTGAGGGTACAAGAGCCTCGGTTACTGTGGCTAATTGCCATGATCTCTATAGCCTGAAAGAGGAATCATCTTTCTTAAACATTCTGTGTCGAAACTTAAACTTAGCTCTAATTTTCTCACAGTGGGGGTATTCGAGAGCCAATCTTAAATGGTTCCTCAAAAGGGCTTTGCAAAAATGATTTTCAATCTCATTTGAGATGCCTCTAGACAACTTGCTATTTCAAACCCGTATCTATCATATGGTGATCGAGTGAAATGGCGAATCATGACCGCCCACGCTTTCCGGAATGGCACATGATTGATTGATTGATTGATCTATCATATATAGATATATTTATGGAACCTCACCCATTTGAGCTTCTTTATATTCTATCTCACCTATTATTATCTCACAGTTATGATGATGATCATGATGACGATGATCATGAAGATACTATCAAAGCGTCAGTTATTATACAGGGTGTTCGTAAAATCTCACTACACTTTGAATGTAAAACAATTTTTTATGAAGTAATGACGTCATCAACAAATGTGCTCCACAGTCCATCGTGAAACAATGTGCAGCGAATGGATGTCGTCTGCTGGAGTAATTCTTTGCACTGCAAACAGACTGGTGTTATCAAAGGAAGTTTGTTTTTTTTTTATTTTTTTTTTTTTTGGGGGGGGGGGGGGGGGGTTGAACAAGTGTTTCGAAATGGCGGTCGATACACACGGAAATAACAACAGACATGTTACAGAAGATATATGGCAATATGGAGAGACGTTTACAGTCATGCTTTGAAGCTCGTGGTGGACATTTCCAACACCTGTTATAATGAATACTTCATTGGTACTTTCCAGCTTCCCCAAAACAGCATTAGACTATAGCAGTGACTATTGTAACTAATTTAATGAATTATTTAGCACATTTTGTATGACATCATGTACTTAATTTTTGGCTACGCACAAAGTGCATGAGACTTTACAAACACCCTGTATAAACAGATAAATAACTGCCAACGGAAGACGATAAGCAAGGAAGGCGAGAAGACACTAGAGCAGTGGTTCTCACCCTTTTTGGCCCGTGCTCCCCCCCCCCCCCACCTTTCACCATATTTTCAGAACGTCATTTCCCCTCTTTCATACTTCCTACCTAAAAATTTGGCCCGCGCCCCCATTCGCCATATTTTCAGAACGTCACCCCCCCCCCTTTTCGTATTTCCTACCTAAAAATCCTCCTTCCCCCCCCCCTACACACAGTATACGTAATAATGGAAGCAAATTTAATAGCACATACTAAAAATAAGTTTAGACGTCCACATAAAACGTGATTTGTGGGTCTACTTACTTTATAAAATGAATTTTAGAAGGGTGAGACGTACAGCACCGTAAAGTATGAAGGGACAAACAATATCAAGTAATCGGTTCTTGTATTAACGCGATCTTGAAATAATCTTAATTCCCCCGCCCTCCTCTTGGAAACCCTAAAATTCCCCCCTAGGGGGAAATTCCCCACCGGTTGACAACCACTGCACTAGAGGGTCTTACGATTATACATCTTACCTGTTCCTCCGTCTTCGGTCATCCCCAGGGACGAGCTGACATCAACGCCTGCACCCAATGTCATCACGGACCCCGGGACGTCAGGACTGACCAAATCTTCCAATGCTGGAAGATGTGTGGTAGACGCCACGTCCATGGAAATGCTGGTCACCAACGCTGACCATTCGCTGCTGGACAATATTGATGCCTCCGTGCTTAAGCTACTGTAGGAGGCTGTGTTTGCAGGACGTATGACTGCGGAGTCCTCGCTCAGCAAAGTTGGCGGAATGCTATAGTATGCTTGATCTAAGGTCCCTAGTGTTTGTGATAACTCAGTTTCTGATGGAGATAAACTTAAAGAAATTTCATTACCGGCCTTTTGGTCTGCTAGCCAAGCCGTGTCATTTTTAACATTATATTTATTTTCAGCTGAGACAGAAGGATTCTCATTTTCATTAGCGGTGTCGTTTTCTTTTGTAAACAAAGACGCTAAAGTGTTATTTTCTTTAATTTTGTCTCTAACATTTGCTGCGTTTGTGTTATTTTCCCAACTAGTCTGGTTAAATGATGTTGGAACGGTGTCATTTTTTAAAATATCTTCGTTGCTAGGTGTCGTGAGGGTGTCATTCTTTATAGCACTTTTATTATCTAGCGACACAAAAGTGTTATTTTCGCTGACTAACCAAACAGGTGTTTCTTCAGGCACTAATTCAAGGGCTGTCACTGTTGACAAAACAAGGTCCGCTACTCTGGACGTTTCAGAAGCTGCTACTCTCGACAAATCAGATGTAGATGGGGGTGAAGAAATTATGGCGGATTCTGGTGTAGATGGTCGTGTAGAATTGCTGGTGGATTCTGGTGTAGATGGCGTTGTAGAATCTCCGGTGGATTCTGATGTAGACGATAATGTAGAATTTCCGGTTGATTCTGATGTAGATGGCGGTGTAGAATTTCCGGTGGATTCTGATGTAGATGTCGTTGTAGAATTTCCGGTGGATTCTGATGTAGACGATAATGTAGAATTTCTGGTGGATTCTGATGTAGATGGCGGTGTGGGATTTCCGGTGGATTCTGATGTAGTTCGGGGTGAAGAAATTATGGTGGATTCTGGTGTAGAAAGTGTATCGCTAGTTCCCTGATCTGTGTAGTATGTTTCATTATCATCCTGTTGCGTGGTATAATCAGTGTTATCGTCGTTGTTACCATAATCTACGTTATTATCTTCGTAAGCCGGAGTAGAATGTTCGGTGTTGGCTGAAGCGTATATGCCTTCCTCGTCCGCAGAGTGTGGATCCACGAACGTCTGGGCTCTCTTCCTGGTCTTGATACTACAAGAGTCCAGGGGTTGACAGGTGTAGAGCCAACAGTTGGTGTGGCTTGACGATGAATTGGTGAAAACTCCAACGTTGCAGGATAATTCTGGTAAAACACAATTGTATTAACAGCTTTATCAAGGGTGCGTTAGTGCAGTCAGTAGATATATTTGCCGTGAACTTGTAATGTTCATTGGTTTTTTGTCTATGTGAATGTAACATACACAATAGACAATAGATGCATGCAAGATGGGTGTTTGGAAGGGCCGAATGTAAGACAGACCAGCGTGCCCAAATTGTGACCCCTTGAACATTAAATTTGTTCGTTCGTTCGTTCGAACCAGTTTTAACATAGGGCTGCGAACTCTGAACAATTAGTAACCAAGCAAAAACAAAAAAACAATAAACTCATAGAAGCCTTGGAGATGTGGTTTTATAGAAGAATGATGAGTGTCAGGGACCAAGAGTGTGGCTACTGCTGGCATTCTTTTCACGGTTGAATGTGCGGATCGCCTTGTGCGAGAAGCTCGCTTTCGACCGCGTCCAGGAGAGAAAGGTCACTCCTGGATAGAGATACTCGGAGAAGACAATAACTGGAACATGTCCTGACAACCGGAAAGATTTGCAGGAAGAGAGATAGAGGAAGACAGCGTTAGAAGATCCTTGACAGTCTTTTGACGTGGCATAGAAGGCAGTCAACACATGAACTGGTTCATGTCGTCGGAGATCGCAACTTATGGAGATGCATGATCGCCCACGCCAGGCGACAGGGCAACTGATGATGATGATGATGTTGATGATGATGATGATAATGATAATGATGATGATGATGATGATGATGATGATGATGATGATGATGATGATGATGATGATGATGATTACACAGCTACAATTGAAAATAAAAGAAAACGGGCTAGAGGATCGACTTCATTCCTTCTGTTTTATTCCAGGAAGTTCGGTATCTCTCCGCCAAGTAGCTTCGGGCTAGCCAAAACCGTCGCACGCAGCAGAAACACCGCAGCCCCGGCGACGATCCCCAGGAATCTCCGAAGAAAATAATGCACTCAAGAACTGAATGACGGAGTCCTAAAACATACGAAACCACCTTCCGGGCGCGAGGCAGACGAGTTTCCGGAGACCCCCAATAATGAGAATAAATTAAGCCACTGAAAACCCGAGCTCCCTACATTAACTGATGCAATGCCCGAATGACATTATATCGCTGAAGATGAACTCCCATCTGGACAGAAGGACCATATATCACCACACTAGGGTTATTGTGTTGTTTGTTTCATTACATATTAACATCATCATGGTCCGTGCTGATAAGCATGGGCGGTCATGTTTCGCCATCTCACACGATCACCAGAGTTGTTCTATTCTCGACCATGACACATGGCCAAGAAATACAGATATTTTCTTCTCTGCCTTTCCCTTGTTCTTTTCCACCAAATCTTACCAGTTGGCACAAAGTTCTCTAGTTTATTGCTTCTGATAACGTATCCCAAAAAAACATCGTTTCGTGCATCTTCCGCAATTTCAATGCGCAGTGAACGGAAATTTCCATTATAGGAGGGCTATTCCAAAATTAACCACCGATTGGCTGGTAAAAAATAAACCGGTTGCCATAGCTATACTGTTCATTGCCTGCATCATTCTTTTAGTTCACTACATATCAACCTGCAGTCGCATTTTTTCAGTGGTTCAATAATCACCTACGAATAAACATGGACACTGTTATTGCCTTTCCAGCCAGCTCTGAAATTCGTGGTGTGATTCGTTTTCTTCAAGCAGAAGGTCAAAACGGTCCTAGATTCATCGTCGATTGTGTCGTGTGTACGGTGATAACTTTATGATTGACAGTTCTATGAGGGATTGGTGCAGGAAATTCAGAGATGAGTGAAAAGATGTGCATGCTGATGGTGGACAAGGATGATATTCAAGTGTGACAGATGAGCTCATTCAAAAAGTCGACTAAGTCGTAGTGGAAAAGCGCCGTTTCACAATTTCAGATCTTTCTACAGAATTTCCAAAATTGTCTGGGACTAGTCTGTTTCAAATTGTCACAGAGAGGTTGTGCTACCACAAATTGTGTTCGTAATGCTTATTCGTTTGATTGTGTGTCATGTTTGGTACAATCCTACTTGTTGTTCGGCACTGAATCAGTTAACTTTATTTCAAGAGGTGCCATCAAATACAGGTACCAAGGTAGACAAAGACAGGGCAACAGACAGAGATGTTACAACAAGACTATAACAGGCAAACGGAGCTGTCTTAGCACTAGAAAATGTGTGGGAGTCAAAGAAATTATCTAGTGACATACTTGTAGTATCTAACTCTGACATCAAATCAGTACTGATGTGGCGATCGGGAACATGGGGGACAGATTAACACAGTTACTAATAAACTACAAATATTCATTACCTGGTGCTTCAGAAGAATTTTCTTTTACTTATTGGCATCTTGCAGTCTTGGCAAACGATAGAGTGTTACATTTCGCTTCAAAACAGGGATAATAACAGCAACCCATGGCGAGGACCAGGAATGGAGTTATATCTCTCCATAGCAAACAGCCTGGACTGGATTGTAGAGACCACGTGTGGCCCATGCAGCATGATCCCTCTCTCGACCTGTCTAGTTTACTCCAGAGGAAAGGTAACACGAGTACTTCTGGAACAAGACAAGCTGCAGAAGCGGATGGATCAGCAAAGTAATGTTCAAACTATCCGCCTGTCAGAGCTTCGATCCTAGACCAGCTGCCGACCCAGTCTTATGGCCTGGTCTGCCCTATCATGACATTTAGTCTTCAAGCTGCATTTCCTCGTACCAGGATAAGGCTTGTGTCCTCTCAATTGTGCTTCTCATCCCGAGGCCGTTGGTACAATGTTGGGATGTCGGGTTTGGTGAGAGGCTCCCAACATTCGGTAGTAACACAAAGCAGGTAGTAACGTCTACTGTTATACAGCAGCTCAGTCATATCTGACTAAGACCTGACTACAATCGGATGAAAAACAAGTTACTAGTATACATAGAAATGAAATGTTCTGGAACTGAGAGGGCAAAGGGAATAGAGGGTTGCATAAAACAACGGTAGATTAGACAGCGATTGATCAAATGGGAAGAACTTAGAAGGAGCGGCAGGAGAAGACAGAAGATGAGACTGGAGGGTGAGTCGGATGAGTGGATTCCATTGGAGACATAACAGAAAGAAGAAAAAGGCCGACAGAACGACCGATCGACAGACAGACAGACAGACAGACAGACAGACAGACAGACAGACAGACAGACAGACAGACAGACAGTTAAATATGTAGAATGACGGGCGAGTGGGTAGGTAGAGAAGAAAGCAGACAGGCAGACATACACACAGAAAGACACCCGCAAATTCAATTCAATTGAATTCAATTCAATTCAATTCAATTTATTTTCACAGGGTTACAAACTGGGCACACAGGCCCGTCTTACATTCGGCCCTTTCAATCACTCATCTTTCATTCATCAATAGTGCATGATACATTCACATAGGAAAAAACATTGTCAAATGAAAGTTGTAAACATAAACTATGCATATTACCATGTTATGGGACACATCCCCCACCCACACACACACACACACCCGACCCACAAACACA
>OY992876.1:331282366-331350336 GCA_963921405.1 Cepaea hortensis | reverse complement strand
TCAATATCATGTCCAACACAGAGCGACACTTACGATCAAGCTGTCCCACAAACATTATAATAAAGAACAAATGTATCATTTGTCCATGCAGTCACTACTGCGTTCAATGAAGTCCTCCAGCGCTGATAACGTGCTTGGATTCCTGTAGAAAAAAATTCTCTTGGTCGCTTGTTGTAACTACTCTGACAGAAGTCACACCGGTTTGAAACTTCCTTCTTCACTCTAACCTTTCTGGAATAACAGGCATGCATTAGCATACTGGACCTTCATTAGTCGATGAATTTATATAGGTTTTACCCCTACACCGGTCAAAAATCGGATGACAGAATGATTCTCCTGTTGGTGCAGCCATCTGTAAAGTGTAATTATGACATCAACATGTTCGTCTGCACCGTGATGTAACGTGCACAACGCTCTTGAATTCTTATTAACAATATTGACAGGTTACAAGCCAATGGCATGGTTATTGTAGGTTCTATCACATTCTAAAAGTTTTTAATTTGGAGCCCCTCATAGAAACAGAAATGGAAAATATGGGAGAACATCGATAGAGCTGCATGGAATAGGTAAGGACAGGAGTCACTCCGTTCAGGGGTTATATCCAGTGGGGGATACAGGGCAACAGAGGGCGAACAAGTATGGAACGGGGTAATAAAAATGGTACCAGGCAATGTTAAATATTTTCTAGGAATTGTTTTGGAAAGAAATGGTGACCCTAATCATACAAGTTATAAATATTCTTCGTGGGAAGATTTCTCTTCTTCTTTCGTTTGCTTGAAATTTGTCTATGACTGCAATGTTGTCTTTCGTATTTCTTCTTCTTCTTCTTCTTCTTCTTCTTCTTCTTCTTCTTCTTCTTCTTCTTCTTCTTCTTTCTCTTCTTCTTCTTCTTCTTCTTCTTCTTCTTCTTCTTCTACTTCTTCTTTCTTCTTCTTCTTCTCTTCTTCTTCTTCTTCTTCTTCTTCTTCTTCTTCTTCTTCTTCTTCTTCTTCTTCTTCTTCTCTTCTTCTTCTTCTTCTCTCCTTCTTCTTCTTCTTCTTCTTCTTCTTCTTCTTCTTCTTCTTCTTCTTCTTCTTCTTCTTCTTCTTCTTCTTCTTCTTTTTCTTCTTCTTCTTCTTCTTCTTCTTCTTCTTCTTCTTCTTCTTCTTCTTCTTCTTCTTCTTCTTCTTCTTCTTCTTCTTCTTCTTCTTCTTCTTCTTCTTCTTCTTCTTCTTTCTTCTTCTTCTTCTTCTTCTTCTTCTTCTTCTTCTTCTTCTTCTTCTTCTTTCGTTCGTTTGAAATTTGTCTGTGACTGTAATGTTGTCTCTTATATTTCATCTTCTTCTTCTTTCGTTCGCTTGAAACGTATCTATGATAGCAATGTTGTCTCTTGTATTTCTTCCTCTTCTTCTTTCGTTCACGTGAAATGTTTCTATGACTGCAATGTTATCTGTTGTATTTCTTCTTCTTCTCTTCGTTCACTTGAAATGTTTCTATGACTGCAATGTTATCTCTTGTATTTCTTCTTCTTCTTTCATTCGCTTGAAATGTGTCTATGGCTGTAATGTCGTCTCTTGTATTTCTTCTTTTTCTTCTCTCGTTCACTTGAAATTCGTTTACGACTGCACTGGTGTCTCTTATATACTTCTTCATCTTCTTCTTTCGTTCGCTTGAAATTCATCTGTAACTGCAATTTTGTTTCTTGTGTGAATTTAACTGTCTTTTCTGGAAGATTGTTTAATTTGAATTTTTTACTTTACGGCCTGCTGTTTTCCGTCTCTGTCTGCCTAGGAATTTTAAACATGCAACAACGTACGTACAGATCCTCAGATTTTTCGCCGTTGTCCGGAAAGCTAGACTTCCGATTCTAGGAAACTCCAGGATCAGAGCCGAACGCACCACTCTCTTCTTTTTATAAACACGCAAGCAGTCCATATAATTAATTAAGCACGAATCAGAGGTGGACATATTAATCTGTGAGCCATTCTCCCCTTTACCACAAAGAATAGAACACTAATGACACAAGTCAATGTATGTAAGTATTTAGGCATAGTTTTATAGAACACTATGACACAAGCCAATGTATGTAAGTATTTAGGCATAGTTTTATAGAACACTATGACACAAGCCAATGTATGTAAGTATTTAGGCATAGTTTTATAGAACACTATGACACAAGTCAATGTATGTAAGTATTTAGGCATAGTTTTATAGAACACTATTGACACAAGCCAATGTATGTAAGTATTTAGGCATAGTTTTATAGAACACTATGACACAAGCCAATGTATGTAAGTATTTAGGCATAGTTTTATAGAACACTATAACACAAGCCAATGTATGTAAGTATTTAGGCATAGTTTTATAGAACACTATGACACAAGTCAATGTATGTAAGTATTTAGGCATAGTTTTATAGAACACTATTGACACAAGCCAATGTATGTAAGTATTTAGGCATAGTTTTATAGAACACTATGACACAAGCCAATGTATGTAAGTATTTAGGCATAGTTTTATAGAACACTATTGACACAAGCCAATGTATGTAAGTATTTAGGCATAGTTTTATAGAACACTATTGACACAAGCCAATGTATGTAAGTATTTAGGCATAGTTTTATAGAACACTATTGACACAAGTCAATGTATGTAAGTATTTAGGCATAGTTTTATAGAACACTATTGACACAAGCCAATGTATGTAAGTATTTAGGCAGAGTTTTATAGAACACTATTGACACAAGCCAATGTATGTAAGTATTTAGGCATAGTTTTATAGAACACTATTGACACAAGCCAATGTATGTAAGTATTTAGGCATAGTTTTATAGAACACTATTGACACAAGTCAATGTATGTAAGTATTTAGGCATAGTTTTATAGAACACTATTGACACAAGCCAATGTATGTAAGTATTTAGGTATAGTTTTATAGAACACTATTGACACAAGTCAATGTATGTAAGTATTTAGGCATAGTTTTATAGAACACTATTGACACAAGTCAATGTATGTAAGTATTTAGGCATAGTTTTATAGAACACTATTGACACAAGTCAATGTATGTAAGTATTTAGGCATAGTTTTATAGAACACTATTGACACAAGTCAATGTATGTAAGTATTTAGGCATAGTTTTATAGAACACTATTGACACAAGTCAATGTATGTAAGTATTTAGGCATAGTTTTATAGAACACTAATGACACAAGCCAATGTATGTAAGTATTTAGGCATAGTTTTATAGAACACTATTGACACAAGTCAATGTATGTAAGTATTTAGGCATAGTTTTATAGAACACTATTGACAAAAGTCAATGTTTGTAAGTATTTAGGCATAGTTTTATAGAACACTAATGACACAAGCCAATGTATGTAAGTATTTAGGCACAGTTTTATAGAACACTATTGACACAAGTCAATGTATGTAAGTATTTAGGCATAGTTTTATAGAACACTATTGACACAAGTCAATGTATGTAAGTATTTAGGCATAGTTTTATAGAACACTATTGACACAAGTCAATGTATGTAAGTATTTAGGTATAGTTTTATAGAACACTATTGACACAAGTCAATGTATGTAGGTATTTAGGTATAGTTTTATAGAACACTATTGACACAAGTCAATGTATGTAAGTATTTAGGTATAGTTTTATAGAACACTATTGACACAAGTCAATGTATGTAAGTATTTAGGTATAGTTTTATAGAACACTATTGACACAAGTCAATGTATGTAAGTATTTAGGTATAGTTTTATAGAACACTATTGACACAAGTCAATGTATGTAAGTATTTAGGCATAGTTTTATAGAACACTATTGACACAAGTCAATGTATGTAAGTATTTAGGCATAGTTTTATAGAACACTATTGACACAAGTCAATGTATGTAAGTATCTAGGCATAATTTTATAGAACACTATTGACACAAGCCTATGTATGTAAGTATTTAGGCATAGTTTTATAGAACACTATTGACACAAGTCAATGTATGTAAGTATTTAGGCATAGTTTTATAGAACACTATTGACACAAGTCAATGTATGTAAGTATTTAGGCATAGTTTTATAGAACACTATTGACACAAGCCAATGTATGTAAGTATTTAGGCATAGTTTTATAGAACACTATTGACACAAGTCAATGTATGTAAGTATTTAGGTATAGTTTTATAGAACACTATTGACACAAGTCAATGTATGTAAGTATTTAGGCATAGTTTTATAGAACACTATGACACAAGTCAATGTATGTAAGTATTTAGGCATAGTTTTATAGAACACTATTGACACAAGTCAATGTATGTAAGTATTTAGGCATAGTTTTATAGAACAATATTGACACAAGCCAATGTATGTAAGTATTTAGGCATAGTTTTATAGAACACTATTGACACAAGCCAATGTATGTAAGTATTTAGGCATAGTTTTATAGAACACTATGACACAAGCCAATGTATGTAAGTATTTAGGCATAGTTTTATAGAACACTATTGACACAAGCCAATGTATGTAAGTATTTAGGCATAGTTTTATAGAACACTATTGACACAAGCCAATGTATGTAAGTATTTAGGCATAGTTTTATAGAACACTATTGACACAAGTCAATGTATGTAAGTATTTAGGCAGAGTTTTATAGAACACTATTGACACAAGCCAATGTATGTAAGTATTTAGGCAGAGTTTTATAGAACACTATTGACACAAGCCAATGTATGTAAGTATTTAGGCATAGTTTTATAGAACACTATTGACACAAGCCAATGTATGTAAGTATTTAGGCATAGTTTTATAGAACACTATTGACACAAGCCAATGTATGTAAGTATTTAGGCATAGTTTTATAGAACACTATTGACACAAGCCAATGTATGTAAGTATTTAGGCATAGTTTTATAGAACACTATTGACACAAGTCAATGTATGTAAGTATTTAGGCATAGTTTTATAGAACACTATTGACACAAGTCAATGTATGTAAGTATTTAGGTATAGTTTTATAGAACACTATTGACACAAGTCAATGTATGTAAGTATTTAGGCATAGTTTTATAGAACACTATTGACACAAGTCAATGTATGTAAGTATTTAGGCATAGTTTTATAGAACACTATTGACACAAGTCAATGTATGTAAGTATTTAGGTATAGTTTTATAGAACACTATTGACACAAGTCAATGTATATAAGTATTTAGGCATAGTTTTATAGAACACTATGACACAAGCCAATGTATGTAAGTATTTAGGCATAGTTTTATAGAACACTATTGACACAAGCCAATGTATGTAAGTATTTAGGCATAGTTTTATAGAACACTATTGACACAAGCCAATGTATGTAAGTATTTAGGCATAGTTTTATAGAACACTATTGACACAAGTCAATGTATGTAAGTATTTAGGCAGAGTTTTATAGAACACTATTGACACAAGCCAATGTATGTAAGTATTTAGGCAGAGTTTTATAGAACACTATTGACACAAGCCAATGTATGTAAGTATTTAGGCATAGTTTTATAGAACACTATTGACACAAGCCAATGTATGTAAGTATTTAGGCATAGTTTTGTAGAACACTATTGACACAAGCCAATGTATGTAAGTATTTAGGCATAGTTTTATAGAACACTATTGACACAAGCCAATGTATGTAAGTATTTAGGCATAGTTTTATAGAACACTATTGACACAAGTCAATGTATGTAAGTATTTAGGCATAGTTTTATAGAACACTATTGACACAAGTCAATGTATGTAAGTATTTAGGCATAGTTTTATAGAACACTATTGACACAAGCCAATGTATGTAAGTATTTAGGTATAGTTTTATAGAACAATATTGACACAAGTCAATGTATGTAAGTATTTAGGCATAGTTTTATAGAACACTATTGACACAAGTCAATGTATGTAAGTATTTAGGCATAGTTTTATAGAACACTATTGACACAAGTCAATGTATGTAAGTATTTAGGCATAGTTTTATAGAACACTATTGACACAAGTCAATGTATGTAAGTATTTAGGCATAGTTTTATAGAACACTATTGACACAAGTCAATGTATGTAAGTATTTAGGCATAGTTTTATAGAACACTAATGACACAAGCCAATGTATGTAAGTATTTAGGCATAGTTTTATAGAACACTATTGACACAAGTCAATGTATGTAAGTATTTAGGCATAGTTTTATAGAACACTATTGACACAAGTCAATGTATGTAAGTATTTAGGCATAGTTTTATAGAACACTAATGACACAAGCCAATGTATGTAAGTATTTAGGCACAGTTTTATAGAACACTATTGACACAAGTCAATGTATGTAAGTATTTAGGCATAGTTTTATAGAACACTATTGACACAAGTCAATGTATGTAAGTATTTAGGCATAGTTTTATAGAACACTATTGACACAAGTCAATGTATGTAAGTATTTAGGTATAGTTTTATAGAACACTATTGACACAAGTCAATGTATGTAGGTATTTAGGTATAGTTTTATAGAACACTATTGACACAAGTCAATGTATGTAAGTATTTAGGTATAGTTTTATAGAACACTATTGACACAAGTCAATGTATGTAAGTATTTAGGTATAGTTTTATAGAACACTATTGACACAAGTCAATGTATGTAAGTATTTAGGTATAGTTTTATAGAACACTATTGACACAAGTCAATGTATGTAAGTATCTAGGCATAATTTTATAGAACACTATTGACACAAGCCTATGTATGTAAGTATTTAGGCATAGTTTTATAGAACACTATTGACACAAGTCAATGTATGTAAGTATTTAGGCATAGTTTTATAGAACACTATTGACACAAGTCAATGTATGTAAGTATTTAGGCATAGTTTTATAGAACACTATTGACACAAGCCAATGTATGTAAGTATTTAGGCATAGTTTTATAGAACACTATTGACACAAGTCAATGTATGTAAGTATTTAGGTATAGTTTTATAGAACACTATTGACACAAGTCAATGTATGTAAGTATTTAGGCATAGTTTTATAGAACACTATTGACACAAGTCAATGTATGTAAGTATTTAGGCATAGTTTTATAGAACACTATTGACACAAGTCAATGTATGTAAGTATTTAGGCATAGTTTTATAGAACAATATTGACACAAGCCAATGTATGTAAGTATTTAGGCATAGTTTTATAGAACACTAATGACACAAGCCAATGTATGTAAGTATTTAGGCATAGTTTTATAGAACACTATTGACACAAGTCAATGTATGTAAGTATTTAGGCATAGTTTTATAGAACACTATTGACACAAGTCAATGTATGTAAGTATTTAGGCATAGTTTTATAGAACACTATTGACACAAGTCAATGTATGTAAGTATTTAGGCATAGTTTTATAGAACACTATTGACACAAGTCAATGTATGTAAGTATTTAGGTATAGTTTTATAGAACACTATTGACACAAGTCAATGTATGTAAGTATTTAGGTATAGTTTTATAGAACACTATTGACACAAGTCAATGTATGTAAGTATTTAGGTATAGTTTTATAGAACACTATTGACACAAGTCAATGTATGTAAGTATTTAGGTATAGTTTTATAGAACACTATTGACACAAGTCAATGTATGTAAGTATTTAGGCATAGTTTTATAGAACACTATGACACAAGCCAATGTATGTAAGTATTTAGGCATAGTTTTATAGAACACTATTGACACAAGTCAATGTATGTAAGTATTTAGGCATAGTTTTATAGAACACTATTGACACAAGTCAATGTATGTAAGTATTTAGGCATAGTTTTATAGAACACTATTGACACAAGCCAATGTATGTAAGTATTTAGGCATAGTTTTATAGAACACTATTGACACAAGTCAATGTATGTAAGTATTTAGGTATAGTTTTATAGAACACTATTGACACAAGTCAATGTATGTAAGTATTTAGGCATAGTTTTATAGAACACTATTGACACAAGTCAATGTATGTAAGTATTTAGGCATAGTTTTATAGAACACTATTGACACAAGTCAATGTATGTAAGTATTTAGGCATAGTTTTATAGAACAATATTGACACAAGCCAATGTATGTAAGTATTTAGGCATAGTTTTATAGAACACTAATGACACAAGCCAATGTATGTAAGTATTTAGGCATAGTTTTATAGAACACTATTGACACAAGTCAATGTATGTAAGTATTTAGGCATAGTTTTATAGAACACTATTGACACAAGTCAATGTATGTAAGTATTTAGGCATAGTTTTATAGAACACTATTGACACAAGTCAATGTATGTAAGTATTTAGGCATAGTTTTATAGAACACTATTGACACAAGTCAATGTATGTAAGTATTTAGGTATAGTTTTATAGAACACTATTGACACAAGTCAATGTATGTAAGTATTTAGGTATAGTTTTATAGAACACTATTGACACAAGTCAATGTATGTAAGTATTTAGGTATAGTTTTATAGAACACTATTGACACAAGTCAATGTATGTAAGTATTTAGGTATAGTTTTATAGAACACTATTGACACAAGTCAATGTATGTAAGTATTTAGGCATAGTTTTATAGAACACTATGACACAAGCCAATGTATGTAAGTATTTAGGCATAGTTTTATAGAACACTATTGACACAAGTCAATGTATGTAAGTATTTAGGCATAGTTTTATAGAACACTATTGACACAAGTCAATGTATGTAAGTATTTAGGCATAGTTTTATAGAACACTATTGACACAAGCCAATGTATGTAAGTATTTAGGCATAGTTTTATAGAACACTATTGACACAAGTCAATGTATGTAAGTATTTAGGCATAGTTTTATAGAACACTATTGACACAAGCCAATGTATGTAAGTATTTAGGCATAGTTTTATAGAACACTATTGACACAAGCCAATGTATGTAAGTATTTAGGCATAGTTTTATAGAACACTATTGACACAAGTCAATGTATGTAAGTATTTAGGCATAGTTTTATAGAACACTATTGACACAAGCCAATGTATGTAAGTATTTAGGCATAGTTTTATAGAACACTATTGACACAAGCCAATGTATGTAAGTATTTAGGCATAGTTTTATAGAACACTATTGACACAAGCCAATGTATGTAAGTATTTAGGCAGAGTTTTATAGAACACTATTGACACAAGCCAATGTATGTAAGTATTTAGGCAGAGTTTTATAGAACACTATTGACACAAGCCAATGTATGTAAGTATTTAGGCATAGTTTTATAGAACACTATTGACACAAGCCAATGTATGTAAGTATTTAGGCATAGTTTTATAGAACACTAATGACACAAGTCAATGTATGTAAGTATTTAGGCATAGTTTTATAGAACACTAATGACACAAGCCAATGTATGTAAGTATTTAGGCATAGTTTTATAGAACACTATTGACACAAGCCAATGTATGTAAGTATTTAGGCATAGTTTTATAGAACACTATTGACACAAGCCAATGTATGTAAGTATTTAGGCATAGTTTTATAGAACACTATTGACACAAGCCAATGTATGTAAGTATTTAGGCATAGTTTTATAGAACACTATTGACACAAGCCAATGTATGTAAGTATTTAGGCATAGTTTTATAGAACACTAATGACACAAGTCAATGTATGTAAGTATTTAGGCATAGTTTTATAGAACACTAATGACACAAGCCAATGTATGTAAGTATTTAGGCATAGTTTTATAGAACACTAATGACACAAGCCAATGTATGTAAGTATTTAGGCATAGTTTTATAGAACACTAATGACACAAGCCAATGTATGTAAGTATTTAGGCATAGTTTTATAGAACACTAATGACACAAGCCAATGTATGTAAGTATTTAGGCATAGTTTTATAGAACACTAATGACACAAGCCAATGTATGTAAGTATTTAGCCATAGTTTTCGCTCGCTCGTTCGCTTTGACCTCAAGCCTAGTCCACACACACTACTTCTAGTAGTGCTGGACTGAATTTTGCGTGTGGATTAGCTTTCCCTATTAACAATGTCCCTCGCCATCTGGCGAACCCACTCCAACTTCAGAGGTACTGGCAATTTACGTTCCCAAGTCAAAGACGATAGGTCAACATTTTAGTCCAACTGTCCCGTGTAGGGGTTAAACACCTCACCTCTTTATCAGCACACCGAGTGTTTATAAACACGCCTTCTAATCCATTCGGCCATGCTGACCTACATTTATGTATTTTAATAACAACAGATGGAAGGTGTATTAAGGAAGGTAAATGTAGAATAGCCCAAGTAAAGGCAAGTTTCACAAGATGAAGAATATTCTCTGTAATTAATTTGTCTCAATCGAGGTAAGGAAAAGACATATTGAAAGCTATATTGAACCAGTCCTGATGTAAGTATGTGAATCATGGACAATTAGCAGACAAGTGAGGAATTATGTGGAAGCTGCAGGGATGTGGGATTATAAAAAACGGATAGAAAGAGCATGAACGATATGTTGAAGGATGTTAAAGGCGCCAAGAGCACTGATTACTCGCATCAGAGGATGACAGTCCACATTGTTTGGGCATGTCATAAGGTGAGGAAAGCTGGAGTATGTCGTCACAACGGGAAGGTTGGAGGACGGTAGGAGGAGGGGGAGGGGTGGCAGACCAACAGAGAAGATTCTGGACAGTTTGACATCAAGGAGGAACGTGCCATTAGAAGGAACTGTTAGCACAAGAAACAGTGCGTTTTGGATCGACATGATCACCAACGCTACACGGCAAGGACTATCAGAAGATTGGCAGTGCAGGAGACATAAGGTTGTGGATAGACATGATCACCAACGCCACACGGCAAGGACTATAAGAAGATTAGCAATACATGAGGCAGAAGTTGTGGACAGATATGATCACCAACGCTACACGGCATGGACTATAAGAAGATTGACAGTACACGAGACAGAAGTCTATGGACAGATGTGATCGCCAACGCCACAAGGCATAAAGTATAAGAAAATTGGCAGTACACGAAACAGAAGGCTGTGGACAGACATGATCACCAGCGCCACTTATTGACAATAATAATAAGAAGTATGACGTCAGCCTTCAGAAACGTGAGAAAGCCAAATTAGCGCCATTCACAACAGCAGAATATTGACAGGCTGGTGACACAAGGGTAGCTGTCATTACTTCTCTTCGCTGGCGAATGTGGAACAATTATATTCCCATATTGATCTGTCAGAGATCGCTGTGGCCGAATGGATTAGAGCACTCGCTATTAAATTTCCGGTGCGCTGACAGCGTGATATTGAGATCGGTCCCTACACTGGACAGTTGGACTTAAACGTTGACTTGTCTTTCAGAAAGCAATTTCAAACTTATCATTATCATCATGTGCCATGCCGAGAAGCGTGGGCGGTCATGTTTCGCCATCTCACACGATCACCAGAATCTTGGATCAGCTCTGTGTTCTTGTCTCGACCATACCACGTGACCAAGCCATCCTGGTATTTACTTCACTGCCTTCTCCTCCCCCCCCCCCCCAACCTCTATCTTGCCAGTTGTCACCAAGTTCTCCAATTTATTTCTTCTCATAACGTGTCCAAAAATCGTGACTGTCTGCGTCTAATTTCGTAATGAATTTACGAATTTCATTTGCTTCTTGTAGGACTTGGTCATTGGATTTTCTGTCAGTCCATGGTATTCTTTGCATTTTCCTCAAAAACCACACTTCCACATCCATCAGATATTTTTTTTCAAATTGTCTCCTCATTTTCCACCCTTCACATCCGTACAAAAGCGCAGGTTCATGTAGCACCTCAACACTCTTTTTCTTGTTGCAAACGACGTCGTTTTATTGGTAAGTTTGTTTTCCTTCTGGCAAAAGGCTACCTTCACGATTCTTGTTCTAATCTCTCCACGGCATCTCCCATCAGATGTTATGACTGTTCCGAGATAATTGTACCAATATACTTTATAGGAATATCCCCATTTACTTTTATATTACATTGTGATATTTCCCTCTTCGCAGTGGAGACCATAATCTGTGTCTTCTCACAATTTAATTATAACCTTAATTGTTCACTGTGTGCAACAACCGCATCTACTAAATGTTGCAGATCCTGCTCATGGCAATCTACTGAACGTAAAATTATCTAGAACATCAAACCCGAGGTTGGGATTGATGGCAACGCCCGTAAAGGACGTAAAGCATTTTAAGAATGGCTCTGTCCGAAGCTACGGATGTATAGTGGCTAGATACTGGACTGTTCTGGTGGCTATGGGTTTGAATCCGTATCGGCATGGATTTTTCCGATTTGCAAAGGCTCTCGGAACGACCCGGCCCAGCCTGACATAGGCACCGGTAAATGTCTTGGGGAAAATGGCGTCCAGCCTGACGCTGAACGTATCATCCACCTAGTGGCCACTGATTGATGCATATATTGATCTAGCACCACGTACACGATACGCCTTATTCGAGTACTAGGATCTCTTTACAAATTATTACTTGCTTATTAATATTGTATTACTACATGCTTATTAATCTTGTATTATTACTTGCTTATTGATCTTGTATTATTACATTCTTATTAATCTTGTATTATTACATGATTATTGATCTTGTATTATTACATTCTTATTAATCTCGTATTACTACATCCTTATTAATCTTGTATTATTACTTGCTTATTAATCTTGTATTATGCTTGCTTGCTTGCTTGCGTTCGCTGGCTGTGAACTCCAGCGTGAAGTCCTGTATGTCGGATGAAGACATGCTGTTGTCCAACATCAGTGTGATGTCATACAGGACCTGAGGTTTGCGTGAGTATCCGTTGTTCCATGTCTGGCTTATTGCTGTGCAGACTGGTGGTTCCTCGCCTTGCAGGCGGATACTCTGAGACTTCGGAAGATTCAGCGATCCTACTACGTTAGCCAGGACCCCGAAGGGACCTGTTGCCCTGGACACACGGTTAGGATGTGTTAGTAGGTCTTGGCCAGTATAGAACCTGGTCCTGGTGCCCTGGAAACACCTATGTGTCCCATCTCGTATTATTACTTGCTTATTAATCTTGTATTATTACTTACTTATTAATCATGTATTATTACATACTTATTGATCTTGTATTTTCTCTGAACGATTGGCACTCAAATCATTTTATAAAAATCAACGTAAATTTGCCAAGAAATAGCAAACAGCCACAACCTGCTGGAGTTGACAGCGATGTCATGTAAATGATATGCAATTAACTTAATACAAAAAGCTGAGAATCATCTAATGGCAGTGGAATTCTGATTTCTGAGGAAAATACAAAGAATAAAGTGTACGGACAGAAAAACCAAGGAGCAAGTGATACAAGAAACACATATACTGTTACATGCTCTTTGCACGACTTTGAGATCAACTCCAGATTATTTTTCTAAGCAATGTTGCTTTCAGCAGTTTGCAATTGCTTTTTGAACGAAAAGTCGAGGTATAAGTCTAACTATCCGGTGTCTGGAATGACCCACTTACTCCGAACAAGTGAACCCGTAAAATGATTCCAGAAATTTGGCGCAGTCAAGATATTGTGGGTAGGATATTGTGGGCATGCACTAATGCATTAGTCAGGTCTTAGTCAGATATGACTGAGCTACCGTATGACAGTAGACGGTACTACCTGCTTTCTGTCAGCGCCGAATGTTGGGCGGCGCTTACGAAACCCGACACCCCACATTGTGCCAACGGCTTCGGGCGGAGGAGCGCAATTGGGAGGGTACTAGCCTTATCCTGGTGCGAGGAAATGCAACCCAAAGACAAAATAAGTCATGGCAGGGCAGACCAGGCCCTAAGCCTTGGTTGGCAGCTGGTCTAGGATCGAAGCTCCGACAGGCGGACAGTTAGAGCATTGCTTTGCTGATCCGGCAGCTTCTGCAGCTTGTCTTGTTCCAGATGTATAGGTGTTAACTTTCCTCTGGATTGAACTAGGCAGGCCGAGAGAGGGATCATGCTGCATGGGTGTGACAAATTATTTGATGATGACAGAGGACCTAGTTTGTAGTGTTCTCTGGAGATATATCTTGAATATTAAATAACAAGATAAAGGTTATGATTTAGCACGTTTTGTCTAGAGGTCACTCAAATGAGCTAATCATTCCCGCAATAGCCTTTTTTGAGAACCTTTTTCTTTGGCTCAAACCCCCACTGTGAGACCACTATGTATCTACACAGAAATTTATAAAAGAAGTAACTAGTTCACCCAAGGCCAGAGAAGATCTGAACTATTAGCGCCTGTGCAACTGAGGATCCCTCTCACTCAACATAATGTTGCCAGTATGCTATTCGTCCGTCACATAGATCTTTCCCTATATTTTTTTTTGTCATTTTGTGACCTATATCAGTTCAATTAGTCTTTAGGACTTTAGGACTCATGTATTTATTTGTAGACAAACAAACTTCAACAATAACTGTACATTACATCTGTTGGACAAGACATCTACATGACAGTTTTCCGCCAAAAGTGGGACATACATTCACAAGGAATTGTTTACACCACAATTGTACAAGATAGACATCATGTGATACTTGACAACATCTATACAGGACTTTTCACAATATGTATAACCAACCACAGCACTTAAGACAGTCACCAGAGACAACACTTGACAGCAACTGTACAAGAAATTCTCTTAAGACATGTACTTAAAACACTGGTTCTCCAAATACACAATTTATTGAGTTGGTGAGTAGAGTGGTGACCATTGCCTCATCTCCTGTCATGTCAACACTTCAATTATTGCATAGAAAATGCATAAAATATGTCATACATGCAGGTTGATAAACAAGATACAACACTTCTTATTTACTCCACCAGCCATCAATAACTCTCCTCCTCTCTCTAATATCTAACTACACCATCCCGTTACAGTATCTGTATCTATCATCATTTCCTGACTCTTGGGAATTTAGGAAATCCTATCCATGGGCAACTCAGGAAGAAACTACTGTTCTGGGTCTGTTGGATCCTTTTATCATCAGCATGGATGTTGGACTAGCTCCAGTTAGCAGCTTCCCCAGAATAAGCTTCATGGCAGATTCATTCCTCTTGAAGACAAGATTTGGTATGATGATATGGTACTGCATCTCACGGTTGATCAGGCTGTCAGTGAAGGCTGTCACTGGGTACTTCAATAATGGCATACCTAATGTCCCATACATTGCAGCTACTCACTTAGCCAGATCAACTTCCCTACTGTTCCTCACATTCTTCAAGAATCACTGTGTGAGCATCAGGCTGGATATTTTCTAAGTTTGGTCTTAGATAAACAAACACTCCCAAGTTACTCCACAGTTCTCCATGAATGTAGTTCATAGAACAAGATTTGATGTTGTCTCATTTGACCTTTTGACTGACTCAAAGATCACTGTCCAGTTCACCACATTGGTAGTGCTTCAGATTGTGTCATGCTCCCATTTATGCATTCAGCTGTTGAGCTGAGAGAAAACTCTTCTTGATATTCCCACATTTTGATAGGGAGTCACATCTGGATCTAGGACTTCTGTTTTGTTGTCCCAGATGATATATGGATGGCCTCTCCACCATACTGTTCTCTGTCGACATATAAAATGGCACAACATCTCTTTACATATGTTAAAAGATAATGTTAGTATACATCAACAGACACAGACTGGGGATGGGGAGGAAAAGGATGGGTGTGGTCCCAACACACCTCTCCTAGTTTGATGATGCCGTGTATTTCACTCTGATGTACTGTGGGTGATATGTGTTCAATTCACCCCTATCTGTGGTAATCACAAGCCTATATGTTGAGACAGGGTAGCTTAACACAATTACAGGCATTCATGTGGTCTAAGTTTCACCATGTTTGAACCACAGTAGACCTGGGCACAAGGAGGACCAGACACAGTACAGCAATCATTGTGACATAGCAACATGGGACAGGCATTGTGAAGGGAAATGGAAAATAGGCATTTACAACTGCAATATGCATTATGTATTAACTAATGGCATTTACCCAATTAGCAGACCAGACATCCATTCCTATGGCTGTGATGTTGGTGCATGAATGTCCTATTCCATATTCACACAGCAATGCCAGACCTCACCCCTTTTTCACCAGACTTGTCTCACAGGTATCTCATCATCATCATGTGCTCTTTCCCCACTGAGTAATTTTCATGTCTACTACAGTAGGTAACAGAAGCTCCATTGCATAACAATGGTTCATATATGCACCAAGCACATATGTGGAAAAACATGTTTAGTCCTTGTAAGTCTGCATGAGCCATACATTATATTCAGCCAACTGAGACACAGGTTCACACACTTATGGTTCTCTTAGGAACTAGTTTATATGAACCATCCAACAGTAGAGGTAACAGTGTAATGCTGCAGAGAGAAATTATATTAATTCTCTTGAGCTTATAGCAACCAGGCATCACATGGACTTAGCAATTCTGGCGTGCCACACACAACCTGTTTACATACGGATATTTGAAGCATCTTTCCTTCCACTAGATGTGAGAGGCTATTTATTAAAGCACCAGCTCACTCACTCCATCATTTTCAGCGTTTTACCAAGGAACGTGTACATGTTTCATCACTCATTCCCATTCAGACTGCCATTTGTTAACTCGTGAGAGCAAAAGTACAGTTGAGTTAAGAATGAGTCATCCTAGGCATTAAGAATGCACAAGGGGTTTTGGTTTGCGAATCTGCATGAGTGTGTCATACATTCATCAAGCATACGCAACCAGTCACAACAAGGGATTGATATGCATTTGGAGTATACAGCGTGAAAGACGTGTCAAGGTTGAAGATGCAGTGTTCAGAATTCTGGCGCACAGAAGTTAGGTTTTCCACTTTCACATTTTATTCATAAAATACTCATACATTCTTCTCATTCGTTTATCAGGCACAACTACACATTAAAGTATATTTTAAAGTGGTACCTGCTGTCCAGAGAACAATATATTATTGAATCTTTAAGGGCATTGTTGGGTCATCACATCACACTAGCGACCGCTCCTGGTGAAATCCCCGCTCAAACTAATTAGATTTTAAAATATGGCCCAGGAATAGCGTGGGCTCATTAATTATGAACCAATCAAAAGACAAGTGCATACCGCCGCCTCCCCCAACTCGTTCTAGAACATTCGATCTAAGAATAGCCCTTATATTTTGGGATGGTCCCCGTTAAGACTTAAAGTATCCTTATGAAATATGTCGGACTGGGAATGAGGAATTCTGTTTCATCATGCTACATGGCCCCTCTCTTAAATCTTTCATAGGAATGACAGATGATTTTTCAGAAATCCACAGTTCCCAGATCCCTCAAGTGGGTTTTGTCAATTACTCCCTGTCTCCCTTTACCCTACTAGAGTAGTACATTTGGAACTAAGTGATTTTTCTCCTTAAGAAAAAATCTGCCCCAACATTGCATCTGTTGATGAATTTGGTGGCAAACGCAAAGACCAGGAAGTTAGCCCTGCATTATGTTCCTTTAAGTCACTGGGAGCATCAAGAGTCCTGACTCCACTCATCTGTGAACTGCTCCTCTATTTACCTCTGACAGTGTTCCACTGCTGACATCCTTGCTATATTTCCTGTTTGTGATAAATGATCTCTCTGAATCACACCATTTCGTAATGTATGAATGTTCCATAGAGATTCATTATGTGAAGTAATGGCCTTGCAATTAAGCCAACTTCTTGATGACGTTTAGAGAGAATGGTTGCATTCCATGTATCTCTCAACAGTTCATCTTATCAGAACTTCATTCTTCCCTTCGCCACTGGAGAACGATAATCCTGAGAGAGTGTATTTAACTGAACACTTTCTCCAACAGTAATCTTGGCATTTGGAACTGGGTTAAAATTTTTGATCATCACCGGAGCAAAGACAATCACTTCCGGGTGAACTGTATAGCAGCCGCTGCAAAACTTGTCAAGGCTAAAATCTACTTTTGTAAATTTGGTTAGCGTTGGACACAGGGTCTACCTTTCCAATAAGCCTCTTGTGTTTGCAGATGGTAGCAATTTCCCATTATATTTCCTTGACTTATTTCTGTAGTCTTACCATAGATTTAGAGGTGCTTGTCGGTTGAGATTCTCTCATTCCGTTATGCCTCTATTTTGATGTGTTGTGAGAAGTGACAGCATTTTCTGTCCTTAGTTGCTAATTAAGCTGTTTCCAACGCAGCAACTGAGTTTGTAGATGCAATTAGACTTTGACATCTACTACTACTAATATAGAATTCCAGGTGGAGGTTCCAACTAGTTGTCTTCAGCCATGCTTTAGCTAAGTGCTTTTGAGTGACTGGCAAGTATCCGTTCTTTCTCTCCCACATGAGCAAAACGTTTACTATTGGCGAATTGGGCGAATCCTCTCATCACAGAGAAGTTCGTCATTATCACAGCCACCTTTGAAGGGGTGTGATTATGTGGGTTACTTCCTATATCCCAATATTGACTGGAATTTTGGAAGCCATTTTACTGACTTTGAGGATAAGACTGGCCAGGTCTTGTGAATATACCTCGCATCTCAGTAATAATATAAGATTCCACATGCTAAATGCATTGTTCTTATTATATAAAGAGTCGACTGCTGGAGTGCAGAGATCTTTATCTTGAAAGTAGTCAGCTGTTTAAGAACAGTGATCTTTCGTTAGTCCACTTTCGCAGACATTGTGTATAGAGTGTCACTGCTGGAGTTGCAGTGATCTCTACCATATAAGAGTTAACTGTTTGGAGACAGTAATCCTTATTTACATTCCCACCTTCTTCCGACAGAAAGGTCTTCCCATTGAGAATGAAAAAGGGGAATGACATCAGTTGTACTCAACTTTGTCCGTCCTTTAATCTCCACCATTTTAAAGGCAGAAACGCTTTCTCAACTGAGGATGAATTGACGGCCGACGTCGGAGACGGATCCTGTTTTATCTCTTCATGAAATCTTTCAGGTTGTCCACGTTATGCTCCTAGTCGTATGATACGCCAATGACATCAGGTTGGTTATCCATCGTTTCCTGGACACATAATTTGCGTATGCTCTCCACTTCCATATGAATTGCTAGGGGTCCAGTTATTTTGATGGCCTTCCTGGAGATTCAATGAGTTCACTCCTGGTGACATGGATCCTAGTACACCAGAGAGATTACACCATCGAACAATAGACTAATGTCTTATAGACACCAGACTGTGGTCGGTTTTATATGACCGCCCATGACATCAGGTAGAATCTTCCCTTCCTCTCGTCCATTACGTATCAAGTACGCTTAATAATACCACTACTTCAGAAATGGCAAGTGACGGAGTTGATAAGGATGTTTTCTCCTGGAGATTCAATTGTGCTCACGCGCAGTTGCTTGATCAGGGCCACTGACAGGGTTACACAACTGAAGAATAAACCCAGATGTCGAATCGACACTGGACATTAGCCGGTACGAATACTGACTATCACCGAGAGAGATTGTCAGTGAGGTGTCTTAATGGTTGCCCAAATTTTCCATCAGGGTTCACACTCTCTACTCTCAGTGTTGCAAGCATGTTATGGGGAGAAGAGAATATAGGGAGTTGTTATGTTATGTGATGTGGTGACATTTAAAATGTTGTATTTACAACAATAATTCCCCTCTCTCACCCATGCCAGCAATTAATTTTGAGATGGAGTAGGCCCCATATTCATTTACTGGATCAAGTGTCCTAATTTCAGGGACAAAAAATGAATTTTTCCCTGTACTAGCTGTCTCAGTTATATTTACAATAATTTGTGTTCTCTGGTGTTTCAGGTACCTTAATTTTTGGATACATATATTTAACAACCAGCATGCACAAAATTATACAACAATATTGACAAGCTAATAAGTCATATCATTCTGAGAAAAACAAATATCATGGATACAAGCAATTATGTTGACCCATAAGATATTTATACACCATTTTCAGTCTGCTACATTGAATCCTAACTGATATATTAAAACAGTGATACATGCAATATTATCACTATTAATGAAATCAAACCTTCTAGAGATTTATTGTGGGTTTACATGTCTGGACAGTTGCCCTCATATAAGAGACAGGGTCCATTAAACAACACCATAAAACCTTCAAGAATTGGGTCTGATTTGCGAGAGGTCACCCCAGATTTTAATACCAACATAGAGATCCCAAAAGTGAGTCCTATGCAGGGTATGCCCAAGGTTTGTATCCTGACGTCAGGGCAACAGGTATGTGAGCCCCTAGCAGGTTATTACCAGGGTTTAATTCGAGACGAGTGTTCTTTTTCCCAGGGTTTATATCCCGAAAAGAGGAAACCCAGTTATGTGACCAGGTTTTCCCAGGGTTTATATCCCGGAAAAGAGCCTACCAGTTATGTGAAAAATTATTTGATGATGACAGAGGACCTAGTTTGTAGTGTTCTCTGGAGATATATCTTGAATATTAAATAACAAGATAAAGGTTATGATTTAGCACGTTTTGTCTAGAGGTCACTCAAATGAGCTAATCATTCCCGCAATAGCCTTTTTTGAGAACCTTTTTCTTTGGCTCAAACCCCCACTGTGAGACCACTATGTATCTACACAGAAATTTATAAAAGAAGTAACTAGTTCACCCAAGGCCAGAGAAGATCTGAACTATTAGCGCCTGTGCAACTGAGGATCCCTCTCACTCAACATAATGTTGCCAGTATGCTATTCGTCCGTCACATAGATCTTTCCCTATATTTTTTTGTCATTTTGTGACCTATATCAGTTCAATTAGTCTTTAGGACTTTAGGACTCATGTATTTATTTGTAGACAAACAAACTTCAACAATAACTGTACATTACATCTGTTGGACAAGACATCTACATGACAGTTTTCCGCCAAAAGTGGGACATACATTCACAAGGAATTGTTTACACCACAATTGTACAAGATAGACATCATGTGATACTTGACAACATCTATACAGGACTTTTCACAATATGTATAACCAACCACAGCAGTTAAGACAGTCACCAGAGACAACACTTGACAGCAACTGTACAAGAAATTCTCTTAAGACATGTACTTAAAACACTGGTTCTCCAAATACACAATTTATTGAGTTGGTGAGTAGAGTGGTGACCATTGCCTCATCTCCTGTCATGTCAACACTTCAATTATTGCATAGAAAATGCATAAAATATGTCATACATGCAGGTTGATAAACAAGATACAACACTTCTTATTTACTCCACCAGCCATCAATAACTCTCCTCCTCTCTCTAATATCTAACTACACCATCCCGTTACAGTATCTGTATCTATCATCATTTCCTGACTCTTGGGAATTTAGGAAATCCTATCCATGGGCAACTCAAGGAAGAAACTACTGTTCTGGGTCTGTTGGATCCTTTTATCATCAGCATGGATGTTGGACTAGCTCCAGTTAGCAGCTTCCCCAGAATAAGCTTCATGGCAGATTCATTCCTCTTGAAGACAAGATTTGGTATGATGATATGGTACTGCATCTCACGGTTGATCAGGCTGTCAGTGAAGGCTGTCACTGGGTACTTCAATAATGGCATACCTAATGTCCCATACATTGCAGCTACTCACTTAGCCAGATCAACTTCCCTAATGTTCCTCACATTCTTCAAGAATCACTGTGTGAGCATCAGGCTGGATATTTTCTAAGTTTGGTCTTAGATAAACAAACACTCCCAAGTTACTCCACAGTTCTCCATGAATGTAGTTCATAGAACAAGATTTGATGTTGTCTCATTTGACCTTTTGACTGACTCAAAGATCACTGTCCAGTTCACCACATTGGTAGTGCTTCAGATTGTGTCATGCTCCCATTTATGCATTCAGCTGTTGAGCTGAGAGAAAACTCTTCTTGATATTCCCACATTTTGATAGGGAGTCACATCTGGATCTAGGACTTCTGTTTTGTTGTCCCAGATGATATATGGATGGCCTCTCCACCATACTGTTCTCTGTCGACATATAAAATGGCACAACATCTCTTTACATATGTTAAAAGATAATGTTAGTATACATCAACAGACACAGACTGGGGATGGGGAGGAAAAGGATGGGTGTGGTCCCAACACACCTCTCCTAGTTTGATGATGCCGTGTATTTCACTCTGATGTACTGTGGGTTATATGTGTTCAATTCACCCCTACCTGTGGTAATCACAAGCCTATATGTTGAGACAGGGTAGCTTAACACAATTACAGGCATTCATGTGGTCTAAGTTTCACCATGTTTGAACCACAGTAGACCTGGGCACAAGGAGGACCAGACACAGTACAGCAATCATTGTGACATAGCAACATGGGACAGGCATTGTGAAGGGAAATGGAAAATAAGCATTTACAACTGCAATATGCATTATGTATTAACTAATGGCATTTACCCAATTAGCAGACCAGACATCCATTCCTATGGCTGTGATGTTGGTGCATGAATGTCCTATTCCATATTCACACAGCAATGCCAGACCTCACCCCTTTTTCACCAGACTTGTCTCACAGGTACCTCATCATCATCATGTGCTCTTTCCCCACTGAGTAATTTTCATGTCTACTACAGTAGGTAACAGAAGCTCCATTGCATAACAATGGTTCATATATGCACCAAGCACATATGTGGAAAAACATGTTTAGTCCTTGTAAGTCTGCATGAGCCATACATTATATTCAGCCAACTGAGACACAGGTTCACACACTTATGGTTCTCTTAGGAACTAGTTTATATGAACCATCCAACAGTAGAGGTAACAGTGTAATGCTGCAGAGAGAAATTATATTAATTCTCTTGAGCTTATAGCAACCAGGCATCACATGGACTTAGCAATTCTGGCGTGCCACACACAACCTGTTTACATATGGATATTTGAAGCATCTTTCCTTCCACTAGATGTGAGAGGCTATTTATTAAAGCACCAGCTCACTCACTCCATCATTTTCAGCGTTTTACCAAGGAACGTGTACATGTTTCATCACTCATTCCCATTCAGACTGCCATTTGTTAACTCGTGAGAGCAAAGGTACAGTTGAGTTAAGAATGAGTCATCCTAGGCATTAAGAATGCACAAGGGGTTTTGGTTTGCGAATCTGCATGAGTGTGTCATACATTCATCAAGCATACGCAACCAGTCACAACAAGGGATTGATATGCATTTGGAGTATACAGCGTGAAAGACGTGTCAAGGTTGAAGATGCAGTGTTCAGACTTCTGGCGCACAGAAGTTAGGTTTTCCACTTTCACATTTTATTCATAAAATACTCATACATTCTTCTCATTCGTTTATCAGGCACAACTACACATTAAAGTATGTTTTAAAGTGGTACCTGCTGTCCAGAGAACAATATATTATTGAATCTTTAAGGGCATTGTTTGGTCATCACATCACACTAGCGACCGCTCCTGGTGAAATCCCCGCTCAAACTAATTAGATTTTAAAATATGGCCCAGGAATAGCGTGGGCTCATTAATTATGAACCAATCAAAAGACAAGTGCATACCGCCGCCTCCCCCAACTCGTTCTAGAACATTCGATCTAAGAATAGCCCTTATATTTTGGGATGGTCCCCGTTAAGACTTAAAGTATCCTTATGAAATATGTCGGACTGGGAATGAGGAATTATGTTTCATCATGCTACACTGGGCAACACATGGTTTCTTTATTTTAGCCCAGGCTTTGTGCTATGGAGAGGCAATAACTCCACCCCTGGTCTTAACCGGTCTCGGAATCAAAGCGAGAGGCAACTGTTACGGGTTATAAGTCCTTGTCAGTTGGCGTAGACATGGGGCGCCACGCGTTGCCTTTGACGGTGGGAGACACCTATAGGTGTCACTGATCAGCTACCGCCCGCCTCAAGCTGGGCAGCCCCCGGCCAATTGGGTGCTGATCCGCCACAGCCTGCCTGCTTCAATGGGTGCTTGGGGCTAGGACAAAATCTGAATTGCAGGCTGTAAAACCAATGCACCAGGTACTAATAAAAAGAATAGAAACCTCAAGCTACGGCTTGCAAGCTGGATCGTGAGAACCATGTGTCCAGGATTTTCCACTGACTTGACAAATATTGACGATGTGAGAAAAACGGCTGTGATTGATGCTGAACTCAATCGTCTTAACATTGATATTGCTGGCCTGCGGGAGACTCACCTCGCTGAGGAAGGGTCACTCAGGGAAAACAATTACACCTTTTTTTGGAAGGGAAGAGGGCAGGCAGAAAAAAGGCAACACGGTGTGGGCTTTGCAGTGAAGAATTCGCTACTGGGAATGATTGATATCCCAGCTGGAGGTAATGAAAGATTATTATCACTGCGCTTGGCAACCTCTTGTGGATTTGCCACCATTCTCACTGCATATGCACCGACACTCACTTCCTCTGATGATGTGAAGGATACGTTCTATGAGCAGCTAGACTCTGCGATCAAGGCAGTTCCAAAATCCGACTACATTTATATGCTCGGTGATTTCAATGCTCGTGTGGCAAGGACTCGAGTTCATGGCCAGTGTGCCTTGGAAAATACAACATCGGTCGCATGAATGATAATGGGCAAAGGCTGCTGGAGCATTGCACTAGAAATGACCTA
Organism: Cepaea hortensis; assembly: GCA_963921405.1. Lineage (NCBI taxonomy): Eukaryota > Metazoa > Mollusca > Gastropoda > Stylommatophora > Helicidae > Cepaea > Cepaea hortensis. Next base: position 331,325,784 of record OY992876.1, on the reverse strand, counting down.
TGTATTACAAACTCTTTTTTTAAAACAAAAGAGATGCATAAGGTCACATGGAAACATCCAAGATCCGGCCATTGGCATCAGCTGGACTTCATTATCACACGGAGACAACATCTGAACCATACATCATTAACTCGAAGTTACTACAGTGCTGACTGTGATACATATCATTCTTTGGTTGTTGCAAGGGTTAGAATGAGACCAAAGAGAATCTACACAGCTAAACACAAGTCTAGCCCCAGGATTAATATTATTAACACTCATGATCCTGGAAAGTGCTTTGAATTTCAACAGCAACTTGAGGACGCTTTCAATGATACATCAGAAAATTGTATAGTAAATGATAAATGGAGTAAACTTAAGGAAACTATTTATAAAACAGCGGTAGGGGTTTACGGCACTGTGGATCATAAGAGGCAGGACTGGTTTGCGGCAAACAGCCAGATACTGCAGCCCTTGATTGATAAAAAGAAGATAGCTCTCTTAAGAAACAAGGAAAGACCAATGCGTAACACTCTGAGTGAGCTGAAGCAAGCTAGGAAGGATGTACAAAAGGCTGCCAGTCAGTGTGCGAATGACTATTGGATCAAGTTATGTGAGTCCATTCAAATCGCAAGTGATAAGGGAAACATCAGAAGCATGTATGAAGGGATAAAGAAAGCCTGTGGTCCAATGATCAAAAGAAGTGCACCGCTGAAAACCGTGACTGGAGAAATCATCACTGATAAGAAACAGCAGATGGATAGATGGGTCGAGCACTATTTAGAGCTTTACTCAAGTGAGACCAAGCTGGCGGATGATGCCCTCAACACCATAGAGGCCCTGCCAACTCTTGACCACCTGGACACACTTCCCACTATAACAGAAGTTAAGTGTGCTATAAATGAGCTTGCATCTGGCAAGGCTCCAGGTAAGGATGGGATTCCAATAGAGGTGATCAGGAGTGGGCAAGACACCCTCACTCTACAGATCCACCAGCTAATAGAGCTATGCTGGCGAGAAGGACAAGTCCCACAGGATTTCAAAGATTCAAACATCATAACGTTGTACAAGAACAAGGGAGATCGGAGCGACTGCAACAACTATAGGGGTATCTCACTTCTGTGTATTGTTGGGAAAGTATTTGCCAGAATTGTCCTGCGCAGACTTCAAGTCCTGGGAGATCAAGTCTACCCCGAATCACAGTGCGGCTTCCGTCAGAACCGGTCTACCATTGATATGATATTCTCATTGCGACAGATGCAAGAAAAATGCCGGGAACAAAATCAGCCACTGTTTATTGCCTTCATCGACCTCACAAAGGCATTCGATTTGGTCAGTCGTGAGGGTCTGTTCAAAGCACTAAAGAAGATTGGCTGTCCACCAACTATTCTGTCCATTGTGGAATCGTTCCACACAGGCATGAAGGGTATAATCAAGTTTGATGGCTCAACTTCAGAAGAGTTTGAAATCAAGAGTAGAGTTAAACAAGGTTGTGTATTATCCCCCACCCTCTTTGGGATATACTTTTCACTTCTACTGAAATATGCTTTTCGTGATCAGGATGACGGTATATACATTAACTCACGCTCAGATGGTGGCCTCTATAATGCTCAGAGATTGAAGGCCAAGACCAAAATTAGCAGGGTACTAATCAGAGAGTTGCTTTTTGCGGATGATGCTGCGATTACGACCCACTCTGAGGTAGAATTACAACATCTACTATCTGCATTCTCCAATGATTGTTATGAATTTGGTTTAACAATTAACAAAAAGAAGACACAGATTATGTCACAAGGTGCACATAGTGTACCATCAATCTTTATTGACGACGCCGAACTGGAGATAGTAGACCATTTTACATATCTAGGATCAGAGGTAAATAGCAAATTATCCCTCGATCAGGAAATCAACATCAGGATTGGCAAGGCAGCAACAACAATGAACATGTTAGCAAAAAGAGTCTGGGAGAACAGGAAGCTTACTGCCAAAACAAAAGTCCTCGTCTACCAAGCCTGTGTCCTTAGTACTCTTCTTTATGGCAGTGAAACCTGGACAACTTACTCACGCCAAGAGAAACGTTTAAACAGCTTTCATATGCTGTGTCTGCGAAGAATACTTGGTATTAAGTGGCAAGACAAAATCACAAATACTGAAGTATTGGAAAGATCAGGTTGTGTGACGGTGTATTCCATGCCCAGTCTTCGTAGACTTAGATGGATAGGACACGTTAGGAGGATGGATGATGGTAGAATACCAAAGGACATCTTTTTTGGTGAATTACAGATGGGTAGGAGATCTCAGGGTCGGCCTCTACTACGATACAAAGATGTGTGTAAGCGGGACATGATTGATACAGGCATTGATAATGCACAATGGGAACACGTCGCCGCTGAACGTGTTGCTTGGAGGGCAACTATCAGAAATGGAATAAAGACAAAGGAGAAAATGATTGCAGATAAAGCACACACAGAGCGTGAGAGACGTAAGATGGTGCAAAATGGTGGAAATGACCATGTTTTCACATGCACCTACTGTGGGCAAACATTTGCAGCAAGAATTGGCCTTACCAGCCACACTCGCCACCGCCATGGATCGTAGTTATTGCCATATGACAGTTATTAAGCCTTTTTGAAGCACAATGTACCAAACTATCGTCTGTCAAGACGGAAAGGTGCCAATGATATGAGGAGACAGCACTAGAAAACTTAGTGACAACTGCCAACACAAAGCAAGAGGGAGGCAGGGAGATACATCGTATCTGGATGGCCTGGCCACGTGACATAACCGGGACAAGAACACAGACGTGATCCACAGCTGGTGACCATGTGAGATGGCCAAACCCAACCGCCCACGCATACCGGCATATGGGCACGTTATGATAATGAATTTAAAAAATGATTTATTTGGTTGTTTCGGGATTTGAAGTTTTAAAGATTGAGCACAACCCACTACTGGCAACGCTGATCGTATTCCGGTACGAAGCTAAGGCCTTGCCCACGTCAGATTGGAAGCACTAGACTTGAGTTTCGCTCTCGTTTGAGCTCGTCAATAGTGCATAACACTGACTAGACCCGGGATCGAACTCCGGATCACTGGTGTGGGAGGCGAGTGTGTAACCACTTGACCACTAGGCTTACGATAGACTCGAAAAAATTATCACACTAGAATATCACAACGTCACCCATCGTAAAAACCAATGACCAAGTCCTACAAGAAACAAATGAACATCGTAAACTGATTAGAGACATTAGACGCAGAGAGTCAAATTGTTTTGTGGCATGTTATGAGTAGAAATAAACTGGCGAACTTGGTGACAACTGGCAAGACTGATTGGAAAAGAACATCGGGAAGGCAGGGAAGTAAATACCTGGATGGCTTGGCTACGTGGTATGGTGGAAACAAGAACACAGAGCTGATCCACGACTCTGGTGATCGTGTGAGATGGCGAAACATGACTACCCGCGCTTATGGTATGGCACATGATGATGATGAGTTAGCCCATGCGGTCGAAAGGATGGCACTCTTAAACTTCCCGTGCGGTGACAACAAGGTAGCCGGATTAACCCCTACAATAGTCAGTTGTGTTTCAACAGTGACTTCTCGTTCAGAAAACAATGGCAATTTTCCTAGAAAACAACATGAGGTAGGAGTTGAGAAAAACGTCCTGCAAAGGACAAACATGATTTAATTAGTCCCTCTGAAGTCGGAGTGGATTCGCCTGATGGCGAAATTGGTAAAGCTAATCCACGCGCAAAATTCAGTCCAGCACTACTAGAAGTGGTGTGAATGGACAACGCTTGAGTTCAAAGCGAGCGAGCGCAAAAAAAAAAAAAATGTAATTAGTTTGCCATTAAAAGGGTTTAAAGAGGTAAGATCTACTTCATTGATCGGGTTTTATCCAAAATAGCTCGGTCTATTTCCGTAGGGCGGCCTAACGAAAGCGTCGCATAAAGCACGAACTTCATAGCCCCAGCAACGACCCCCCAGAAATCTCTGGGGAAAAAAAAACAATGTGTCATTGCTTCGAGGAAAGTGAAACGACAATTAGATATTCAGAATCAAACAGTGACCTCTATCACTCGCCCAGGCTTCTCGCACGCGTCAAGATTCAACCTGTAACCTGGCGCAAGATGTGGTCCCAAGACACGTTTTGGATCGAAGGCACATGACAGAAGTCTGCCGCTGATATCTGTCTGCATGTCTCCGCAGCTCGCAGCTTCCAAGCGTTGGTCTCTCGCGCGTGTTTGGCTGAGCCGACACGAAGAAACAACCATGCGTGTTTGTTCAGTTCTGTTCTTGTGGTCGTTTCCGTGTGGATAAAGATTCTGAATTTTCCGTTACAGGACACACGGTAAGGGGAGAGTATTCTAAAGTGTATCGTTTTCCAGATATTCAGCAATTTTTAACAGTAATTTAGTAAAGTGCCCTTGTAATTCCTTAAGACTTATTGAATATATGTTGCTACATCCATGTTTGTATAGACAAACCGGCGTTCGGTATATGATGTGGCCAGTATAACGCGAGCGCCTGGCTACCAAGCTACTACGACAATAATATGCTAAGAACTGTACTACTAGAGTATGGCGGGACCTCATAAACAAATACACGCGGTGACGTTGTGACTTGCACGCGTGCCTGCCGAACCTGTAATCATGTGTTTGAATCTCCAAGAGGTGGAATGTTTTCGTTGCCCTGGGCTTTTTGGTTGTTCCAACCTAAACCTGGCACCAGGACATGTCTGGGGAAGTAGAGGCAGCCGGCCTGATAATGTCCATATCACACCGTCGAGTCTCGGTTTGTCAAAATATATGGGGGTCAGTACCGTATACAATACATGCCTCGTGGCCTGATAACGTGGCCTGGTAACGTGGCCTGGTAACGTGGCCTGCTAACGTGGCCTGGTACTATGGCCTGATATCATGGCCCGATAATATGGTCTGATAGCATGGTCTGATAACATGGTCCGATACCTGGTCTGATAACATAGCCTGATAACGTGGCCTGGTAACATGGCCTGATAACATGGTCTGATAACGTGGTCTGATAACGTGGTCTGATAACATGGCCTGATAACGTGGCATTATAACGTGGTATGATAACGTGGTATGATAACGTGGTCTGATAACGTGGCATGATAACGTGATCTGATAACGTGGCACGGTAACGTGGCATGATAACGTGGTCTGATAACATCGCCTGATAACATCGCCTGATAACATCGCCTGATAACATCGCCTGATAACATGGTCTGATAACGTGGTCAGATAACGTGGCATAATAACAGATAGTTTACTAAACATTTTATACTTGATTATTAGCTAAATACACAACTCTGGTGATCGTGTGAGATGGCGAAACATGACCGCCCACGCTTAAGGGCATGGCTCATGATGATGGTTAGCTAAATGAAATGGTGCATGTCCTTTGCGGGACATTGTGGTCAACCCCAACCACAGGTTCAGTTTCTAGACAAGTTTACATTCAGTAGTTTGCCATTGCTTTCCGAACGAGAAGTCAACGTTGTAGTCCAACTGACGAATCAGTTCCATTGATTACTGGTGCCAGTGAATTCACATCCTTGTTTACAACAGTGGTTCTCAAGCGGTTGGGGGGGGGGGAATTAAGCCACAGATTGGCAGACTCAAAATGGCTTCAGAAACAATATCTTATTAAGTGACAAGGGGGAAGTGGTTATGCGTTTGTAGGACCAGGTGGAGAAGGCGTGGGAACAGATTGCGAACCCGTATGTGGAAAGAATGAGAATGCGGGGGATCGGTAGGGGTTCTGGAAGAATCTTAAAACTAAGAGTGAAACCATGAGAACTTTAAATCAGATAGCCGTGGGAACTATTAGTAGTATGACTCTTCGCAGGTTGTTGAACGAGGGGTCAGAGCACATATGGGAATGTCCTGAGTGTAGTGATGTCGGTTCTTAACTTAACTCAACTCAACTGTAATATGATTAATTTGGTGTGGTAATAAAATATTGTGAATATAAAAAATGCACCTTTTGAGGCTGACAATTTTGGAAAGGGGGGAATTCCTCTTCTTTCGTTCGCTGGAAAGTGGGGAATGGCTTTCTGACATATGGTGAAAAGGGTGCATGGTCCAAAAAAAAAAAAAGGTTGAGAACCACTGGTTTAGAATGAAAGACTTGGGAGTAAGAATTGGTACGGCCAGACACAAGAGACACATTGCGAGAACGGGGGGGGGGGGGGGGTTTCTTGTCAACCAACACAGAACTGGCACTATTAGTCACCGGACGCTGATGCATGTGTTGGGGGGGGGGGTCTGAACATGTATGGACTTGTCCGAAGTGCAAGGATGATACCCCAACTGATAACTAACTAACTAACTAACTAACTAACTAACTAACTAACTAACTAACTAACTAACTAACCAACCTACTAACTAACTAACCAACCAACTAACCTACTAACCAACTAACCTACTAACTAACTAACTAACTAACTGACTGACTGACTTACTGACAAACTAACTACTGGAGCAAATGTCTTCCTTTATATGCCGTGTGGTTAATCATCATCATCAAGTGCCCTGCCGGCTGGCGTAGGCGTTCACGGCTCTCCACAGATTTCCGTCTTTGGTGTTCTGGATCAACTCTGCTGATGATATTCCTCCATGCCACCGTCTCAATCCATCCAGCATAATTTCTTTTGGTCTGCCTCTGCCTCTCTTCCCCTCGATCTTTCCGGTTGTTACGATGTTCTACTCGCTTAAAATTCGAAAAAAAATGGTCTTATACGCATCTTTATGAGGTAGAGTCGACCCCAGAGCAGTGCTAGTCGGAAACATCATGCCACCAATTCTGGGGATTGAACCCGCATCACTGTCTAGACAGGCAAGCGCACCAGTTACAACACCACAGAGTACATTTCTTAAATACGAATTCACATTGTTTGTATAAGGCGGACACTCTGACACCTCGACCACCCTTTCATTTACTGATTAATTGATTCTGTACTGAGAAACGCATTGCACGTTGGACAATCTTATGACCATTCACCATCGTATTCATCTTCCACTTTTGTCGTCAGGTGTCGTAGGGGGAATAACTGACATTCCAGTGCTCGATGGATGGTACTGAATAATGTCATTCCGTGTGATTGTACTGCGTCTTTCATGTCGTCAATCCATTGCCTTCTCCCACGTCCTCTTGCTCTCATATCAAATCTTCTTTGATGTTGCGCCAGTGCTCAAAATGCATTCTTTAAAGCAGGGGTCTTTAACATCCTGACCGCGAAAGGCCCGCGAAATCATTTGGTCTGGCCCTGCCAAAGGCAACCGCAAGCGGGACTGTAATTCAATAAATCTAGAAGCTTTATAAACAGTCATTAAGAAATAAAATACTATAGTTGCAAGATCATCAATACCAGCTAACACCATACGCCTCACCAAAGAGAAACAGTTCCAGGAATCATAATAGGGATGAGTTAAATCGTGTTTGACCAAAGCTAGCAGGCTAATTTTTAACTGCTAAACTGCCATGGGATAATTACTAGTCTTAAGAGACTTCCCTGTATCTGCCATGGGCTTATCTACAGTAGTTTTCCTCATGCAACCCCCTTTAATTTGATATATAATACTGCTGCCATATTAACAACTTTTAAGTCATAACTGTAACACACTCATACTGCCCATTTTCCGCCATCCTATTTCTGTTTGGTCCAAACTTATTTTTTGTCTGGCACAGACAAAAGCAAAATTAGTAATTTTATCTGACCTACAAATTATGTTATAAATATATAATTGGCCCTTGGCAGAAAAAAAGGTTTCCTACCCCTGTATAACTGGTATTAGTTATTATTAGTGTTTGATGCTCAAGATTCTCACATTTCTGCAGAAATTGTTGGATCTCCCCCCCCCCCCCCCCCACCATCGACATGCTGATAAGGTGGGAAACAAGCAGGGGGACAGGTTGGCTGGGTCTGCACCTCTTGTTGGGGTATTGGTGCATGATAAGGCAGGTGTGGTCGGGATACTTTGGGATCGTGTGTAAAGTGCAGAAGAACAGATAGATCATCACAGACTGGAGAGAATGGAGCTGCAGGGAGTGACCAGAGGATCTGGTCGACACTCAGGACTCCGAGGACAGGCCAGACGGACACATAATCAGATTGCTACTGATACCATTAGAAATGGCACTCTTAGCTGGCTTTTAAAGTTGAAGACGGAGCACTATGGGCATGTCCGCGTGCTGCGATGTCGGTTCTGGACGCAAGTCTGCAGATGTTTGCGTGTTGCTTAAAGGGAGCACCTGATGCAAGTGTATGTATTTCTGGAGTCTGTCGAGGTGTAACGGGAGCAGTGGCCGAGAAGTTACGTGTCCGCTTCAAGCTCAGCGGGTAACAGGTTCGTCCCCAGGGTGGGCTGGACATATTTCCTAGAACTGTTTGTATCTAATGATATAACATTACCCCCAACCTAATCTCTTGGGGAGTGAGGTCGAATATCTAGCTGTCATTGATAAATGCTTAAAAAAACAAAACAAAACAAAACAAAACAAAACAGGAGGTCCCGTGTTCAAGATTTGCACGCTAGAAATCCCCGCGTTAGTTGGACATGGCAGATAGCAGGCCATAAGGTCATTGCCCTGGCAGAATTTAAAGGCAAGAAAACCTTTTAGGGTTGAGCCCGTTCCCTTGGATGAGATTTGTCTAGACTCTAGAGGGAGCAAACCTGGCATATATAGAAGCCGAGGTTGGACATAGTGACCTTTGAGGTGAATGACCTGGTGTTACGCACTTCTCCCTGAAATAACAAGACGAAGCACTAGCAGAAGGAGGAGAGGAGGAAGTATAATATGAAGAACAAGAAGAAGAAGAAAAAAAAAAGAAGAAGAAGAAGAAGAAGAAGAAGAAGAAGAAGAAGAAGAAGAAGAAGAAGAAGAAGAAGCATCTTCTGTGAGTCGTGTGGTGAAAGAGTAGCACTGAGGATTGAAACAGTGAAAGCCTGAGTTCAATTCATTGTAAGAGTTCCTAGTCCTTACTTCTGAAGATATAGCCAAATGAGAGAGCAAGAGAGAGAGAGAGAGAGAGAGAGAGAGAGAGAGAGAGAGAGAGAGAGAGAGATGGTAGAAAAGAGTTAACAGTTAGTTGCATGTCCTTCAGAGAACGTTCGCAATCAACCCCAACATTTATTTTGGAAAATATGTGATGTACTAGACAATATTTAATTCAAAAAAATTTGCCATTGATTTCGGAATATTAACCGCCTGATACACCACAATCAACGCAATGCGGTCTGATTGCCAATCGCCGGAGGCTGATTTCGAACCCTTGCTTCGCTATGTCGGGGAATGATGAAACTGTGTGTCTCATTATCCTCAAAGCTACAGCACCGGTTAGAAGAGAGTGGCTCCTGTCTATTACACCTTTCACATGGGGCAGTGAGGAGCATTGTGTGTGATAATCACTGGCACAGGAACATGGCATAATGGGGCGACCCTTTGCAGTGAAGTTGGAACCGCGACTAACTAACTAATTAATAACAAGAATATATCAAACTACACCCTTTTGTAAGAGAGAAATCTTTTTCTTACAGACCACGAGTTGTGGCGTTGGTGATCATGTCTGTCCACAGCCTTATGTCTCTTGTGCTACGAATCATTCCTGATACCGACGTTCCCCCATGCCTTAATGCCAATCTGTCAAGCATCTTCTCTCTTGGTCTTTCCCTGCCTCTCTTCCCCTCCCCCAAAACTTCCCGTTTGGACGACATACTTCAGCTTTCCTCTTCTCATGACCTGCCCAAATAAGGTGAACTATCTCCTTCTGATGCCAGTAACCAGATATCTTTGCGAGAGGCGAACGACTGAATGAAAGTATAACGTCATGAAAGAAAGTCTTATAGACGTCAGCGGCTCAGGGAGGTGGGTGATCAAACTACAGGGAAGAAGCTTAAATCCACACAGCACCGGACGTTTGTTGGCAACGGCGGTGTCTATCGATCCACGGATACACCACCTCCTTTCCAAGCACGTGCGATCGATCGCCTACTGCCTGATTTTCCGAACCTCCTTGGCCTGTTTTCCGAGTGAATCTGCAAGAAAATATGCGACCGTTTGAAATCTCTCTGAGTTTGTCTGTCTCTCTTTCTCAGTCACTCTCTCCCTGTATCTATTTGTCCCTATTTCTCTGTCTCTCTGTGTTTCTTTCTCTGTCTCGCCCTGTGTCTCTCACTGTCACTATTACTCTCTTTCTGCCTTTGTGTGTGTGTGTGTGTGTGTGTGTGTGTGTGTGCGTGTGTGTGTGTGTGTCTTTATCTCTGTTTCTCTTTCACTTTCTCTCTGTCTCTCTATCACTTTGTCCCGCTATCTCTCTACTTTTGTCTCTGTCTCGGTGTTTCACCGAGTCTCTCTTTCACTCTCTCTTCCTATCCGTCCCTCCGCCTCTCTTTATCACCCTCATTCTCTGTCTCCCGTTCTCTCCTCGTTCGATCGTTCGATCGTTTGTTCGTTCTCCCTCACTCCCTCATTAACACCGTCTCTCTCTCTCTCTCTCTCTCTCTCTCTCTCTCTCTCTCCTCTCACATTCCGTCTCATTCCGTCCTCACCTCTTTCCCTCACCCTCTCACACTTCCTCTCCCCCCTCTCGCCCCATTTCCTTCCCTCTCTCCGTTCCTCCTTTTCCCTATCACTTTCTCTTCATCCCCTCACAGTACTTCTCTCCCTATCCTTCTCTCTCCCTCTCACACTCTCTTATTCCCTTCCTCCGTCCCTCCTTCCCCTCTCTTTTTCACACGCACGCACGCACGTACGCACACACACACACACACACACACACACACACACACACACACACACACACACACACACACACACAGACACACAGACGTCACATGTTTATTCATGTTTGAAACATAAATCCAATTTCTATGTGAAGTGCTCGCAATGTCAATCTTGTAGGTTGTAGAAGATGCGATTTTATGGCAATGATAATTGCTTAATAGCCACCATCACACACACGCACACACACACAAAGGCTATTAGTATATTATATTCGAGGAACAATAATCGATTGCTCAAATATGTCGAATCAATAGCAATTAGGCGGTTCAGCCAATTTTGTGCAAACAGAAAGATGTCAATTTGAATTGACGATTACCTTGGGGGTAACTAATGCTCAACATTTAAACAATATCAGTGTCTATGTATTTTAAGTATTTCAGCCAAAGTAAAATTCGCGTATTTACTTTATAAGATTCGCAGCTCTGCAGTGTGTTCCCGACGAGATGCAGCGAAATATGTCAGTTAATAAATCATACGACTTATTGTTTGTGGCTTCTGTGTTTAAGAGAATATTTTGTTCGGTTTCATTAATTACCGATAACGACCAGAAGCTGTTTCTAAATTTTGCAATAACATGGCAATATAATAGAAATACATTCTTATGTTTTCTTCTTCTTCTTCTTCGTTAACCTTCCAATGTCAACACAACAAATCTCTCTCTCTCTCTCTCTCCTCTCACATTCCGTCTCATTCCGTCCTCACCTCTTTCCCTCACCCTCTCACACTTCCTCTCCCCCCTCTCGCCCCATTTCCTTCCCTCTCTCCGTTCCTCCTTTTCCCTATCACTTTCTCTTCATCCCCTCACAGTACTTCTCTCCCTATCCTTCTCTCTCCCTCTCACACTCTCTTATTCCCTTCCTCCGTCCCTCCTTCCCCTCTCTTTTTCACACGCACGCACGCACGTACGCACACACACACACACACACACACACACACACACACACACACACACACACACACACACACACACACAGACACACAGACGTCACATGTTTATTCATGTTTGAAACATAAATCCAATTTCTATGTGAAGTGCTCGCAATGTCAATCTTGTAGGTTGTAGAAGATGCGATTTTATGGCAATGATAATTGCTTAATAGCCACCATCACACACACGCACACACACACAAAGGCTATTAGTATATTATATTCGAGGAACAATAATCGATTGCTCAAATATGTCGAATCAATAGCAATTAGGCGGTTCAGCCAATTTTGTGCAAACAGAAAGATGTCAATTTGAATTGACGATTACCTTGGGGGTAACTAATGCTCAACATTTAAACAATATCAGTGTCTATGTATTTTAAGTATTTCAGCCAAAGTAAAATTCGCGTATTTACTTTATAAGATTCGCAGCTCTGCAGTGTGTTCCCGACGAGATGCAGCGAAATATGTCAGTTAATAAATCATACGACTTATTGTTTGTGGCTTCTGTGTTTAAGAGAATATTTTGTTCGGTTTCATTAATTACCGATAACGACCAGAAGCTGTTTCTAAATTTTGCAATAACATGGCAATATAATAGAAATACATTCTTATGTTTTCTTCTTCTTCTTCTTCGTTAACCTTCCAATGTCAACACAACAAATCTCATCATCATCATCATCAAGTGCCCTGCCAGCTGGCGTAGGCATTAATGTTTCCCCATAGATCTCGGTCTTTGGTGTTCTGGATCAACTCTGCTGATGATATTCCTCCATGGCACCGTCTCAATCCATCCAGCATCATTTCTCTTGGTCTGCCTCTCTTCCCCTCAATCTGCCCAGTTGTCACGATGTTCTCCAATGCTTCTGATCTCATCACATGACCAAAGAAAGCTGTTTTTCTCTTTCCTATCGTTGCATACAATGTTCTAGTTACATTAGCCTCTTTCAGGCAATCGTTGTTAGTTAATTTGGCAGTCCAAGAAATTTGTAACATTCGTCTTAGGAACCACATATCTGTTGCTCCCAACTTCTTCCTAATTTGTTCATTTACAATCCAAGATTCACTGCCATATAGCAAAACAGGTTCTATATAGCATTATATACTATTCTAAATTAAATTTAAGAATAATAATATATCTAATGATGTGGACTGATGAATCAAGATGAAGCAGCAGCCGGTCCGCTGGTCTCGTGTTTGAATCTCTATCGAGGACGATGTTTTAAAATGCTTACAGGTCGACCCAGCTGAACATGGATACCGCGAAATGTTCTGGGACGACAAAGCTGCCGCCGTGAAAGTGACCGCTAGCGCCATATATATCTTATACGCCTCAAGGTGTGTAAAGGGGTCATTTCTGTAAAGTTACTTGCCCTTTGCAAGACGTCGCAATCAACTCCATTGTGCATTGGATGTTCGTGGTTTTGCAGAGAATTTTGATTTCAGCAATTTTATATTGCTTTCTAATCGACGGACACTCACACCATGGGAATAAATGAAAACAACTTCGCTTCCAAATCGAATGCGGCTAATTTCGAACCCTCGACCCTTTATGTTGAGCTGAAACTGCATTCACTAACCTCAACAGAGGATGACGACCATAGGCATACCAGACACAACACCTCAACTAACACCGAACATGCTGGTAGGCTGGGAAACGAGCAGGCGGTCAGATTGGCTGGGTTTGTACGGTTTGGTGGGAAATTGATGCCTGGTAAGACAGATGTGGTCGGGACCTCTGGAGTCATATGTATACTGTGGGAGAACAAATACACCATCATAACTTTTAGATAATGGTGTGGCAGGGAGTGACCAGAGGATCTGGCCGCCGCAAGGGACTTTAAGGAAAGGCCAGACGGACACGTAATCAGACATCAACTAGTAACATTAGTATTGGGACTCATCGGTGGCTGTTGCAGATGAGGAATGAGCACGTATGGGAATGCTCGGTGTGCTGTGATGTCGGTTCTTGACACAATTCAACTCACCCACAGGACGTTGCAACCAACCCCATGATTTATCGGCTGTTTGTGAGTTGCTAGGCAGTGTTGCGTTAAGTGGTTTGCCATTGCTTTATGAACAGCCTACGCTAATACCAACGCAATCAATACGAAATGATCGACCAGTTACGTCGGAAAATGTAAAAGTGCGTTCACTAACCCCATCAGCCGCAGAGGCAAACTTCTGCAGACAGAGGCGACACAACACCTCAACAAACACCCGACATGCTGGTGTGTTGGGGAACGAGTAGGCAGACAGATTGACTGGGTTTGTAGCGCAGAGTGGGGTTTTGGTGCACCGTAAGGCAGACCTAACTAATTAAGCAGCATCCAACAATATTAATTATGTGTCTATACACCTATCTACCCACTTATCCGCCCAATCACTTACGCTGGTGGGGTGGGAAACGAGCAGGCGGACAGTCTGGCTGGGCCTACACTGCTGACCTGGGTATTGATGCACGGTAAGATACAAGTGGCCACCGTCCTTTGGGATCACGTTTATAGTGTTGAAGAACAGATCAATCAGAGACAATGGTGCACCAGGGAGTGACCAGGGGATCTGGCTGACATTCAGTACTCAGAGGAAAGACCAGAGAGATGCATAGTTCATTTTGTTTGGCCCTCATGGAAGTAGGTGAAAGAATTAGAGAACAGAGCAATCACTATACAACATAAAAATCGAAAGCTTTAGTTACCGATCGGGATTCGAACCTGTCACCTCTATGTGAAGACAGCGCCTCGCTGCAAGAACACGTGCATTTCGACGCATGACCAACTAGAGACCCTTAAAAAAACGATGTCTTCATTAGCCAGGTACCCACAACTATGGAATACGGACATAATTCGTATCTAACCATTTAGATGGCACCACAGGTCTCATAATTTTATATTAAACCAGCATAGGTCAAATAACAAATACATCAGACCGCAATGCTTTGTCCAGTATATCATATTTATGTGTAATAGGTGTACAACTTTAGAACCGACCAAACATTTCTCTTCTTTACATGTTCTTTAGTTTACTGGACTGGCAACGAATGGTTGGAAGATCAAAGTAACAGCGGCATTCCGTTGGTTAGACGCTAGAACTGATCACTGCAACACACATTGCATTCATTACGGACTATAGGAGTATGTTTAGTAAGGCGAAGAAAGGAATGTTTCGTATGGAATGGCTCACTTCGCTTCAGAAGTCACAGATTGTGAGAATTGTATGGATTTATTGCCTTGGCCATGCGGTAGTGCGGGGGAATACACAGGTTGATAGGCTGGCAGTGAATGCACCTCTTGGTAGTAGTTTACCTATCGACAAGGGGGGGGGGGGGGTGGTCGTGCACCTGTAGGACCAGGTGGAGAAGGTGGGAGAACTGATTGAGAACCCATATGTGGAAAAAATTAGATTGCGGGGGATAGGCAGGGGTTTTGGTAGAATCTCAACACTGAGAGGGAAGACCAGGAGAATTGCCAATCAGATAGCGGTGGGAACTATTAGCAGTGTGGCTCTTCGCTTACTGTTGAACGAGGGGATGGAGCGCGTAAGGAAATGTCTTGAGTGCAGTGATGTCGGTTCTTAGCTCAACTCAGCAACTCAACTCAATGAAAAGAAGCTGAGGCACAGAGAAAAAGATGATGCTGGATGGACTGAGACGGTCACATGGAGGGATATTATCGACAGAGTAGATCCCGAGTACGAGAAACACTATCTGTGGAGAGACATCAACGCCTACGCCAGTCTGCAGGACACATGACGACGACGATGATAAGGAAACTATGATAAGGAAACTAGCAGTCATAGAGAGAACGAACGAACAAACTTTATTTTCAAAGGGTTAACAATTGGGCACGCACATCCGTCTGACATTCTGCGCTTCTATAACCCTTTTCCAAACATGATTTCATCCATATATCATTTGAGGCTAACTGAGAACAACAACAATACAGGGTGTACTTTTAATGACTGTGGGGTTTTTAAAAATATTGCCGTTCCAAGTTTTATATTTACCTTTTATGTTGCTTGAGTGCACAGAGGGTGAATACAAAACTTGGAACAGCAATATTTTCAAAAACCCCACAATCATTAACAATACACCCTGTATAACAGACTGTCATTGGAGAAAATTTCCGCGCACTACCGGCTCTGTATGATTGCTGATGGCCACGAATGTGACATGTGTGTGCTTGTTTGTGTGTGTGTGTGTGCGCGCGCTCATGCGCACATGCGTGTGTGATTGTGTCCATGTGATCTTTCCTGCCATCTATATTTTCCTTGTGACTTCCGACAAACTGGCGCCGCCTCGAGGTAAACAAATAATTGCAAGAGACGCAGAAGAAGAGTGCATAATGTATTTCACAAGACATAATGTTCATTTGTGTAATTCCAAAGAGGGCAGACATGAATATCATGTCCGGTTAATTCGTGTAATGCGAGGATATATTACCGCGACACTGTCGTGTCACATTTGTTGGCTGGAGAGTTTATTTCTGTGGGGTATTTGGATTGTTTGTCTGTGTGATGTGATTTTTAAGTTTTAGATGCATTTCCTGTTCTCTCTCTCTCTCTCTCTCTCTCTCTCTCTCTCTCTCTCTCTCTCTCTCTCTCTCTCTCTCTCTCTCTCTCTCTCTCTCTCTGTGTGTGTGTGTGTGTGTGTGTGTGTTTGCGGGGAAATGTTGGCTTTTATCTGTATGCGTCTTTCTTGTGTTCAGATTTCTAATAGCTATTATGTCGAGCCTCTTAGTCTTTCTGTTGTCGAGTTTTCTCATCATCATCATCATCATCATCATCAAGTGCCGTGCCGGCTGGCGTAGGCGTTCATGGCTCTCCATAGATCTCGGTCTTTGGTTTTCTGGATCAACTCTGCTGCTGATATTCCTCCATGCCACCGTCTCAATCCATCCAGCATCACTTCTCTTGGTCTACCTCTGCCTCTCTTCCCCTCGATCTTTCCAGTTGTTACGATGTTCTCCAATGCCTCTCTTCTCATCACATGACCGAGGAAAGCTGTTTGTCTCTGTTTTATTGTTGTATATAATGTTCTAGTTTCGTTAGCCTGTTTCAGGCAGTCGTCGTTAGTTACTCTGGCAGTCCAAGGAATTCGCAACATTCGTCTCAGGAACCACATCTCTGTTGCTTCTAATTTCTTCTTAATTTGTTCATTTACATTCCAAGATTCACTGCCATACAGCAAAACTGGTTCTACATAGCATTTCAGCACTCTCTTTCTTACATTCAGTGATAGTGACTTATTGCATAAGATACTCTTCATTTTCTGAAATGCGGCTTTTGCCTGCCCTATTCTGCTCCTAATCTCTGTTGTACATCTTCCATCTGATGTTATAAATGCCCCTAGGTATCTAAAATTATCCACTTGGTTAAGGATTTTCCCTTCTATTTCTATGTCACATTTTGGTGTCACCATTTTCTTTGATATTACCATTGTTACTGTTTTCTTGATATTCAAGGAGAGTCCTTTCCTTGCACTCTCTGTTACTACGTCTAATAATTGTTGTAGGTCTGTTGAATTATCCGCCACCAATACTGTGTCATCTGCATAGCGTATATTATTTATATTATAACCTCCAACTAGTATTCCTGGCATCTCTTTGATCTCTCTCATTATTACTTCGCTATACAGGGAGAAAAGATCTGGTGACAAGACACACCCTTGTCGTACTCCTAGCTTTATCTGTTCGTAACTACCCTCTTTATTTCCCATTTTAATTGCTGCTACTTGGTTCCAGTAAATATTCTTTATTATTCTTAAATCTTTTCCATCAGTGTTGATATCTTCCAACATTTTAATCAGTTCATCATGTTTTACTTTATCAAATGCCTTAGTATAATCTATGAAGCACAAATATATGTCTCTCTGTTTCTCTATTGACCTTTCTATTAGTGTCCGTAATGTATAAATTGCATTGTTTGTGCCCTTTCCTTCCACAAATCCATACTGTTCTTCACTAATTTCCATTTTTATTTTTATTTTTGGTTCTTCTCATTATGATTCTGAGTAGAAGCTTAGTAATATGGTTAATAATGTTAATTGTACGAAAATCTTCACAATCAATTGCTCCTGGTCTTTTTGGTATAGCTATAAATACAGATTTCAGCATATCACTGGGTAAATATCCACTGCTGTAAATATCATTCAACATTTTGGTTAATATATCTACTCCAAATTCTCCCAATACTTCTAATTCTTCTATTGTGATTTCATCTGGCCCAGCTGTTTTTCCTTTCTTCATACGTTTCATAGCGTCAGCGACTTCTTCTTTCAGAATAGGTGGACCTTCTAAGTTACTATCTTCTGTTAATTCTTCCCTTTCTCCTTCATATAATTCTCTTATATACTCATTCCACCTCTTCATTATAGCATCTTCCTCTAATATTATCTTTCCTGTTTTTGATTTCAAACACCCTGTATTTATTCTTATTTTTCTTCCGGTAAGCTCACTGATTTGTCTGTGCATATTTTTTGTATCTTTAATGGAATTTAATTCAATTTTTTTGCATTGCTCGTTTAACCAACTTTCTTTAGCCTTCCCACATTTATCTTTTATTTCTTTATTTATCTTAGCGTATTCTTGTTTGTCATTTTTACTCTGTTTTCTTTTGTCCATCAGTTTTAAGATTTCTTCATTCATCCATTTTTTCTTAGCTATTTTGCCTCTCTCCGGTAATACTTCTTTGCTAGTTTGATGAATGGAGTCCCTTAACATTTCCCATTGTTCATCTATACTCTGTATTTTAGTTATTGCATTGTACCTATTTTTCACAGTCACTCTGTATTGTTCTTGCATTTCTTTATCTATTTTCAGAACCTCTTTATTAAGTCTCATGTTCTTAACCATTTTTTTCCCTCTCTTTAATCTTACTTTTATATGTCCACATAGTGGTACATGATCACTATTACAGTCAGCACCAGGCATTGTCTTTACATTAATTAAAGCATTTCTAAATCTTTTATTAATTAGTATGTAGTCAATTTGGTTGCGTATTTTCTTATCAGGGCTTATCCATGTGTACAGTCGTCTTTTATGGTGTTTAAACCATGTGTTTCCAATTATCATATCATTGATATTTGCCCATTCTATTAGCTTTTCCCCTCTTTCATTTCTTGTACCTAAACCATAATTCCCCACTACATCCTCCATTGTTCCCTTTCCTACTTTTGCATTAAAATCACCAAGTATTATCTTTATTTCTTGTGATCCAATTTGAGCCATCACTACTGCTTGCTGTTGGTGCATATACTTGTATAATATTTATGTCTATTGGTTTGCCTTTGATTTTTACCATAATAACTCTATCTGAAATACACCAGTATCCATTAATTGACTTGGCTGTTTTTTCGTCTAATATTATTCCTACACCTTTTTCATGTGTATCCCCTCCAGAATAAATTATTGTGTGATTGTCAGCTATAATTTTGCCCGATCCCTTCCATCTCATCTCACTAACGCCTAGTATATTCATTTTCATGCTATCCATCTCTCTTAGAACATTGGTCAACTTTCCTAGCTCATTTAATGTCCTAACATTCCATGTTCCATTTTCTAGTCCCATAATTGTCGCGTCTTCTGACCTTTCTTCTGTTGAGATTCATAGTCTTCAGCAGAGCGTGTCTTTCTATTGTCGAGTCTCCTAGTCTTTCTATTGTCGAGTCTCCTAGTCTTTCTGTTTAGTGCCTCCTAGTCTTTCTTCTGTAGACCCCCCCCCCCCCCCCCTTAGTCTTTCTTCTGTATAGCCTCCTAGACTTTATTCTCTCGAATTTCCTAACTTGTTTATTGTCAAGCTTCTGGCCTTTCTTCTGTCGAATTTCCTAGCTGTTCTGTTGTCCATTTTCGCAGTCCTTCTATTGTCGACCTTTCTGAGGGAGAGAGTGATCACCTATTCCCCCGTTCACTCAGGCCTGCAAAACACGATAGCCCTGTCACTTCACCGACACTTGGCAGGAAACTACTTCGGGACAATTTGTTGTATTTGTTGTTTTTCGTTACAAATGACAAACTAAGAGAAGAAGTAAGAGCACTACATAGGCAAATACCGGGTGTTTGTAAAGTTTCACTACACTTTGCATGTAGAACAAATATGAAACATGAAGTACATGATGTCATCAAAAACATTCTGTTTGTAGTGCAAAGAATTACTCCAGCAGACGACAGCCATTCGCTCCATTCACAATGGACTGTGAAGCAAATTTTTTAAATGACATCATGTACTTCGTGTTTCAAATTTGTTCTACATGCAAAGTGTATTGAGACTACAAACCCCCTGTACAAATGCCACTTTCGAGACAAAGAACACATAACTAATCCTGGTCGTCGTATGAAAAGGATATACGTGATCGCCTAGGCTTAACGGCAGGGCACATAATGATAATGTGATGACCTAAGCAAACGGGTGTAAATAATAAGAAGGTCAGAACACCCTTCAACAAGTACAGGATGTTAACCGCACCCCGTTGAGGTGAATGGGAAAAACTCGCAATGTTTTAACATGTTATATTTTTCGTTCCTTCAGCAGAAAAGCGTGTGAAATGTAATTGTTAAATGTAATTAAAAACACAGCTATTAGACAGTCTGCAAACACATTACATGTATAAGAAAACGTTCACAAGAAGTTTCCTTCGAAAACACAAGTTATGAGAAAACAAGCAGAAGAAGAAGGAGAAAACATGAAAACAGCAGACATAAAGTAGATTTTGTGCGTGTAACTTTAAAGCTTTCAAAAGTGTTCCATCATCGTCAAGTGCTCTGCCATCTGGCGTAAGCGTTCATGTCTCTCCACAGATCTCGGTCTTTGAATTTGTAGATCAACTCTGCTGACGATATTCCTCATTGCCACCGTCTCAATCCATCTAGCATCATTTCTCTTGGTCTGCCTCTGCCTCTCTTCACATTGATCTTTCCAGTTATCACGATGTTCTCCAATGCCCCTCTCCTCATCACATGACCAAACAGCTATTAGTCTCTTTCTTATTGTTGAATATTATCTTCTGGTTTTTATTAGCCTCTTTCAGACAATTATTGTTAGTTACTCAGACAGTCCAAAGAATTGACAACATTTGTCTCAGCAACATTTCTATTGCTTCCAAGTTCTTCTTAATTTGTTCATTTACATCCCAAGATTCACTGCCATACAGCAAAACAGGTACTATATAATATTTCAGCACTCTCTTTCTTACATTCAATGATAGTGACTTATTGCATAATATACTTTCCATTCTCTGAAATGCAGCTTTTGCTTGCCCTATTCTTTTCTTAATCTTTGTTGTGCATCTTCCATCTGATGTTATAAATACCCATAGGTACTTAAAATTATCCACTTGGTTAAGAATTTTCTCTTTTATTTCCATGTCACATTTTGGTGTAACCTTTTTCTTTGTTACTATTTTCTTGATATTCAAGGAGAGTCCTTTCTTTGCACTCTCTGTTACTACAATGCCCAATAATTATTATAGATCTTTTTTCATTATCCAACACCAATACTGTATCGTATCGGATGCGGGGCATATTGCTTATTATCAAAAGATTTTCCGGAAGGTTGTTATGGGAGCGAGGTTTTGCAAAGGACATGCTACTGAATGAATGAATGAATGAATGAATACTGTGTCATCTGCATATAACCTCGGATTAGTATTCCTGGCTTCTCTATGATCTTTCTCATTATTTCTTCGCCATAGAGGGAGAAGAGATCCGGTGACAGAGCACATACCTGTCGTACTCCTAACTTTATTCGCCCATAATTGCTGTATCCATTTCCTATGTTAATTGCCGCTACTTGGTTCCAGTAAACATTCTTTATTATTATGAGATCGTTCCCATAAATGTTGAAGGGTTTAAAAGGGTGTAAAGAGTGTAAAAATGCAAGGGGATCCGTTTCATTGCACCAGGTGTCATCCCATATGGCTCGGTCTCTGTCCCCAGGGCGACCTGCCGAAAGCGTGGCACAAAGCACGAACCCCGTAGCTCCAGCGAAAACTGCACCCGTGAACCAAACGACGGAGACCGGAATCGAACCCACAACCTTTGAAGGGCAAGGCAGGAGTCGTAACCTCTTGGCCTCCCTAGCTTTGGTATCGAAACGTAAAATTATAGAGGAAATGTAGAAATGTAGAGGAAGTGTAACAATATAGATGACATGTGAAAATATAGAGGAAATGTGAAAATATAGAGGCAATGTTAAATTATTGAAAAAATGTAAAAATATAGAGGACATGTAAAAATATAGTGGAAATGTAAAAATATAGACGAAATGTAAACGTATAGAGGATATGTAAAAATATAGAGGACATGTAAGACTGTAGAGGAAATGTAAAAATATAGAGGAAATGTAAACATATAGAGGACATGTAAAAATATAGAGGAAATGTAAACATATAGAGGACATGTAAAAATATAGAGGAAATGTAAACATATAGAAGACATGTAAAAATATAGAGGAAATGTAAACATATAGAGGAAATGTAAACATATAGAGGACATGTAAAAATATAGAGAAAACTTAAAAATATTGAGGACGTGTAAAATATACAGGACATGTAAAAATATAGAGGAAATGTAAAAATATAGAGAACGTGTAAAACTATAGAGAACGTGTAAAACTATAGAGGAAATGTAAACATATAGAGGACATGTAAAAATATAGAGGAAATGTAAAAATATAAGGGAATGTAAAAATATAGAGGACATGTAAAAATATAGAGGGAATGTAAAAATATAGAGGGCACGGTTGGTTGGTCCTGTCCAAATGTGTTCCATTGCCCTGGGCTACATGGTCAACCTAGCCTGAGGTGGGTACCAGGAATTGTGTTGGGAAGGGAAGGCGGACGGTGAGATACTGTCCACGTGACCATGTGAGTGCCGTTTGTTCTATACAAATATGGGTCTAGCACCATATACCCAGTGCGAGTTAGGCGTGTGGATGGTTGTTGATTTGATGGTTGGTTGATTTGATGGTTGGTTGATTGGGTGGTTGGTTGATTGGATGGTTGGTTTATTGGATGGTTGGTTGATTGGATGGTTGGTTGATTGGATGGTTGGTTGATTGGGTGGTTGGTTGATTGAATGGTTGGTTGATTGGATGGTTGGTTGATTGGGTGGTTGGCTGATTGGATGGTTGGTTGGTTGGATGGTTGGTTGGTTGATTTGATGGTTGGTTGATTGGGTGGTTGGTTGATTGGGCGGTTGGTTGATTGGATGGTTGGTTGATTGGATGGTTGATTGGGTGGTTGGCTGATTGGATGGTTGGTTGATTGGATGGTTGGTTGGTTGATTTGATGGTTGGTTGATTTCATGGTTGGTTGATTTGATGGATGGTTGATTGGGTGGTTGGTTGATTGGGTGGTTGGTTGATTGGGTGGTTGGTTGATTGGATGGTTGGTTGATTGGGTGGTTGGCTGATTGGATGGTTGGTTGATTGGATGGTTGGTTGGTTGATTTGATGGTTGGTTTATTGGATGGTTGGTTGATTGGGCGGTTGGTTGATTGGATGGTTGGTTGATTGGATGGTTGGTTGATTGGGTGGTTGGCTGATTGGATGGTTGGTTGATTGGATGGTTGGTTGGTTGATTTGATGGTTGGTTGATTTCATGGTTGGTTGATTTGATGGATGGTTGATTGGGTGGTTGGTTGATTGGGTGGTTGGTTGATTGGGTGGTTGGTTGATTTGGTGGTTGGTTGATTGGATAGTTGGTTGATTGGACGGTTGGTTGATTGGGTGGTTTGTTGATTGGGCGGTTGGTTGATTGGGTGGTTGTTTGATTGGGTGGTTGGTTGATTGGAAGGTTGGTTGATTGGATGGTTGGCTGATTGGGCAATTTTGTGATTGGGCTTTTGGTTGATTGGGTGATTGGTTGATTGGGTGGTTGTTTGATTGGGTGGTTTTTGATTGGGTGGTTGGTTGATTGGGTTGTTGGTTGGGTGGTTGTTTGATTGGGTGATTGGGTGGTTGGTTGATTGGGTGGTTGTTTGATTGGGTGGTTGGTTGATTGTGTGGTTGGTTGATTGGGTGATTGGTTGATTGGGTGATTGGTTGATTAGGTGGTTGGTTGATTGGGCGGCTGGTTGATTGGGTACGTGGTTGATTTGGTGGTTGTTTGATTGGATGGTTGGTTGATTGGATGGTTGGTTGATTGGGTGGTTGTTTGATTGGGTGGTTGGTTGATTGGGTGGTTGGTTGATTGGGTGATTGGTTGACTGGGTGGTTGGTTGATTGGGCGGCTGTTTGATTGATTATTTGGTTGATTGGGTGGTTGATTGACTGGATGGTTGGTTGATTGGATGGTTGGTTGATTGGGCGATTGGTTGATTGGGTATTTGGTTGATTGGATGGTTGGTTGATTGGGTGGTTGTTTGATTGGGTGGTTGGTTGATTGGGTGGTTGATTGATTGGATGGTTGGTTGATTGGACGGTTGGTTGATTGGGTATTTGGTTGATTGGGTGGTTGGTTGATTGGATGGTTGGTTGATTGGGTGGTTGGTTGATTGGGTATTTGGTTGATTGGGTGGTTGGTTGATTGGATGGTTGGTTGATTGGGCGGTTGGTTGATTGGGTATTTGGTTGATTGGGTGGTTGGTTGATTGGGTGGTTGTTTGATTGGGTGGTTGGTTGATTGGGTGGTTGTTTGATTGGGTGATTGGTTGATTGGGCGGTTGGTTAATTGGGTGATTGGTTGATTGTGTGGTTGGTTGAATGGGTGGTTGGTTGATTGTGTGTTATTTTATTGGGTGATTTTTTTTTATTTAGGTGGTTGATTGGGTGGCTGCTTGATTGGGTAGTTCGTTGACTAGGTGGTTGATTGATTGGATGGTATGGTTGATTGGGTTGTTGGTTGCTACGTTTATTGATTGTTTGGTTGGTTGATTGGTTCATTGATTGGGTGGTTGACTGCTTTGTTCATTGGTTTGATGGTTGGATGGTTAGTTCATTGTCTGTGTGGTTGAGCGTTTAGGTTATTGGTTAGATTAGTATTTGGTTGGATGGTTAGTGATTCTATGGATGTCTTTGAATTTCAATTCTTCAAGTTCGATGCCCAGCACACCTGTATGCCTGGGGCATAAATTCCACGATACACTCCGAACCTCCGTCCTGTCCAGTTATGCTAGCCACTCCACTCAGTTTTACCATTGAAAGGTGAAAGAAAACCGCTATCACAAGGAATGGAACGAGAAAAGTAAAGATCCTAACCCTTTCATGACATCAAAAAAGGGACGAAAACATCTACATTTTATTGCTTCCATTATTACCCTGGGGTTATAATTGTCTACATAATACAATTAATTGCTGTTATTTGCTAACTCCCATCTCTATTTTATTTGGGATGCGTGTTTTCTTGTGGCCATGCTGTTTTTCTAACCCAGTTGTGTCTCTGCCAACTAGGGCCAGACATGTCGTTCCGCTGTTTCCATGCTGTGCTTGTCGATGTAATACAATTAATCTCTCTTTTTTATATTTTTGTTCGTTTCTCCCTCGGCAGTTTCTGCAACTTGAATAAACATTTGACATTTTAGCTTCAGGAAAGTGTGGGCATAGATACATTTTCCATCCCCCTCCCCCATCTGTGTCTCTCTGAACTTTTCTCTCTTGCTCACTCTCTCACACGCGCTTACTCTCTCTCTCTCTCTCTCTCTCTCTCTCTCTCTCTCTCTCTCTCTCTCTCTCTGTCTCTTTCTCGCGCTTTCTCTCTGTCGCGCTCTCTCACTCTC
Organism: Cepaea hortensis; assembly: GCA_963921405.1. Taxonomy (NCBI): domain Eukaryota; kingdom Metazoa; phylum Mollusca; class Gastropoda; order Stylommatophora; family Helicidae; genus Cepaea; species Cepaea hortensis. The sequence continues at coordinate 331,300,360 of OY992876.1, read as the reverse complement.
TCTCTCGCTCTCTCTCTCGCCCTCTCTCGATCTCTATCAGTCGCGCTCGCTCTCTCTCTCTGGCTCGATCTTTCAGTTGCTCTCCCTCTCTCTCCGCGCTCTCTCTCTCCACTCTCTCTCGCTCTCTTTCGCGCTCTCTCTCTCGTTCTCTCTCTACCGCCCTCTACCTCCTCTCTTTCTAGCGCGCTCTCTCGATCTCTCTCTCTAGCTTTCTCTCTTTCGCTCTCTCTCCAGTGCTCTCTTTCTCTCGCTCTCGCTCTCTCTCGCTCTCTCTCGGTCGCTCTCCCTCTCGTACTATCTCTCTCGGTCGCTCTCTCTCGGTCGCTATCTCTCGCTCTCTTTCTCACCCTGTCTCTCTCTTGCCCATCTCTCGTTAGCTCTCGCGCGCTTCTCTCTCTCTCTCTCTCTCTCTCGCTCTCTCTCTCTCTCTCTCACCTTCTCTCTATATCGCTTTCGTTCTCTCTCTCGCTCCTTCTCTCTCACACACACATAGACGCATAATAGCAAACACACATAAAAACACAGATATAAAACTTTCGCCCCATGTCCTTTACACAACATCGCAGTAGTTGTAAGTTCAGTAGTTTGCCATTGATTTCTGTGCGACTGTTCATACATTTCTCCACCCTGTGCCAGTTCTCGTGCCTCCTTTTCATACCTACTGTGTGTGTGTGGAGGTTATAACAGCCGAAGTGATAGGGTCATTCGCTCTTAAACATCCGGTGTGCTGATGCCGAGGTAGAGGGTTCAACCCCTATACCGGACAGTTGGACTAAAATGTTGACTTCTCATCTTTAATTTGGGGATGTAAATTACAAGTACCTCAGAAGTCGGATTGGGTTGGATTGATGACGAGGGACACTGGTAATAGAGAAAGTTAATCCACACGCAAACATCATCCCAGTGCACTAGAAGTAGTAGCACATGTATGGACTACGCTTGAGTTCAAAGTGAACAAATAAAGAAAAAATATGAAGTGAATATGTGAAATATGAAGTGAATACGTGAAATATGAAGTGAATACGTGAAATATACTGTGGTTGACTACTTCAAACATATAGTCACTGATATTGTTCGAATATGTGAAATAGGAAGTGAATATGTGAAATATACCGTGGTTGAAATACTTCAAATATATACTCTCTGATATTGTTCGAATATGTGAAATATACTGTGGCTGAAATACTTCAAACATAGTGACTGTTATTGTTCGAATATGTGAAATATGAAGCGAATATGTGAAATATACTGTGACTGAAATACTCCACACATATAGTCACTGATATTGTTAGAATATATGAAATATACTGTGGCTGGAATACATCACACATATAGTCACCGATATTGTTGGAATATAATGAAATATATTGTGGCTGAAATACTTTACACATATAATCAGTGATATTGTTGGAGTATGGTAAATATACTGTGGCCAAAATACTTCAAACATATAGTCACTGATATTGTTCGAATATAGAGCATTCTATTCACACGATCATGGCAAAGACAGACAGACAGACAGACAGACAGACGGATGGGCGGGTGGGCGGGCGGGCGGGCAGCCTGACAGACAGACAGACAGACAGACAGACAAACAGACAGACAGGTAGACAGACAGACAGGCAGGCAGGCAGGCAGATAGATAGATAGATAGATAGATAGATAGATAGATAGATAGATAGATAGATAGATAGATAGATAGATAATGGTGATATCTGAAGAAAGAATACAAGGGAGACAACTGGTCCGTGTGATGTCAACAGACCTGTAGAATATTGATGGCCGGCGCCGTAGTTATTTGATTACAGGACGGTCGCCCACTCACGTCAGCCATAAATCTAATGCCCTGTCACTTCCTGGATGTCCGGGCTAATCCTCGTACGACGTCATATATCCAGTGCCATTACTCCCTAGAGTAGAAAACCTGTAAGTCTTATATTAATCCTTTCGTCCGCTAACCTAGTTAGACTAATATTTGTACATTTCTTACAGTTGTGCCGGTCTCTCTGGCTGTGAGGTTACAACACTTTCTCTCTGTAATCCCGTTTATCACGCAGAGTCTCGCAGCGGAGCGAGAACTGAGGTGGTTCGACCCCCGCTCGTGACTTGCGGATACTGAGCCGGCCGCTCAGAAAGCAATGGCAAACTACTGAGCGTAATCTTGCCAAGAGATCAACAGACAGCTGAAAGATGCTGCTGTTGACAGCTAAGTCCTGTAAAAGGATACGCAAAACATTTTTTTCTTACAGTTGTAAAATGGTCCTTTACTAATTTCTTAAACAATTTTACCTTTGTTGAAAAAAGAAAGAAAGTTGTTGCATATCATTTACTGGATGCAGCAGTCAACCTCGGAATTTTTTAAGTTGTTCGTGATTCCTAGGTAAGTTTACGTTCAGTAGTTTGCCATTGCTTTCTGAACCACCGGCATCCATACCATTTCATAAAAATCCAGCATAAGGCGGTCTGCTGCCCAGTTGTCCACAGCTGTGCTTCGAGCGCTGGTATGCGGGATTATAAACTGCGTCCGTAAAACCTTCGCCACGGATCATTTATTGTGTGTTGGGAAGTTAGTAAAATACCCCTCGAAATGTGACAAATAAACTGCAGAAAGTAAAGTACATTGAGGAACAAATGCATCTAAAAAACAAAACAAAACGATGTTACGTAGGTGTAGCAAAAGTGATAAAGATGCAAATATAAAATGTGTCAAATTATATGAGGGAAGAATGGTAAAGAAATATGTTAAAAATCTTGCAGAAAATGTATTAAATGTGGTAAAATATACAACAATATTCATTTGAATAGGAAACATGGTAAATTATATGTAGCGAATGTGATCAAATACATATAGGAAAGGTGATAAAATACATCAAGGAAAAGTGATAAAATACACATAGGAAAGGTTGCAAAATACCTCTATGAAAGGTGATAAAACAGATCTAGGAAAGGTGATAAAGTACATATGGGAAAGGTGATAAAATACATCTGGGAAAGGTGATGAAATACATATAGGAAAGGTGATAATGTACACCTAGGACAGTGATAAAATACATATAGCAAACGTGATAAAATACATCTAGGAATGGTGATATAATACATATAGGAAAGGTGATAAAATACATCTAGGAAAGGTGATAAAATACATATAGGAAAGGTGATAATGTACATCTAGGAAAGGTGATAAAATACATCAAGAAAAGGTGATAATGTACATCTAGGAAAGGTGATAAAATACATATAGGAAACGTGATAAAATACATCTAGGAAAGGTGATAATGCACATCTAAGAAAGGTGATAAAATACATCGTGGAAACGTCTCAAACTAAACATAGGAAAGATGATACAATATACGTAGGAAACGTGATAGAATACATCTAGGAAACGCGACTAACTATATCTATCAAACGTGATAAAATACATTAAGAAAGCATGATAATATATATATATATATATATATATATATATATATATATATATATATATATATATATATATATATATATATATATATATATATAGTACCTCGGGTTACGAACGCCTCAGGTCACGAACAATTCAGGTTACGAACAACAACTTCGAAAATTTTATGTCCGGGTAACGAACAGTGCCTCGGGTTACGAACGAAAGAGAGAGAGAGAGAGCGAGAGAGAGAGAGAGAGAGAGAGAGAGAGAGAGAGAGAGAGAGAGAGAGAGTGCAGGGTGTAACGTTGGAGACAAACGATCGCGTACAGTACAAACAGTACTACAGATGAGCTTGTGGATCTTCAGAATGAACAGCTAAAGACCTTAAAGTCGTCCTATGATGAGCAGTCAGTGACCGTTTCAACTGCCAGGATTAAAGAAATTTGCAGCAAGTGGGCAGACATCGAAGACTTCATTGTGAACCATCATCCAAACAAACTTGTTGCTAACAGGGCAGTAAACTTGATGAATGATAACACGATTGTCCACGCTCCTATGACGCTCCTATGATACTTTCTAGCACCGCACTAATAGAACATTCTATCACTAATCATAATACATTATATCACTGCACCTATAATACATTAGATCACCGCACAGCGTTGTCACGATTGTCCACTTCAGAAAGATTCTCCAGCAAAGGAAGCGACACATTTCCCTTGATAGTTTCTTGGTGCAGAAAGATTCCCAGTCAGCTGCTAAGAAACAGCGACAAGATCATCCTGAAACTAATGATTTAGAATAACAAAGAAAGTTAATAATTTCCCATGATCGTTTTCTTGGTAATAAAGATAGACTAAATCTTTCTTTTATTTTACATTTAATTCATTTGGTTGTTTTCTTTCTCTTTATTTAATACGTTAAGTACACGTATTCTTTGAGTTTTGCCAGGTAAACGACCAGATGTTAATTAAAAAAACAAACAAAACGATACTTTCATCTTGAAACGGATTGTCTTTATTGATTTCAATGTTTCGGTTTACAAACGTTTCGAGTTACGATCCGAGTTCTAGAACGAATTAAGTTCGTAACCCGAGGTACCACTGTATATATATATATATATATATATATATATATATATATATATATATATATATATATATATATATATATATATATATATATATATATATATATATATATATTATTCGCATATTCTTTACAGGACATCGCTGTCAACAGCAGCATCTTTCAGCTGTCTGTTGATTTCTTGGCAAGATTACGCTCAGTAGTTTGCCATTGCTTTCTGAGCGGCCGGCTCAGTGTCCCGCAAGTCACCAGCGGGGGACGAACCGCTCCCAGCTCGCTCCCGCTACGAGACTCTGCGTGACAAACGGGATTACGGAGAAAGTGTTGTAACCCCTCAGCCAGAGAGACCGGCATATATATATATATATATATATATATATATATATATATATATATATATATATATATATATATATATATATATATATATATATATATGTGTATGTGTATCAGGAAATCAACATCCGGAATGGTAAGGCAGCAAAAACAATGAACAGGTTAAGAAAAAGAGTCTAGGAGAACAGGAAGCTTACTGCCAAAACAAAAGTCCTTGTCTAAGCCTGTGTCCTTAGTACTCTTCTTTATGGCAGTGAAACCTGGACAACTTACTCACATCAAGAGAAACGTTTAAACAGCTTTCATATGCAGTGTCTGCGAAGAATTCTTGGTATTAAGTGGCAAGACAAAATCACAAATACTGAAGTATTGGAAAGATCAGGCAGTGTGACGGTTTATTCCTGTCGTGTGTGTAAAGAATGAATGTCGTATTAGTTACTTGTTCTTCTTTACCACTTTAATGTCGTCCCTGGAGTGAAGGGAATCAACACCCACATTATTTTTTTGTCCAATATCTCTATCCTGGAAATATCCAGCAGACTCCGTCCACACACTCCTTCAATCTGAAGACACCTTCCACTCACTCTTACTCACCCCTGGATTATGTCCCCTCTCATTCTTCCCCAACATAACATACTTGACAACTCTAGCTTCAACAAATAAAAAAACAAGAAATGTATTAAAGCAAAGAGTATATGTAGGAGAAGTGTGTATGTGTGTATAAGGTGTAGAATGTGTGTCGAATATTCTAATGGTAGACCAGTGATTTAGAAGCAAAGTCTGTAACATCATAGTGCTTAGCACACAACAGCACCATTTATTCCGGACAGTGAACCTCACCCAGAAGATGGTTCTCCGTCCACGTGACAACTTTCTCCAATCACTCGAACAAACAGGATGCTGGTCATCCGATAGACACTGTTGATCTTGGTCTTCACTCTACCACACGGTGAAGTTCCTCTGTTTCATAATGTTTGTGGAACTGATAATCTTCCAATTAACTGAAATGTCACTTGGGGAAAATCTAATGTTCATAAGTCTCTGATTATAACATTTTCCCCTCTTTTAGAACACAACCTATTAATGTTTGTTAGGTAGATGTATATATATATATATATATATATATATATATATATATATATATATATATATATATATATATATATATATATATATATATATATATATATATGTCCTTAGTATGCGAGTTATTAATCTTCGGTGATGAAGCTTATCACTCATTAAACACAACACTTATGTTCATTAAATCCTACTCAGCAGAAGCCAGGTTTCTGCTGAACAACTAGGTTCTGAGCCCCGTGTAAAAACCTCTCAGCAACCTCTGTCTTCTTTCCATGAGCCATCATTGTATAAAACTTGGAACTGCCTCTTCGTAATAAATCATCTCACACTCACGTGGAACACTCAAGGGGAACTGTAAATGGAACCTGTAGAGTAGATAACATCATGGTGAGGGCAACTCAATCCTGACCGTAATTAGGTGATTGTAGGCCAATAGCAGCACTCAGATCTATAACAGAGATCCGATCTCTGTCATACGGCCAAATCGCGCATCACAATGGTCTTATACATGGCAACACCAGGAAAGAATAAAGGAACGGGTAGAAACCCAGCAGATGCCCCACTGGAAGATCCTACCATTTCACATTCCCCTCCTCCCTCTCAACCATCTTTAATCTCTCTAATTATTATTCCACTACATTGTCCTCAACTCCCCGAGTAAAATGATTTATCACACAAGCTAGTTGAAGCCACACAATAGGATACCAGTGCTGACGCTCCTATGATACTTTCTAGCACCGCACTAATAGAACATTCTATCACTAATCATAATACATTATATCACTGCACCTATAATACATTAGATCACCGCACAGCACTGTACTCTATTCCTAATCATACTCTTAAATTAGATATTATAAATAGCCTACCATATGCCTATTTTGGTTGCCACTCGAGAAACTATGCAATCAGATTGGATCTATGTCCGCGGAAAACTATCACCACTTAGACATTATAGTTTCACTCATGTAACGCAACTCAGAATAATGTACCCATCCTAACACTTCAGAATGTTTTTCTCGACTCCCTCCACTTGATTAGCGCACTGGGGTTTATATGGGTGCTTGAGTGACGTCACCAAAAAGTCCAGACGCCAATCAGTCCAGAATCTGGCTTTGTCCCCCTGTTTCTAGACTAACCAGAGTCAATTCGCTGTCAAGTTCACATTCATCTGGGAAATTCTTTGTCTCATACAACAAAGATCCTGGCTGTTTGTGAGCCGGAGACCTTTCCCCCCATATGACAGAATCTTTCCGACCTCTGGCAGACATTCTGTCCATCACTTTCAACGGCTGATTCCCGCCCTGCAGACATATGACGCCAGTGCACGTCTCTCGAACAACAACCTGTCAACAAACTGTCGACCGTGTGTAGACATCGCGACGTGACTCACTTTGATCTAATACAAAAAAGCCGACCATGTGCAGACAGTTCCAACGACGTATTTTCTCAGTCTGGTCAACAACACAGGGTCTATTTTGTTTGCAGACCAATGTCGGGCTTGGTTGTCATCGATCGAACTAACAAGTTTATTTAACTCGCGACAATTCCATTAGATGGATTGGGCATCTTAGGAGGATGGATGATGGTAGAATACCAAAGGACATCTTTTTTGGTGAACTACAGATGGGTAAGAGATCTCAGGGTCGGCCTCTACTACGATACAAAGATGTGTGTAAGCGGGACATGATTGATACAGGCATTGATAATGCACATTGGGAGCAAGTCGCCGCTGAACGAGATGCATGGAGGGCAAACATCAGAAATGGAATAAAGAAAAAGGAGAAAATTATTGCAGATAAGTCACACACCGAGCGTGTGAGACGTAAGATGGTGCATGATGGTGGAAATGACCACCTGTTCACACGCACCCACTGTGAACGAACATTTACAGCGCGAATTGGCCTTATCAGTCACATTCGCTACGGCCAAGAGTAAAATTTATTATGCCTTTGTGAAGCACAAACTATCGTCTGTCAAGACGGCAAGGTGCCAATATATATATATATAGTCAGGTCTTAGTTAGATATGACTTAGCTACCGTATGACAGTACAGTAATGACAATAGACGGTACTACTTGCAATGTTGGTATGCTGGCCAAATGCAGCTGCTTATCTGTTCAGGAACATAGAGTTCATGATTAGAGAAACAAATAACTGGACTTCTCACTCACGTCTTCGTCAAGCAAAGTACAGGGAGCCGTTTGCTTCAATAAATGATGAACAATATCCGCTGAAGGTTGTTCAGTTAAATCTGCCATTGTCAGAATATTGCAGCAGTGGGCCAAGCTCAGAACATATTTTGATATAGCAAGACTCAACGAGCGCTGTTATACAGCAGAACCTCTACATTCTGTGTTTAGCGAAGTATGTGTTTCTCATATTTCTCAAACATATTCTCGGAGAAGTTCAAAGTGTGAATAAGAAATTCGAAGCAGATATACAGCATCAAACAAAACTACTCAGCGATCTTGTCCAACTCACTGATTCTACCATTCAAAGATTGCTATTCCTGGGAAAAAAATAACATAAAGAGTGATGCTTTTCAAGATTATTTAGATCCTAATCCCAATCTAGGTTATGAGTTTGAGAAAGAAATAGCAGGCGACAAGTTTTCTGATGAGAAAGAAATTCGTGGAAGGTGCATACAGTTTTTAATAGAGCTGTTGACACAGCTGCGTTTACGTTTGCCGGATAACGTTCGAATGTTGCAGTCCATGTTATGTCTTAGTGGAAGTGAATGTCTACAGCCAATGAAGCCCTGTATATTGGATCTTGCTAAAATGTTTGTAGAAGATGCAGCTACTCTCACCCGCATTGATTTCAAGTGGAGAAAACTTCATCATATGCAGTGGACACAGACCTCTGACACACTTGGACTGTGGGCAGAAATAGCCTCAAACAGGGATGCCACTGGTGAAAATCCTTTCCAAGATTTTACAGATTTAGCTTTAACTGTGCTCATTTTACCTCATTCTAATGCGGACGTGGAGCCTATTTTCAGCCAGATGGGAGTTATAAAATCAAAATTGCGGAACAGACTGAGCATCAAGAGTTTGACAGTTGTTTTGACTATCAGATATAGAATGAAAAGATATGGCAAATGCTGTCATGATTATACACTTTATTTTGTTTGTTAATTTGTTTTTGCATACCCCTTACAGGACGTTGCAGTCAACACCATCATTTTCCAGCTGCTATTTATGTACTAGGCAAGATTACGCTCAGTAGTTTCCCATTGCTTTCTGAGCGACCGGCTCACACACCAAGTAAGCTACCAACGCGGCGAGAGCCGCTACCGATTCTCGCGCAGGTTACGTTACACGCAAGAATATACGGGATTATGGAGAACGACGTTAACTCCTCGGCCAGAAAAAATTTAGTTGCATGTCCTTCACAGGACGTTGCAGTCAACTTCAGCATGTTGGCTGTTCGTGATTCCTGGGCAAGTTTTACGTTCAGTAGTTTGCTATTGCTTTCTGAACGATCGGCACCTATACCTTTTTCCAAAAAAAAAAAAAAAAAAAACCAGTACCGTTGTGTTTCGAATACGGTATACGGGATTACGAATCGCATTCGTAATTCCTTTGCCACGGAGACCGGCTTGATTATAATGTGCTACCTTGTTACATTTGTAATAAAAACCGTTGGTGTTTATTTTCGGTGCTTTTCAAAAAACATTTTGGTGCTTTTTGGGGTCGATTTTGGTGCTTTTTCATCAAAACGATTATAAACTACCTAAGGATAACGATACAACCTACGATAAAATTGGATCACAGGAGGCATATACACGTTTCTTTCAGCCATCATCGTCATCATCATCATCGCAGGAGCAAACACAGCAGAAAATAGCTACAGAAATTGAAGAGGAGTTGTCTGACTGGGATTTGTCGGATCTGGAATAAACTTCATTCTAATATGAAGTGATAATAATAAATTATAATGTGCTACCTTGTTACATTTGTAATAAAAACCGTTGGTACGTTTTAATTGGTGCATTCCAAACAGTTTTGGTGCTTTTGGGTGCTTTTTTGGGTCGATTTTGGTGCTTTTTCATCAAAAGGAGATGGCAACACTGACTACCTGCGTCTGTTAGCGCCAGATGTTGGGCGACGCTTACCAAACCCGACACCCCACATTGTGCCAACGGCTTCTGGCGGAGGAGCGGAACTAGGAGGGCACAAGCCGTATCCCAGTGCGAGGAAATGCAACCTAAAAACTAAATGTCATGGCAGAGCAGACCAGGCCCTAAGCCCTGGGTTGGCAACTGGTCTAGCATCGAAGCTCCGACAGGCGGACAGTTAGAGTATTGCTTTGCTGATCCGACAACTTGTGCAGCTTGTCTTGTTCCAGACATATTGGTGTTATCTTTCCTCTGGAGTAAACTAGACAGGCCGAGAGAGGGATCATGCTGCATGGGCAACACATGGTCTCTAAATTCAGCCCAGGCTTTGTGTTATGGAGCGGTGTAACTCCATTATACAAACTATCGTCTGTCAAGACGGCAAGGTGCCAGTCATATATATATATATATATATATATATATATATATATATATATATATATATATATATATATATATATATATATATATATCTTCTTCTTCTTCAGCGTTCCAAGCCATTGAGGTTCTTTGCTGCAAATACAATCCGTCTCCATTCGTCTCTCTGGTGGACCTTCTCTTGCCAGTATATATATATATATATATATATATATATATATATATATATATATATATATATATATATATATATATATATATATATATATATATATATATATATATATGAAAGGTGATAAAATATATCTATATATCTAGGAAAGGTGATAAAATAAAGTAATATAATACATCGTGATCAATTTTAATCAGTTGTATGCTGGGAAGGTGGCAAATGCATCTATGAAGGGTGGCAAATACATCTTTGCAGGGTGGAAATGCATGAACGGAACGTAATACGAAAAACATGTAAGAATAGTGATGTAGGAGACTAAATTGTCGACGCGGTCCCTCGCTCGTAAATAGTTAATATCTGTGTTTTGTTGTCTGAAGGAGGTCTGCGTGAACCAAAACGTTACACCATTTTGTTGAGGAGAAACATCTGTAGCAATAGCAGTAATAACATAATAATAATAATAATAATAATAATAATAATAATAATAATAATAATAATAATAATAAGAAGAAGAAGAAGAAGAAGAAGAAGAAGAAGAAGAAGAAGAAGGAAGAAGAGGAGGAAGAAGAAGAAGAAGAAGAAGAAGAAGAAGAAGAAGAAGAAGAAGAAGAAGAAGAAGAAGAAGAAGAAGAAGAAGACGAAGACGAAGAAGAAGAAGAAAAAGAAGAAGAAGGAAAAGTAGGAGGAAGAGGAGGAGGAGGGGGGGGGAGAAGAAAATTGAGTAGCAGGACGAAAAGTGGTGAAGGGAGAAGGAGAATTGGAAGACAAAGAAGAAAGATATATATATATATATATATATATATATATATATATATATATATATATATATATATATATATATATATATATATATATATATATATATATATATATATATAATACAAACAGAAAAGTGACACAAACACCTACACCCCCTCCCCCCCCCCCCTCCCATCTTGCCTGCCATTACCTCCTCCCTCACTAACTGACGAGGTCGTGCCACAAGACTGCAGACACTGAACATGAATGATGGCGAGAGACTTCGAGCTGCACCAGCTGAAGAACGAACCAGGGAGTTCTAATTAATGTACAACAATGGAAGTACATGGCAAACGCGTATACAACAAATAATAAAGTATCGATTGGCACTCGTTGCGCAGTGCGCCCAATTGCTTTTGTTTACATCTGAAAGATGATCGGGCCATTTAAATGTTGGATGGGAGAAGGGGGATTAAAAGTAGGTAGTGTCTAATTGTGCTGTTCTTTCCGTTTGTATAATTTTCCTCTACGGTCTACTAGTTGCTCATTTTCTTTAGGCATTGATGGATATTTGTATAACTACTGATATAACTAACTAATTATATGAATGCATGTTTACCTACTAACGTAAATGCTTAACAACGCTTGTATCTTTTTGCCTAATTATGTAAATACCTACCTATATGAATACATTTGCCTACCTATTTAAATACATAACTACATTTCTATCTTTCTACTTACTTATATAAAAACGTTTCTTGGACAGCCAAAATGAGCAACCATGAAGTTTTAATGGAAGCTGAGTCGCAAAGACAATTTATCACAAACACCAGAAAGAACCAGTCATCGTTTTTTTGTTTTTGGCCACGTTATAAGCAGATAAAAACTAAAACATACTGTCACAACCGGAACGATTTGCGTACAGAAAGATAGAGGAAGACATCATTAGAAGACTCTTGACAGTCTTGTTGCATGGCATGGAATGAAGTCAACACACGAATTGATTCATGCCGCCGGAGATCACAATTTGTGGAGAGACATGATGGCCCACGCCAGCCGGCAAGGCACTGGATGATATAAATACCCGCCTACACGAATACATTTCTGCTTACTTATGAAAATACCTAACTACATGAATATAATTATGTCTACTGATGTAAATATCTCATTACACTTATACCTTTCTGCCTGGTGATGTAAATACCCGGGTACGGTTATATTTGTTTTTCTATTTGTGAAAATACCTAATTATACTTATATTTTTCTCCCTATTTATGTAAATACTTAACTACATTTATACATTTCTGCTTTCGTATCTACACTTATATCTTTCTACCTATCTAAATTCACACAACTCACTTCAACTTCACATCGATAACATGCCAGTAGAAAGTGTAATTGAGCACAAAACATTAGGCCTGACCATTGATAGAAACCTAACCTTTAATTCCCACGTTCAATCATTCGTTAAACAAACAGCGAAAACAGTCTACCAACTCGCTAAAATAATTTTAAAAACTTTCCTTGACGAGGACACAAGGAAACTATTCTATACATCTCATGTACAGATACATTTTGACTACTGCTCTACAATTTGGGGCGGTTGTTCCAATTCAATCGCCAAACGACTTTTCTCACTCCAGAAACGGGCTATGAGTTTAATTGATAGCAAACATTTAACTGACAATCCTAGCCTGCATAGACGCCTACAGTTACTGTCACTCTTCAAACGCCTACTTTTCAATAAGGCCAAACTAATTTACAAAATCCAACACCAGAACGCCCTAGATTACATTTGGCCATTGTTTAAATATAATGCTAGACACAGTCAACGATTAAATATATTACACATTCCGAATCCTAGAATAAATTTATACAAAAAAGCTTAACGTACTACGCAGCTCAGCTGACGAACAATCTTCCACAAGAAATCAAAGATTTCAGCAATCGCTATACATATAATCGCAAGTTATTCGAACACTCTCTCAGTACGGATTTTTTTTAAAATGTTGCATATCCATTACATAACATTGCAGTCAACACCAACATTCTTCAGCTGCTGTTGATGTACTAGGCAAGTTTTAGGTTCAGTAGTTTGTCATTGCTTTCTGAACGACCGGCTCCCATACCAACACGTTATAACACAACGCGACACGGTCTGCTGCACAAATCGGCCGCAGCTGAGTTTCTAACGCCTTCTAAGCGGCTCACAAATCGCGTTCGCAAGACCTTGGCCAAGGAGTAAGGATTGCCATCCCCTTAATTGTAGAAATAATAATAATAATAATAATAATAATAATAATAATAATAATAATAATCCATTGGCACCTTTCCGTCTTGACAGACGATAGTTTGGTACATTGTGCTTCAAAAAGGCTTAATAACTACAACCCATGTCAGCGGCGAGTGTGACTGGTAAGGCCAATTCTTGCTGCAAATGTTTGCCCACAGTAGATGCATGTGAAGACATGGTCATTTCCACCATTGTGCACGATCATCTTACGTCTCTCACGCTCTGTGTGTGCTTTATCTGCAATCATTTGCTCCTTTGTCTTTATTCCATTTCTGATAGTTGCCCTCCATGCAATACGTTCAGCGGTGACTTGCTCCCAATGTGCATTATCGATGCCTGTATCAATCGTGTCCCGCTTACACACACCTTTGTATCGTAGTAGAGGCCGACCCTGAGATCTCCTACCCATCTGTAATTCACCAAAAAAGATGTCCTTTGGTATTCTACCATCATCCATCCTCCTAACATGTCCTATCCATCTAAGTCTACGAAGACTGCGCATGGAATACATCGTCACACAACCTGATCTTTCCAATACTTCAGTATTTGTGATTTTGTCTTGCCACTTAATACCAAGTATTCTTCGCAGACACCGCATATGAAAGCTGTTTAAACGTTTCTCTTGGTGTGAGTAAGTTGTCCAGGTTTCACTGCCATAAAGAAGAGTACTAAGGACACAGGCTTGGTAGACGAGGACTTTTGTTTTGGCAGTAAGCTTCCTGTTCTCCCAGACTCTTTTTTCTAACATGTTCAAGGTTGTTGCTGCCTTGCCAATCCTGATGTTGATTTCCTGATCGAGGGATAATTTGCTATTTACCTCTGATCCTAGATATGTTCGGCGTCGTCAATAAAGATTGATGGTACACCGTGTGCACCTTGTGACATAATCTGTGTCTTCTTTTTGTTAATTGTTAAACCAAATTCAGAACAAGCATTGGAGAATGCAGATAGTAGATGTTGTACTTCTTCCTCAGATTGGGTCATAATCGCAGCATCATCCGCAAAAAAGCAACTCTCTGATTAGTACCCTCCTAATTTTGGTCTTGGCTTTCAATCTCTGAGCATTATAGAGGCCATCATATGAGCGTGAGTGAATGTATATACCGGCATCCTGATCACGAAAGGCATATTTCAGTAGAAGTGAAAAGTATATCCCAAAGAGGGTGGGGGATAGTACACAACCTTGCTTAACTCCACTCTTGATTTCAAACTCTTCTGAAGTTGAGCCATCAAACTTGATTACACCCTTCATGCCTGTGTGGTTTATTTATGCCTGTGTGGATTTCCTATGGAAATTCCCGTGGAATTCGTGTGGATAGTGTTTTTCCTTTGGATTATGTGATGTTATTTCGTTTTCGTGTATTGGAAGTGTTCAAAAGAAGCCACGGAAGGCAGGTGGTGGATGAAATTTTGAGGGCAGCCGACAGATATTTGTTGGGTATGGTCTCGAGTTTCGCGACGGCAAGCAGAAGATCTCTTTCGAGAGACAATGATTGCGGTCATCCGGCCAGTATGGTCACTGCCATAGAGGAAAGCAACGGCAAACTACCTCTTTGAAATTGCCTAGTTTATTATGATTCGCTTAAAGACTGATCATCGCAAGACAAGGACAGAGACATTAAAATTAGGAACATGGAACGTTAGGACGTTAAACAACTTGGACAATGTGCAGTCAAGCTGAAAAACATCTGATGGCTGCAGAAATGTGGTTTCTGAGGAAAATGCAAAGAATACCATGGACAGATAGAAAAACCAATGACCAAGTACTACAAGAGACAAATGAAAATCGTAGATTGATTAGAGAAATTAGACGTAGACAGTCAAAATTTTTTTGACATGTTATGAGAAGAAATGGACTGGAGAACTTAGTGACAGCTGGCAAGATCGAAGGGAACAGACCAAGAGGAAGACCGAGAGGAAAATACCTGGATGGCTTGGCCACATGGCATGGACGAGACAGGAACACTGAGCTGATCCACGACTCTGGTGATCGAGTGAAATGACGAATCATGACCGCCCACGCTTTCCGGCATGGCACATGATTGATTGATTGATATATATATAAACAACTAACTACACAAATACACGTCTGCCTAATAATGTAAATACCTTACCACACTTACTTCCTTCTGCCTACTTATATAAATACCTTCCTACTCCTATAAATACCTGACCACACTTATATCCTTCTGCCTACTTATATAAACATCTGCCTACTCATGTAAATACCTGACTACACTTATATCCTTCTGCCTACTTATATAAACACATGCCGACTCATGCAAATGTCTGAATACACTTATATCCTTCTGCCTACTTATATGAATACCTCCCTACTCATATAAATACCTGACTACACTTATATCCTTCTGCCTACTTATATACATACCTGCTTACATATAAATACCTGACTACACTTATATCCTTCTGCCTACTTATATAAATACCTGTCTACTCATGTAAATACCTGACGACATTTTTGTCCTTCTGCCTACTTATATAAATACCTTCCTACTCATATAAATACCCGAGTACACTTATATCCGTCTGCCTACTCATACAAATACATGCCTACTCATGTAAATACCTGACTACACTTATATCATTCTGCCTACTTATATAAATACCTGTCTACCTGTCTGTGTAAATACCAGATTACACTTACCGGTTTCCGTGGCTAAAGCATTACGAATGCGATTCGTAATCCTGTATACCCTGGTTCGAAACACAGCGGTGCTGGTTTTTTTTTTGAAAAAGGTCGTTCAGAAAGCAATGGCAAACTACTGAACGTAAAACTTGCTCAGGAATCACGAACAGCCAAAATGCTGGGGTTGACTACGACGTCCTGAGTACACTTATATCCTTCTGCCTACTCATATAAATACATGCCTACTCATGTAAATACCTGACTACACTTATATCATTCTGCCTACTTATGTAGCTACACGAACAGCTCATGGTTCTGTAATGTGATAGCGCCATCACTTTTTGTAGTCCAAAGAGCAAGGAAGAATAGGTGGCCAATCTTTCCCCCACTTTGGCAAGTGACGAGACCAGGCGTCTAACTCGTGTCCGGTCGTGTTCAGGACATTACTAGCGCAGCTCGCTATCAACGTCGCCAGTGCATCCTCCTAACTACCGCATACATGCATGACTACATATCGAAATGCCTAGCTGGCCAACTACCCATCTATCTGCTGTAATAAGTTGTATTTTTGTTTTTGTGCGATCGCTCGCTTTGAACTCAAGCGTAGTACATATACGTGCTACTGAGTTTAGTTAGTTGCATATCCTTTACATGACGTTGCAGTCAACACCACCATTTTGTTAAAAAACCCAACCGGTCTGCTGCCAAATAGCGCGCAGCTGTGTTTCGAACGCGGGTATACGGGATTACGAACTGCGTCCGTAAGCCCTTGGCCACAGAGCCAGTGTTGTGCTGTGAACTGATATTTGCATTGCCTTATTTGCCGGAACTTTCCCTATGGTCAGTATCATACAGGCCGCCTTTACCTCCGAAAACATGTCTGCCATCCATTGTAGGCTGGATCGACTTGCGAGCTCGGGTCAATGTTTAAACCCCGCCTGCACGCTAATTCGAACCCATATCCACTGGGCCGTAAGGCTGGCTTCTAGTCAATCGGCCACCTCGGCTCTCCAATCCCTACTGAAGACCAAACCAGTGGCTAGACTAGCGTGATAGTTTACACATCAGGGTATCGGTGTGTTTGTTGTATTGGTGCTGACGAAGAATTTGGCCGCAACGTCCATTTTATGACTTGTGATCGTGTTATGGTCAAGCTCACCGGTCTAGATTCTCGTGTTGGGATGATTCATATCTGGTGTAAGCAAAGTAAAGATTCCCCTTTCACATAAAGAGTTGTTGTAGATATATGGTGCTCACCTCACATTGTTAACTAATCACAGATAAAAGACGCAGTGGCTGCAGCGGGATATAGCAATATGAAATACAAACAGTTAGGTATGTGTAACTCCTGCGAAAACTTAAGATATTTAAAACATGGACATAGTATGGTGTGCATACTGAATATCATAAAGGTGAACATAAATAATAGGGAGAAATTCAAACCATAATTAAAAAACAAACAATAAAAATATGCTACGACACAACGAACGACGTTTCAATTTTAATAATGTACATCGGGAACGGTACAACACAAACATATCTAAGGAAAAACTTGCAAGTAGAAAATTGTATAATATCAAAACACAAATCCTTCGTTGTTAGGAAAGCGGCGCGGAACTTCTAATTTCATGTTCTTCTGTTGACCTGTTTGTGTTGTTCCGTTCCCGATGAAAATTATTATAATTAAAACGTCGTTCGTTGACTTGTAGTATACTTAGTTTTATTGTTTATT